>CM068386.1:10571783-11171783 GCA_034770075.1 Aralia elata | reverse complement strand
AATATAAAGAATCAACCAAGTCAACATTCATCACACATTACAAGTCTAATAAGTAATAAATTACACCATATAGCTAGACATATAGCTAGTCCATAGATTATACTGAGTCATGGGTACAAAATAACTTGATCGCTTAACTTGGGCAAACTACCAAGGCGTCACCTTATCTTTCTCTAGCGCCAGGATGCATAGTCGTCGCCTAGGCGACGCCATTACAACTGTTAATTTCATAAGTCATCTTTCTATGCTAGTATGGAAGAACGTAAATGTTAGATCAACCTGAAGCAAGAATAGAACTTTCATCTTCATAGAATTGACACTAACCCACTATTACAATTAAAAAAAAAAATGGCATGTCTCAATTTTTTATCTTTTCATTTTACATTCCCCTTGGAAAAAACACAGAATTTCTTCTTCTGAGAATCCGGTGTCTTCTACAATTGCGTAAAAATATGGAGCAACCAATGAAACACATGGAAAACCAACAGAGGTTAAGATGTCGGCCCTATCTTTCTAAACAAAGATAATTTACTTCCAATTGCAATTGACACATCAAATAACTTACATAGAGGCTTACTCAAATGATTGTGGAGCTTTGGACCACGTACAAACAATTTATTTCTCTGTTGTACTCTGAACAATTAATTGCATATCCTGGTTGGTCATATTAATGTTAGGCATGCCCTATCCTAATTCTATTCGCACAACAAAAAGGGAGTACATATTTTATTTTATTTTAAGATGGAGATCACATACAAACCAAAAATATTCAAGGCAAAGTTTTTTTGGATATAAAAAAACAAATATCAAGGACTGCTCACCAACAAATAACCACGACTGCAAATTCACAAACAAATTTAAACTTTACCTTGAGCCGTAATTCTGCACTTATGGTCTCTAAATCCCTCACAGGATCCACAAGGTCATCAACATGGATAATATCAGGGTCATCAAAAGCACCTAAAATAAAAGGATGGTAAATGAAGACAGACACCAAAAACCACCAAAAAAGAAATTCTGCAGTTTCCCTAACTAAATTAAACATGGAAGCTAAAGCACCATACACAACTCACAAGAACATAATGTGCAGAAAGATTAAAATGTGCAAATAACTCTTCCAACAAAATGAATGCCCTAAAGAGAATACAGATGAGAGAGAGAGAGAGAAAGAATTTCTTAAAGATCCTATCATTGCTTCACTATATTTAGTTAAGAAAGTCTTCCTCGAATCAGCAGTAAATCACTTCATTGAGAAGACCTAGTCTAATAGGCATATGGCATGCAATAATCATATATAAGTGTGGCGTGTGTGTGTGCAACTCTATACAAGATAAAGATATACAAACTTCACTAAGAAATCATAGTTGTCGTAGTAATAGTAATAATCCTCATAAAGGAGATGACCGAGAATGAAAGCAAGAGAGGAAGTAACTATTTCAGATGCAAGGAGTTTCTTATCAATAAGGAGTTTCCCTTCGTCATTATAATTTCTAGTTTCTCTGTTATAATTTTAATTATCAATAAGGCTTACTTCGGCACTACAGGGTTCTGTATTATGTTTCGTCATTATAATTTCTAGGTTTTCTGTTATTATTATATTTATCAATAAGGCTTTTCATTTTTTTTGTTGATCTCCTCTTACAAAGAATCATTTGAAAATATTAGTATGTTTTCATATTGTCAAATTAAGTAAGAGGAAATAGTAGCTAGTTGATCCCATTGATGCAATCCGGACTCTAAAGGATAAAATCCCAACTCTAAATGAGAGAGAGAGAGAGGCACTACTGCAAAGAAGAAATAAGAATCTTACGTAAGACATGGAAAATGCCATCAACTGCACGAATGTGGGATAAGAAATTGTTTCCCAGTCCTTGCCCTTCATGAGCACCTCGAACAAGTCCAGCTATATCATGAATTTCTAGAAAAGCTGCCACCTGAAAGTCAGGTGAAAGTAAAGTGAACAAATGACAGAAAACTAAAATAGATGCAATTGATACTCATTCTTGAGCAGAGGATTATATAATAGCTAAATTTACCTCACTCTTTGGCTTGTACAACTGACAAAGCCATTCAAAACGCTCATCCGGAATGTAAACTCGAGCCTCGTTTGGCTCAATCGTACAAAAAGGGAAGTTCTCTGCCGGTATTGATAATTTTGTGAGCGTGTTGAAAAGAGTAGATTTGCCAACATTTGGCAACCCAACCTAAAAGTCACAAGCATAACATTTTAAAATCAACGATTAACTTACTAAAAATAACAAGAAAGAAAACAAAAGGAGTTTGAAACTACAAAATCCAGCAGGAAAATCAAACCACTCACTTTGAACATGCCTATATTCTTATGAAGAAAAAATATCTCTAGTGTGATTCAAACATTTTAAGGAACAGGTCCATTACCCAGAATGAAGCTGGAGAATGATGCGCACATTATTATTTGAAATTTGCAACTACACTTAGTTTCCAACATAGAAGATATTAATGATCCCCCCCCCTAATCTTTTTACTACTGGTTACAATGATAAAATCTTTATATATATTAAAAAAAAATCATATGATCACATACAAAGATATAAGGTGGTTAAGTTTTTTGGTGCAATGAAAAGATCCTCTCTTCTGTGTCATTCATTGATTTTTTTTGTTGGAAGCTTAGTGTGCTTCCCTGGTTTTTGTCCTTTTTATGCTTGGGAGAGGTTTTTCCATGTCTAATACACTCTATGCTGATATCCTCCAACTGCTGGTGTTTCAGCAAAATTCAGAAATGGTAAGCATGCCTTGGGCACATATAAGTTCTTTTTAAATACAACTTAGTAATATAAAAAATGGCCCATGCAGAATAATTCAAGTGGAACCAAAAAAAATGAAAAAACAAAAAAATCATTCCTTGAGAAACCTGTTCTCCACTTGTTAGTAATTCTGCAATTTCTTATTTTTACTAAAACACTCTAGTACTATAATCAAAAACTCGGTTAATCCAGTCAAAAGCTATTTACTCATATTAAGAATTGACTAACAAATTTAATCCCATTACAAAAAGGGAAAAAAAATCTAGCTTCGTGATTGAGTCAGCTAGCTTCAGTTTACCAAATGCTAATAATTCTTCAAATTCCATATAATCAGAAAAGCAAACTTGTATACTTCAATATATCATAGCAAATCCATGATATCCAGCACTTTCTCATTAACCAAAACAAATCCAAACGAATACTATACATATATGAGCTCACAATTCCAATCTTGAGGTGAGATGAGAATCGACCGAGAATTGGCCTCTCTGCCGGTGCTTCCTTGGATTTAGCTGCTTTCGGAGGCATCTTCTTCACAGAGATCCGATGAGAGAGGAAAAGCTTCAGTAGGGTTTTGCTGTTGATTACTGCGAGTGAATCAGTGTCGAGTGAAGCTGAGTCACGACTCGACAGAAATTGTTTATATACCCAACGGTTCAACCCTAAAATATGCTGCTGTGGTCCCGCCCCGCGTTGGCTTCATCACAACGTAGGAGTACATTCTCGGGTCGGAATGCATTTCTATGAGGCCTGGGCCCAATTAACATAAACCTTATTCCACCACGAAAAGCATGGCCCAATTGGTAGAACGTTAGAAAACTATAGTTTAAAATTAGGCCCGCTTATGAAAAACATTAACAGTAGCCCTTTATAAATTGTACTTTGTGAATGCTCCATCTTACAATTACATGAGTTTGTTCGTTTATATTATAGTGGTAACGGTTGCAGCAGTAGTAGCGTTTTGTAACGCAACTGAAAGTGCGTTTGCAGCTTAAGTTGTGTTTAAAACGTTATGATTCTTATTCGGCTAGAATTGCAGGAATTGCGACTGAAGTAATACAAAATGACAAAAAAGAACAGGAATTATTATAACGTGTAAATATATGATAATAAATTAATTGTGCAATTATACAAAATCAATAACTTATGGAAAGAAAATTAACATAGTATATAATACCAATAATATTCTACCTCTTTTTCAAAATATAATTACAAAGTAATAGTAGTAATAATAATATACCTCTTTTTCAAAATATAGATCAATATTCATGTTTTAAAAATTAAGTTAGACATACAATTAATATGGTCATCAATTAATTATGCATACCTTTATTTTGCAATTTATAGAATTTAAAAATATGTGCAGGAATAAATATAATGAATATTATGCCCAAATTAATTTGTGTGGAGTCGAATAAAAGGAACAAGTGGATAACATCCGTAGGACATGTCTCTTGATACTAAATGAAAAGCTAAGTAAGAAAAGAGGAGTGAAAAAAGATCTCACCCCATCGGGTCTCTTCCTCACTCTGCAATTCACCCTTTACTCTGCAATTCGCAGAACTCTTCTCTCTGTGAGATACACTTTAAAACTCTGCTTGTAAAACTCAGGCGAGCTTAGTTAGATGTGTAACTGCAATTCCTAAGAGAGGGATTATTATAAATTTCAAGCCCTAATTGCAATTTTTAAAGAGAAATCAATTGGCAAAAATGGGTATTACTATATGGCTGTCGATTTTTAAGCATTATACCACTAAATTTAAAAAATATGCGATTAATCAACTGAACTTTTTAAAAACTATTAATTAAATCATTCCGTCAAGTTAATTGGATGGACGACAAATGTAAGTTGAAAAATTCAAACGGGGATTAAGAAAAAAAAGGCTAAAGTCACGTAAATAGTAATGTGGCCTCTTAGTTGCACTAGATATGGATTGGGCAAAAGAAAGTCATCGTCTTTATATCTCAACTTACATTTGCAACGACAAGAATAAATGAAGAACTAGGGTTTATAAAACTTACAAAACTTGGGATAAATTTGTTGCAAAAAAAATTAAGGATTTTGTTGGGTAGTTTCATCCGCTTATAAATTACCAGTTGCAGCGGCCACTATATGAAGTTGTAGTAGCTACTATCTGAGGCAGAGGTTAAGGTTTTGAATTCATACTGAAATTGGAGCGATTGAGCCTTGATTTGTCTCAAAAATTTAGGGCTTTTGTTGGGGTAATGAATCCCTTTGGTTGCATCTAATCAACTTCGCAATTGTTATGGATTGCGATGTTTTTACTCGACATTAAAAATTCTAAAATTTGTTCTGAAACCCCAGTTCTGCAGCACCACGTTTAATTCCTCCATCTCTGGTGAAATTAAAGTTTCTACTATAATTTTGATTCTAGATCCATATCTTACCATATATTGATGGGTGTTCAATGGTAAGATATGAGAAAAGGAGATGAGAAAAAGAAGAGCAATTTTTTTTATTTCGGTCACAATTTGGGCCTTCTTTGGATAATATTACATGTTAAATGATTTGTGTTAGAAGAAAGAAAGCAGATGATGAAGAAAAAGAAAAGTACACTGTTTTTTTTCTTTTTGAATGTATACGCAGGTTAGTGTTAAATTTTTGTTTTATTTTAATTTTTATTTCTTAAAGCATTTTTTTAACCTTTTTTTTTCAAGTAAGCAATGTTCATTTTTTATTTTATTTGCAATGACATATAGATTATTATTAGGCTGTTGTTCAACTAATGGAACGGACTGTGTAATTTTAAAAAGTTCAGTTGGTTAATCGCATATTTTTAAAGTTTAATGATATAATGCTTAAAAATCGACAACCACAATGGGGTAATCTCCCCTTCTGCTGAAATCAATTTAATTTTCAAGCGTGAGGAGAAATCATTCAAGTTTTAAGGCTTAATTGCACTTTCTAAAGAGAGGTCACCTGATTTTACTTCTCAAAGGTTAATATGGTTTAATCTTCCTGCGTTTTTGTTGTTGCGATTTGGAATAGAACGCAACATGAAGTTTTTCTTGTGTTGCGTTTTGCTCTATAAGGACATATATAAACATTGGGCTCACCTACGTTTGGGATGTTGTGTTTGATAATTGAACAATAATTTTGTCGCGTTTACAGCCGAAACGCAGTAAACGCTGCGATTGAGAAGTAGACGAATGCATTATATGTATTAATTATCCAACACACTACGTTTGAACAAAAAAAAAAGGCAACAATTAAAAGAGAAGAAGTTAAGAGAGCGAGAGTCAAGAAGAAGTTGAGAGAGAGTCAAGATAGGAATAAGAGGGTCAAAAAAAACATGAGTTAGAAGGAGAAGAAGTTATGTTTGAGAAATAGAGTAAATATAAAAATAAGAGAGTAATAAAAGGAGATGAAATACACTGATAAAATTTCAAGACGAGTGATTTTTTTTCTCCCTCTCTCTTTATAAAATAAAAATATAGATGTAAATACAAAATTATTGTTTATTCTCTTAATAAAAACAGCTAAACACCGATCTTTTCATTAAAGTTAATTAGTTATAATTCGGTGCTAACAATAAAGACAAATGTAATGAATATAGTCTAATATATATATATATATATATATATATATGTATAAATAAATAAATAAATAATAGAGAGGTGAGATTGTACTACAAAATGAATAGCTATGAAATATTTTAGAATGAAGCCTGCATATGACCAAGGGCATATTCGGGAACTTCTTATTTTAAATGACTTATAAGTTAAAATATAAGTTGACTTATAAGTTATTTTAAGTTGTGACTTATGAATTTTTGTCAATTTTAAATTTAAAAATATTTTAAATTGATTTTTAAAAAATTAATATTGATCTCATAATTTAGAACGAAAGGAGTATAAAGTGATCATGAGCATAAATTCACATAAATTTTAAATTATATATTTTTTAAATTAATTAAATAAAATTACTATTATACACCAAAATGAAAATGCTAAAATGTGGTATGGAATTCATTAATCACACATCCCTAAATTGTGGACGGCAGTTTGAAGTTAACTTAAAAAATAGTAAAACAAAACAAAAGGCCAAATAAAAAAAAAGGAAAAAAATAAAATAAACCAACCAATTAAGTCAACCAACCACCAATAACCAAAAATATTACCATAGGAAGGAACAAAAAATTGTTTGGTCCTTCCAATGTTACAATCATCAAATTCGTTTTTATGATTTTATCCCCTCTTAGCCTTCTTCCCGTTTCTCTCCTCCCCTTTTTCAATTAAAATCAAATCGCCCCTTTTTCCCTCCATCTCTGTTTCTCTCGCATATATTTTACCCGATTATACATTTTTAGAGAGGAACAGAGAATTGTGGGAATTTTGGTTGATATAATGTCTCAGAAGTACAGCAATGGGGCGATCCAAAACGGAGGGGAGGCTAGTGATGGTGAAGAATCAGGCGTAATTTTGGGTTTGGACGGTGGCACCACCTCCACCATTTGTGTCTGCATCCCGTTTTCCGACCAACTCGCCGACCCAGTTCGTGTTCTCGGCCGGGCAGTCGCCGGCTGCTCCAACCACAACAGTGTCGGAGGTATTTGTTCTTTTTCATCAAAGCCCACAATTTATGTCTATCTATTTGTTTATGCAGATATGGTGTTTGTTTATGTGTTTAATGTCTGTTGGGATGGGTTTTTTTATTCTAGCTACCAAAGACTTGGTCGAACATATATAATGTTTTAATTGAATTGCGAGAAGACTTGGTTCGGAAAAATCATGAACAGTGAATAAACAAATACTCCATGAGCAAATTGGCTGCATTAAGAAATGGAACTCTGTTTTCTGGATAGAGAGGAAGTATATTAGAAGATAATACTCCCTCGGTTCCACAAAAAAGTCTCATTTGTCTTTGATCCTAGTTAATTTGCGAAATCTTAAAACGCAAATTGTGATGTGAATTTATTTTACTTTTTAGTAATAAGAGATTTTTTAAATAGTTTATAATTTTAACTATTGCACTAATAAAAATCAAATAAATTCACATTAATTTTAAATATTAGGATTTTGCAAATTGACTAGGAAAAAAAATCAAAAAGACTCTTTTTGCGGAACAAAGGGAGAAAGTAGCAATAGAAACTTTTGAGATTGGCAGGGGCGTGAAATGTTCTGTTCTTATGACCGAATTCTTTCCCATTTAAAATGTACCTAGAAGGTCCCGGAATTAGTGGTGTTCACCTGTCAGTAATTCACACAAAAATTGGAGGCTATAACCTTTTGTGTATCACCCAAAATTAAATGAAATATTGTTGAAGGGTTGAGAGTGGTCATGTTTTTTGGTGGTATTGCTACAAAAGGTGGCTGCTATATTATAGTACTAATTTTAGCAATAGAGTACCTTTTACACTTCACGAATACTGTGAAAGCATGAAAATTCTTACTTGGGAATTTTCAACTGTCTACATTTACAGAAACTGCAGCAAGAGATACACTGGAAGTTGTTATGGCAGAAGCCCTTTCAAACTCAGGGTCAAAGAGATCCGCTGTTCGAGCTGTTTGTTTAGGTGTATCTGGTGTTAATCATCCAAATGATCAGGAAAGGATATTAAATTGGCTGAGGTTGGTATGTAGCTAGTTGTTTAGTTGAATTTCATATTCTTTATCCTCTGCAATCTTATAATATATCTCTCACTTTCTTAGCTGTAAAGACTTTACCGCAGAGTCTTCGTAATTACATTTGTTGCTGTACCAACTTATAATAAGTGAAGTGAATATGATGAAATTGTTATTTAATTCTGTTAAACGGAAAGATTCAGATAGTGTTACTGTTAACAATTTCCTTAGAACACGCATTATGAAACTAATGTAATTTTGAGCTTCAAAATATAGATAATAAAACAGAAGTACTGTACTTTTTTCCCCTTCTATAATTATAAATTGTCATTAGCAGTCTTCCTATTGATGTCCAAAGTTATGGTTTCATGAATGTGTTGGAGAAAGGCATACTCAGGTATAGTAAGGAGACAATGAGAAATACACACATAACAATTGGTTGAGAAGAAATGATATAAAGAAAACAAGGTGCGGCAGAAGTGAAGTTTCCGGGCATAGTACCTTAGGCTTCATCATATATGTTCTACATTATATGTAACCTTAATAACTTTAAGATGAGTGTTGTTCGTGAAATTTTGGCAACTTCCTGCTATATGAATATTTGTATTAAGCACTTCATGTTTGGTTTTCTAATTTACTATGTAATTATTAACAGGGACATATTCCCAAGCCATGTTAATCTATATGTTCAGAATGATGCTGTGGCAGCTCTTGCAAGTGGGACCATGGGGAAACTTCATGGCTGTGTTTTGATAGCAGGTACAGGGAGTATTTCTTATGGATTCACCGAAGATGGAAGAGAAGCTCGCGCTGCTGGTGGAGGACCTGTCTTGGGTGATTGGGGCAGGTGAGCTTAGCGTGTTTTGGTTGCAGTACCATACATGGAGAGGACTTATTTATTTGTAATTTGTTTTCATTTTTTTTCTTCATGATTATGTTAATTGTTATTGCGACTAAAGAGTTTAATTAAAAAAAAGTATTTGCACAAGATGAATATATTACTAGTTCTTGATGAGCATCCAGACAATCAACAAGTATTGATACATACACATATACGTATATATGTGTGTGCGTGTGTGTATATTATGTTTTTGGTTAAGTTATTATGTTCTCATTATAATTTTGATCAATTTTATTTTAAATGCATACCCTGGATAGAGAATCTGCTACAAATGATATTGGCAATATTGTTTTTTCATGTTCAATAACCCTGGAATGAGAATCTGGAAAGCAATTTGGCATTCTTGAGGGATACCTATATGTTACTACCTAACAACTAGTTTTAGTAAGTGGGAAGAGGTCAGTAATGCAGTAGACATACAATATGTACATGACTTCTGTAGGATGTATTATGTATTTAGACATGGTTGAATGCGTACATTGATTTGCATGTCTGTTTCATCATTCTAGGCATAAAGGCACCCTAAGGGGTTAGCTCAATGACATGTGCTCTACCATACTAAGGAGAGGTCACATGATCAAACCTTGCCAACTCCAAGGGGTACCCACACAAGCATATGTTTGGATTTGCCCTGTGTACGGCACATGTACCCATGGGATTAGTCGAATGCTCTAAGAAGTTCGGATACCCATGATTGCTATTAAAAAGAAAAAAAACTAGGTGTAAAGGGCTTATTATTTTGACAAAGTTATGATTTTGCTTCCTCTGATTATTTGGTGGAGTACTTATATCTCACAAGTGATTGTGGTCTTCTACTGTGGTAGTGTAATCATCAAAGAAGTGTCATAATCTTGCAAGGTCTATGATCTATCTTTCTGGTTATATCTTGAGATAGAATTGGACTGATGGAGATATTTTTGCTTGCAGTGGTTATGGGATTGCTGCTCAGGCCTTGACTGCAATAGTGAGGGCTCATGATGGTCGAGGTTCACAGACAATGCTTACAAATAGTATTTTACAGTCACTCGGTCTTCCTTCTCCAGATGAGCTCATAGGGTATATTATTATTATTATTATTATTTAAATACTCTGGGCATACCATTCCTACTTAATTGCTGATAACACATTATTCCTAAAAAAAATTAACTTTAGAGAGGAGTCAGTGGGTAAAGTCTTGGCTTTACTGCCATGTGTTTTGTCTTATATCAACTCAGGTGTTTTTTTGAAAATGGATGTCTGCTTTAGGTTTCATGGTTCAAGTCATTCAATACTTTGCTATGTGTCGGTGGGAAGTGTACACAACTCTTAGAGCGCTATGCTGTGGGTGCACACGTGCACTCTGTTTACTTATGTTACAATCTTTTAGAGATGAGACTTCTTTTTAGCATGCAGACCTACTATACATGTTTTTAGTCATTTACTTGCAAAAGGTTGTGTATATCATATGATGCATACACTTTTTTTTAAGAGCAAAATTTAAATTACCACATGTGAGCTAATTGCTTCAGCAACTCAATTAGTGACATGTGGCAACCAAAAAAAAAACAATTTTACTCTATAAATTACTTAAGCTAAAACCCACGTGGTTTTTTTTATTGCTTTGAGGACCACAGTTGGTCAGGAACTCGGGATGGATTTTGGGTAAAACACAAGTGGAACTTTGGATTTTACTCATTTTTCGATGAAGCAAGTGCACAACTCAAACTGTTCCTAATTGGTTTATGTGAATTTCTTTTAGAACAAAGGCAACGGACTAGAATATGGGTATTTGAGTGGGCTTTGTCAATTTATCTTGTAACACCAGATATTGTGATAATACCGTGGTCGGTAAGCTTATTAGTCTATCAATCTTTGAAATGATCCTCCCTTTCAAGTTAATATGTTTTTTTTGTGGAAATAAGCCTCTAGTTTGAACCTGATCCACTTTCTTACTTCACAATATCACCCCTTTGACCAGTTTATCTTTTCCAATTTAAAAGAAGTACAAATTGTTGTGAGATTACCTTTAAGAATAGCACAGTATAAGATTTTACAAGACTTTAGAATCAGAGAAAATTCTCTTCAGCAGACCGTGTTATATAATTTATTTATATATTAAAAAAAGGTGTTATGTGTAGTTCTTGAGAAATTAATATTTTACATGATAAACTCAAAAATAGAATACTGAATATCAAGGAAGGTGATCAATATGAACATTGGTTTCATTTCCTTTCTTATTGGGATTTAGGTGGACCTATGCAGATCCATCTTGGGCGCGTATTGCGGCACTTGTTCCAGAAGTTGTATCTTGTGCTGAAGCTGGTGATGAAATTGCGCATAAGATCTTAAATGATGCGGTGGAAGAATTGGCTTTAACTGTGAATGCTGTTGTTCGAAGACTTGGCTTGGGCGGGGAAGGTGCTACTTTATTTAACAATTAATTATTTATTTGTTGTTATCTTTAATGTAAAGAAAGGAAACCATATGACGGCAATATCTTGGTTAGTGGAGACAGACTATGGGCATTTAGTTTGAACTCGTGACTTTATAAAATTCTGAATTGTTCTTACTGCTTCAGCTAATAGTTTTACGTATTGGATACCTCCTACCAGCCTAATTTGTTTCTCGTAATACAAATTTAATGCCCATGTTGAATTTATTTGTAGATGGAAAGAGTTATTTCCCTATTGTCATGGTTGGTGGTGTCCTGGAAGCTAACAAGAGGTGGGATATAGGGAAAGAAGTTATCAACTGTATTTTGAAGACCTACCCTGGTGCTTCTCCAGTTAGACCAAAGGTTAGCATCAATAACTCTTCGGTCAAACTGTTACATTTTCTCATAGCAAGGATATTCATTTAAATTCTTATTGCGAACATTTTCTTGGTTTACTTAGGTTGAACCTGCAGTTGGAGCAGCGTTACTAGCTCGGAATTTCTTAATGAAAGAAACAGATGGCAACTCTCATAGATGACCCGAGTATATCAGAATGTTCAACTGTATAGTTCAAATTACAAAGAAATCTTGAAAAATGATTGTTATCTCACATATAATGTTGGGTACTTAGGTATCCTTGTAGTAGTAGTACACTCATAATCCGTAGGTCAGATGATCAACGAATCAAAATGCTGTAACTTATCTATTATTACAATACAATGGTTTGTATGTCAATTCAATTTGATGCCTGCTCACCTCGACTTGTCTTCCCGTTTTGCTTGAATTTGAACCTCCTAGTTCACATATTTGTTTTAATTTTATTGGTGAAAGGCAGTGTACTAACTGATCAATAGAGCTGTCAAAATGCATTTGAACCTCCTAGTTCACATATTTGTTTTAATTTTATTGGTGAAAGGCAGTGTACTAACTGATCAATAGAGCTGTCAAAATGCATCAAAACTCTTTAGTGTGTTTCGTTAGCTTATCATAGTTTGGTCTTAAAAACAGTAAAAAGCAAAGGGTTGTGTTTATTTGGTTCTGCGTAAGATTTTCACTTCAGCAGTTTCCAATGGTTGGTGTTGGACAAAGATGGAAAGCATATAGAAGATCCGTTGGCAGATAACCCCATGATTCTTGCCAAGAACATGGGGATCTGAGTGACAACTAAGCCTTTAACACAAAGAACGCATTAAAATATAAAGGTACAAATTCGAAAAATGAGATCATTAATTAGTATATGCAGAATCTATGTTCTCTCTTTTAACTGCACCAGAAGAACTTTACATTGTAATTGTAATTCTATGTATAGAATTGAGGAAGCATCAAAGGATATCAAAGAAGAAAGGACTATACTTTGTTCACTATTTAGTCGTCCATTGTCTGCCAAGTTTGCCAGAGCTGTGTGGTCTTCCCCCAAATTCTCTGCAAGTGCTTCCCTTGTTTTAACATTGGCACACAAAAAGAGTACATTTCCTTTCTTTGCTCAACCGCTGAATTGATTTCTTGATCCCAACAGTTGTTCACGCGATAGAAACAATCAATCATTAGCAATTTACTCTCCCATGGCAAAAATTAGGCACTGACTGTTAAATTGTATCTGTTCACGATGAAGAACCATTTCAGCCATGAGATAAAAACTATTCCAAGTCTAGTCTAGTCTAGTCTAGTCAATATGTGATGTGATGCTTGAAGGGTTGTCATGTAGGTACTAGGTACATGTTTTTGGTTAAGAAACGACAACACCAAACTCTCTCCACCTCATCCCAGTATGCATGTTTTGTTAAACACAGGCACCGCCAACCCTGACCCCATCACAAAAACACAGAGACAAAGAAGAAGAAAATACTTGATGAAAGATGATATTTCTTAGAAAAGAAAATTATAAGCTTTAGCCTTCTCTCTTGGTCCTTCATATTCATATGTTTATAGAAGAAAATTACTTCTGATTTTAACACTTTTTTTCTGTTGAAAAGGTCAAGGTTTTTCCAATGATTTGCTATTAGTGAGAGAGACTCCAAGGGGAAAAAATGTATAACATTGTTTGCAATTTACAGATTCAAATATTATATTATTGGGAATCAATTGCAAACTAATATGCACTCCCACATATAATTCATGACCCTAGATTATCCCCCCCCCCTCCCCCCCCCACAAACCCCCCGGCTCTCTCTCTCCCATTTTCCCACTACCCCTCTTCTCCCCTCCAATTTTCTAGGGGTAAAATGATACTATTAGGCAAGCTTACCAGGCAAATAGACGATCAAACTGACTTGCAAGTTTCTCCACTTAACTCTCTTCTGACCAGCTTCAGGATTTCAATAATCTGTGGCAGTAAACAATCCAAAACTGTAAAGGAGCTGTTAAAACCAATATACCATTTCTGCAATTGTAAAGCAAAACTTGGAAGGCATAGAATAAACTATAGAATTAAGATTATGCAGATAGCCATAAATCAACATAAAGTCTATCAGGAGTTCTCCATCTACAAGGTAAGTATGGAAGTTCCATTGCATCCCCCAAAGAACTTGAAGGCAGCAAACCAGCATCAAAGTTTCACTCTCTAAAATGGAACCAAGTCTGTGTTGAAAAGGGAATTATATGCTAGTATGACAAATCCAATCCTATACTGAAACCAGAGTTTGACACTTCAATCATCTCTAGCCATTAACAGACTTCTTTTCATGTATATTTTGAGGTAAGGTTCTATGTCCCCCCTCTACCCACTATGACAGTAGTTTATTATTTTTACAATAATACTATGTTTGAAAATCCAGAGTCAAATTTTGACAAGAATAACATATACTCCTATATCTTTTCTTGTCAGATTTTGATAAGAATGAGATCAAATCATCAAAAAATAAATTTGATTTGAAACAGTCCAATATCAAATTCAGACCATCTGATCTCAACTAGTTCTGGGATTGATCAGATTACAGTCAAAGTTAGGATCAATATTGATCCAAAAGACTAGAACTATCATCATATTAGCCATAGTTGTCATGACATCGCCTAGATGACGACTAGGCGTCCTGGCACTAAAGAAGGAAAAGGCAACGCCTTGGACGCCGAGCTGCCAAGGCTCACGCCTCGATAGCTGGCCCAAGTTAAATGATTAAGTCATTTTGAACCCATGATTCATCATAACCCATGTACTTGCTATGTGGTGTAATTTTATTACTTATTAGTGTGATAGGTGTTGACTTGGTTGATTCTTTATTTTCTACGTATTGTGTTTGTTGACTTGTTCTACTAGTTTTCAATGTTAATTGTTTTATTTTTGAATTTGTGAAGTATTCATATAATTGTGTTTTTAATTGTATTCCATAGTGTTAGTTATGATATTTTGAGTTTTAATGTATATAAAGTTTTATTATTCAATATACTTTTTGAAGTAAAATAAACAAATGTATAAATTGTACATTGTTAACGACTTGTCGTCATACGGATGCTATAGCGGGCGCCTTATCGTCTAAGCTTCCCGGCGGTCAACTATCGCCGCGTCTCGCCATGGCACCATGACAACTATGATATTAGCATAAAGTTCCTTACTATTTACAACAAATGAAATCATAGATAGGTGTACGGATGCAACACATAGGATAATGAAATGTTGGGAAAAGCAAACAATACACGTTCTCCAAAAAAAAAGGTATTCAACAAGTGTAAATCCATCTTACTCCAGGATAATGTTGTAAGATCGGTGAATAATGATCAAGTGCTATGTATATCTTTTCAAGAAGACTCAAAAGTGTTTCCACCTCATCCCCCAGAAGATCAACCTGGATGCCAAAGAGACAAATCTAGTAAGAATATGGCAAGCACAATTTCCAAATTGATTCATATACTTCAATGAATTTCAGATAAATATGAAAAAGAATGTTCACTTGTATATAATAAAACTGAATGATGCAGCTAGCTTATTTTCATTTCTATTATTTTATCTTTTTGTCCCTTGTACCAATGCAGAACCTATACTGTCTTGGTACAACAAGATGAGCTTCAACAGTGAAACATGTTTAAACAAAATATATTACCAGGTTCTGGACCATTTTTTAAAATAACATACCACAGAAAGCATCCTAGGAATGGTGGCATTGGATTGACATATATTCGAGGAATGATCAGTCTTTTGTTTTTTATAGGTCGAAAATAATTGATCTTGTATGATATATTTACATACACCGTATTAAAGGAGTAGATTAGCTGATAGTGCCTTGTCATAATTTGATGGTGCTCAAAAGAATATTGAAATATTATAACTGGGCTGTAACATACTGGCATCTTAGGATTCCTTTTATAATTTGTTCGTACCTCTTGTTCCAAGCAAAAGACCTGTCACTTTTTTTACTTGTTTGGCATGCTCTGGTGAAAAACAATGATAAATAACAAGCATACCAACAGCACATGTACAAGAATAAGCTTTTCAACAGGGCAGATATATGAGTGCTTTTCCTCTTGCATTTATGATTACAACATGTTGATCATCTTAGCAGTGCTGAGGAAGCACATTGATAGAGTTCAGTGCAAAGAATAAGCTTAGAGGATTTTCACCGGGCGTTATTCTATACATTTAAGGTCTATGCCCTCAGCAATCCCAAGTAACTCTCAGCGATCCAGAGTAACTTGCGATGCCATCGGTGATCCTGAGTAATTTGAGGGTTATGCTCTCAGTAATCATACAAAACTAATATTCCCCAAGATAAGCAATATTTCATTTATAGAAAATTTTATCAAACATCAAAGTACAGCACTTCACCATATATTGAGAAGATATTTGAAGTTTGCAGTATAAAAGTTAGTAGTAATATATACATTATCATATATATATATATATATATATATTTCTATAAGGAAAAATACAGATCATAAAAGAATTTATAGCGTGAGAAGCATTCACTCATTACCTCAGCCTCAGCCATTTTAAGGTCAGAACATCTCCTTTCAAACCTCTGCTTGTACTGTAACCCCGTATTTGTAAGTATTTCAGCTTTCTCAATAAGAGAGCTCAACTGAGACGTTGAGTACATCAACCTGGAAAAATTACACATTCATGGTTTTTAAACCAGAGGATAAAATCAAAGTTTCCACAGATAAAGTGTCTAAGCCAGGACACAATACAAATATCAGCGACTGGATTCAAGTGATAGCCTATTTATTAAAGTATTTCCACAAACAATTCCTAGATTTTTCCTAGTTCTATTGGCTCAGTCCTTAGGCTAAGCAATAAGCATGAACCCCAGCCCTAGTGCTCTCAAACTCAAAACAATAAAACTTCCTTCATCAAGAAACAGAAAGAATTAGGGTTAGGTACCATTCAACCACAAAGGGGAGTTCTGACTAACCCACCTAGGACCAGCAGATAACACTTTGTCAAAAACAAAAGGAAGCGGCAGATGACATGTCGTTATATGAAGACGAAAGATATAGCAGCATTGTAAGGGTACTCTCATGTGTCAATAATAATTTCGCATCAAACAATATGAACAAAATCAACAGGCTACGTTGATTAGAAATGGAAAACATCTAACAGAGAGTAACCACAGAACTGACATTTTAACTCAATATGAGAAAAGTAAAAAGAAAAAAAAGAAGATAGGTTCAAAGTATTAGCTAGTATATTAATAGTTAAGAACCAATTTTAAGGCACACTTCAGAATTCTCAAGGTCATGATCTCCTGAATGTCTCAAGCAAAACTTATTCACGAACCAATTCACAGAGTTTAGAAAAATATATATATATATATATAAATATATATATATAAGTACCTTGAGTTGTTTGCATTGATATCTTCAGCTACTTTGCATTCAAATTGAGTAAACTGCTCTGACAGTGCATGAACAAGAAGAATCACTGCTTCCATTTGCTTCTTCTGTTCCTTTTCTTTGGCTTCAAGCAATGATAAATCATTTTGTGTCGCTTGGCTAAGAGCAACAGCCATCTTCTTCTGTTCATCAGCTTCCTCTAGCTTGTGCATCTGTAGTTCAAGATGTTTATTCAAGTTGTTTATTTCCATTTCATTTACTTTGATTTGCTCCAATGCCTCCTTCAATTCACCCTTTGCAAGATCTAAATCCTTGCAGGTGTTAGAAAGCTGCCTATTAGTGAGGTCTCTTAATTCAGAAAGCTCCTGAGAAGCAAGGTCAAACTGCACAGTTTTCTTCATTAATTTCTCTTTTTCTTCCATTGCTAATTTCTCTTTTTCTTCCTTCAATGTAACCAATAGTGCTACCTCTTGCTTTAATCTTTCATTGCCTACAACTTCCAATCTTAATTTTTTTTCTTTTTCCAAGACTTCCCTTTCAAGAGAAGATCCTCTTTCATTCTCAGTCATATATTTTTGGTATAATTCTTTGAGTTGTCCTGTAGCATCCTTTATGCATTCTCTGAATATATATCCACACATCTCTTGCATAATCAGTGATTCCATATCTGACTCTTCAATCTCACACTGTCCAGTAGTTTTAGGTTGAGTACCTTCACCATAAATAATTCCATAAATTTCCTGCATGATAATAGACTTCATCTCTGATTCTTCAGTGTCACTTTTGATACGGTCACTCAGCTCCCTGAGAACACATTTATATACCTCCTCACGAACAGAAGCTTCTGTGCTTGTATCTTCCAAAGAAGAATTTAGATTTGCTAACAGCCTTAAAAAGTTTGTCTCTGACGAAGAATGTTGCAACATTTTCTCCTCGGCTTCAGAAAGTTGTGATGACAGACACTTCACCTCATTTTTCTTATCTGTGAGTAAGTCTCTAAGTTGATGATTTTCCAAAAGAAGGCTGTCAAGCCTATCCTTTAAACTGCCAAGAGTGCTATCACAGAGTTCAGGTAGTTTTTCATTGTCAACAATGATGCCATCTAATTTTAGAATGACTTCTGGGATCTTTTTCTTCAATATGTCAAACTCCTTATCCTTCTTGTTTGGCGCAGACGACCCCCTTTCATTTAAGATTTTCCCTTTAAGATTAATAATTACTTCAGTCAACTGAGCCACAGTAGACTCATGTTCCCTCTTAGAATCCCTCATCATAGTGCTATAATGTTTCACCAACTCATCCCTCGTCAAGTGCTTAATATGTGCAGCATCAAAGACCTCCAACACACCAGTTTCAGACTCACCCACTTTACCATTCCCTTCCTGATGTTGAGTTGAAAAGGGTATATGATTATTCAAAACCTTGCGATGAGAATGGTCAACATCACCAGACCCAAGAGAGACTAATTGTCCAGTTTCTTGGTTGGGAAGCAACTTTAAGATCACATCTAGCTCTTTGCGCAGACTTGAAATCTCGTCGAACTTTTTGAGCCAATTCACACTTTGGCTACCACAAAAGTTAGCATTTTGCTCCCACAATTTCTCTTCAAATTCCTCTTGAAGACTTCTAATCAAACTCTGCATCACCACTGCTTCAACTTCTCTTTGAAAATCCTGCTCCTGCCACCACTCACAGAGAGATATCTTAGACAACCGAAGCATATCATCGACCCGTGTGATAATGGTGTCCACAGTCATTTTCAGACTATCTACTGATCTATCTACACCAATCCAACTTTCATTTTCCTTTTTTTTCAAAATACCACCCAATCCCACCAATTCAGAACCAGAATTAATCCTCCTGATCGAATTACACCCTCTTATGCCATCAATCTCTTTCTTAAGTCTATTAAACTGCTCTTTGGCAGCATATCTCAAGCTGCTCAATGATTCTCTCATTTTATCATGCTCCACATAATCATTTGATAAACTCAAATGCTGCCCATAATTTATATTTTCTGGCTCATACACCTCAATTTTATTCGCACCCACATCAAGAAAATGTAAAGACTCCTTCAAACTGGTCACCTCCAATTCTTTTGCTGCAACTGTCTCGGCCGCCTCTTGTTCAACTGCATGTACCATACCTCTGATGACTGAGTCACTCACCATCCTCGAAATCATCAACCGGTCATTAATATCATCCCAATAAGAATCAAAATCTTCCACAAGTTCATCACCGAAATCACTTCCTTTTACACCACTGCCCATTCTTTCTAACCCATCATCACATGAAATAGCACTACCATTTGAAACAACAACATCCAACACCTCTTGGCTCTCCATTTATGTATATGTATCTGTCTGTTTATATGTGTATCTGAAAAAGAAATTATTTTTAAAAAAAAAAATATCCAAACAATTAACACAGTCTCCAAAACCTCTTGGTTCTCAATACAATTTTTATGTTAGTATTAAAGAAAACAATCATCAGCAACCAGATTATCAAAATACAGAGATTCAAGAGCAAATTAACTAGAAATTGAGCTCAATTCTATATTCATAAAGTTAGTCAAACCCAGTTCATACTTAATTAAATCAATAGGATAAAAAAATACATGAAAAGAAGTTGAAAACTTACAATTAAAGAAATGGGCAGTCTGAGAGCAAGACTCCAAGCAAAATCAAGGTCACAAATATGAAAATCTTAAGTTTAAATTTCTGGGTTTTCGTTGTAATGCTACTTTTCCAGTTTTGGGGTTTTAGGGTTTTTGAGGAGAGAGAAAGTGCAAGTGGACTTTAGCCTAGGAGGAAGAATGAGCGGGAGTGGATGGAAAACGATTAACCTTAATGAAAGAGTGAAATTGCGGAAGCTGCCATGAGTGAATTTGAGGTAAATTGTTTGGTATCCAAGGGTAAATTTGGTAGGATACTCGTATCGTATGATTTAAGGTTGAATATATATAATTTGTCTCTACCACATACCGGCAGGTAAAGAGTTTTGTAGCTGATTTGCCTATCCCTAAGTTTTGTATTTTTTTTTTCCATTTTTTGTTTTTTTTCCTTTTTGGCAGAAATTTAATTTTGGCATTTTCTTACCCAAAAAAACAAAAAAAAATTAACCTTCAGATATATGTATAGATAAATTTTAAAATATCAGATAACATTTGAGATTCATGCACGCACGTATATTTATCTGCAAAAGTAGATAGAAACATATTAAGAATAAATTAAGTTTTTAATATATTTATAAATTTTTAATATCACTTGACTTTATAAATAAGTTATTTTATATGTTAAGTAAACGGTTTTTTTTTTATTAAGTTAGATTTTTTTTTCGTATGTATGCCGATGAGAAATTAAATATTTAACTATTTTTAAATAGAGAAATATAAATTTTTTGTGTAATGATTTTCTGATAAATTTATTAGCTCCATGTTCTAGCCCTTTAAAATAGGAGTATTTAATATGTAGTGACCAGAAATCTTTGTACACTCCCGGCCCCTCGGGGTTTAATTAAGTGTGGTGGTTAGGAGTAAGAAACTTTTATGCAATCATCACTAGTAGTTTAATAATAAAAATAATTCGCATTACTTGGAAAATAATTTAATAATCACAATTAAAATTCATTATACCGTTTAACTCTTTATATAAACTAGATTAATAACTCGTACAAGATACAAATTTTTTATAAAATTTGTATTTTTTAAATTCATATATTATATGAAAATACTTATATATGTATAGATAAATTTTAAAATATCAGATAACATTTGAGATTCGTGCATGTATGTATATATAGATATTAAATTATAATACGCCAGTTAAGTATGAAACTCTCTTTAATTAAAAAAATAGTCTTAAGTTTTTTTCTAATTTGAGAGAGATAAGAAAAAAAGGTTAATAATCTCAAGTTAATGAAAATATAGAGAAACGATTAGATGAGAGTAGAGAGATGGCAAACTTTTTAGAGTGTTGTTACGGTGATAAAAAAAGTTTACAAAATAATGTTACAGAGTGTAATTAGTGAATGATCTACCATATATGAGTGACTCTAATGATAATAATCAACCATAATCAGTCACATCATTTTGTAAATAATTTTTTATATATAAAAAAAAATTATCATCAAAATACTATTGAATTTTTTGACCAATTTTTTTTGTTATAGAGAGACTTTTTAACCCTTGTCCCATAATTACTTGTAATTAATCTTACATAATACTATTAATCATATCAACCATAATGATTATGTTTATAATTTTTTTTTTAAGTTTAATCAATGTTGAGAATGATTGATCCACTTTATAAAGAAGTCTTAAGGAAATAATTAAAAAACAAAAAGGGAAAGTTTAAAGTTTAAATTATAGTACTACTTCCTTTACTTTTTCAATTAGTGGAATTCATTTTTTGCAACAGTCTCACCAATTCAATTGGCATCTCCTGTTTATTTAAGGTGAGAAACGATTCACGCTTTTGCATCCATGAGTTATTTTTTAAAATAACACCGTTTTTAAAAAAATTACAAAATACTTTTTTATATACAACACAAAAAAGAATATTTTTATATATTCAATTATATAAAATAATGTCATTTTTATACGATAACTCACCTAATTTTACCCTTCAATTTTTATCTATGGATTCTTCTAACCTAAAGCAAAAAATGTCACATCTTGGGCCATCAATTTTATATTCAAAATAGGTTCTATTATGAAAATATTTATATATATATATATATAGATAAATTTTAAAATACTAAATAACATTTAAAATTCATGCATGCATGTATATACAAATATCAAATTATAATACGCTGGTTAAGTATGGAACTCTCTTTAATTAATTTTTTTTTATCACCAATATATTATTATTAAATTTTTTGATCAAATTTTTTGTTAGAGATAGACTTTTTAACCCTTGTCCCATAATTACTTGTAATTTAATCTTACATAATACTATTAATCATATCAACCATATTTATATTCTTTTTAAGTTTAATCGATGTTGACAATGATTGATCCATTTTATAAAGAAGTCTTTACCATTGTGCTTTCTTTCTAGGTTCAGCCCTTTTTAATTTCCTGAGGGCTTTTCTTAAGTTAAGTCTGGTAGTCGTCCTATTTGTTCATCCCGTCTAATAAGTGTTGGAATCTTTCGCAGCTTTCCCTTACGTTACGTAAGTATTTTCTTCCGTCTTAGTTTCTTAGCCAACCCCGCCCCCGCAAAGATAGAATTCCTCTCAAACTAAGGAAATAATTATAAAACAAAAAGGGAAAGTTTAAAGTTTAAAGTTTAAATTAAAGTACCACTTCCTTTACTTTTTCAATTAGTGGAATTCATTTTTTGTAACAGTCTCACCAATTCAATTGGCATCTCCTTGTTTATTTAAGGTGAGAAACAATTCACTTTTTTGCATGAGTTATTTCTTTATACACAACATAAAAAAGAATATTTTTTTATATATTTAATTATATAAAACAATATTATTTTTATGCGATAACTCACCTAATTTTACGGTTAAAATTTTGTTTATGGATTATACCAACCTAAAGCAAAAAATGTCACATCTTGGGCCATCAATTTTATATTCAAAATAGGTTAGTATGGGCTTTGTGGCCCATACTTATTAACTATCATAACTCTCGTTTTTTTTCCCTGTGTATTATTTTTGAAATCATGTGGCTCTTGTGGGGGCAATACCACATGGTTGTTGCAACTTAATTTGGCCGCGTGATGATTGAGAGGGTGAGAGTCAATAAACATTAACACAAAATAAACAAATGTGTAGATACATATAAATGCGTAGAGACAATGAGCAAGCAATTGCAACCATTTTGTTGGACAGGCTTCACTCTCTATAATCAGTATCACTTTCTAAACAACTGTCTTTAAGTTTACTGAGTTATGACGAGAATATAAAATAAAAATAATGATATATATTGCGAATATTTGTTATTTTTTGATTGTCAGTTGCGTGAATAAATACTAGTGATCATTATTTTTGGAAAGATGTGTAATAAGTGGACCGATATTTCTTATAATTTATATTCAATCTCATATATTGATATATTTCGCAATTAAAACAAGCAAAATCCATGGTGCTTTCGGACTAATAGGTTTCATGTTACGTCAATTCGAACTTGCTCGATCTGTTCAATTGCGACCTTATAATGCAATCGCATTCTCTGGTCTAATTGCTGTTTTTGTTTCTGTATTCTTGATTTATCCACTAGGTCAGTCTGGTTGGTTCTTTGCCCCTAGTTTTGGTGCAGCAGCTATATTTCGATTCATAGCAAAATGTCATCCGACCCAAAGTGTACACAGTAGGGTTGTAATACTATTCTTACTAGGAAAACTAATAAATAGCTAGATCTGGAAATGGAGAAGGCCAACATGAAATAAAAACAGAATCATGATGATTGAGGGTGACCTGTCCTTTTTTTCATCAATGATCCATTATGAAAACAGTTGGGAGAAAAACTTACTTGTCATTGATTATCATCAACAGGTAAAATCAACATCTACTCATTTTCATACCTCCTACTATGCCTATATATGGAAAAAAGTTGCATGCAAGGAAAAAGAAACAAAAAATATATATTCCAAAATTATTCAAACAAAGACAAATCATGTCTCATCCCATTCACCAAGCTAATGAAAATAGCCCTTATGGAATCCTCACTAGGGAAGAGTTCTACAAGAAACATCAAATACTCCATCAACAAAAGGTCATGTTAAACAAACAAAGAATGAAAATATTCACCCAATTATGGCGCCCGGATCCAAATATTTCGCCTCGGCTACGTGGGATTGTAGCTATGGTCCATGGTTACGCAACAGAAAGCAGCTGGCTCTTTGAGCTAACTGCGGTAGCTATAGCCAAAGCAGGATTCATTGCTTGTGCACTTGACCTACAAGGCCACGGATATTCTGATGGACATCCCGGTCACATACCAAATATCCAAGTCATTGTAGGTGATTGCATCCAGTTCTTTGACTCCGTTCGAGGTGATAACCCGAAGCTCCCAGCTTTCCTGTATGGAGAGTCATTAGGTGGTGGAATAGCCATACTAATATGCCTAAAACAAACAAGTGAATGGAATGGTTTGATATTAAATGGAGCTATGTGTGGTGTTTCTAAGAAAATTAAACCAATGTGGCCACTCGAAAAACTACTTCCTCTGGCTGCTTGCATTGCACCAAGTTGGAGAATTGTGATCACAAAGTCTCCTGCAAGTAAGTCATACAAGGAAGAGTGGAAGAGGAAGTTAGTCGGAAAGAGTCCCAATCGCCACCGCTTGACTTCAGGGAAGCCACCAGCGGCGACAGCATTGGAGTGTCTTAGAGTTTGTAAATTTATAAAGAGGAATTGCCATGAATTGGAAGTTCCAGTGCTAATGGTTCACGGTGGGGATGATAAATCATGTGACCCTAAGGCTGTTATCAATGTTTATGAATCAGCAGCTAGTAAGGACAAGAGTCTTCGGATTTTCGAAGGCATGTGGCATATGTTGATGGGTGAACCAAATGATGGTGTGGAACTAGTGTTTCAGACTATAATTTCATGGATTGGGGAAAGAGCAGATAAAGCTAAAAGTAAATTATGATGCACAAATGTGTAATAACAAACTTGTAAGCATTTGATATTAGTAACTGAATGTCGTTATACTATATATATATTCCATTATATTTGTAACTTTTTATCAACAGTTATTCTTTTGATGTTTCTTCCATGAGATCTCAAAAGGAAAGCTCCTCGTAGAGCTGCCAGGACTTCGCCATGAAGGCAATGAAAAAAACTTGATGATCCACTCATTGTCGTGTTTCTTGCTATTCCCTCCGTCCCAAATTAATTGCATTTCTAAGACTTTTTAAAGTCAAATTGACTATTTTTAAAACTAATCTTTTTACTATTTTTGCTAACATATAGGTGAAAATATTATAACCAAAAGAAAGTATATACAATTTATTACTAATTTCAATTTTTATAATTTTAAAAATATATTTATATATGCTTAATTATTAATTTTAAAAATAGTCAATTTGACTTAAAAAAATCCTAGAAAAGCAATTAATTTGGGACGGAGGGAGTATTTGGTTTTGTTTCCACAAATTTTTCATGTTTTTTTCCCCCAAAGAAGTTATCACATTTTGGCTCAAAAAATGAAAAAGAAAAGAAGAGATGTTCTAGTGTTTTCAAACTACAAGCACATGCTGTAAAAAGACAGTTTTTATTAGGAGATCCAAGTCTTTTCAACTAGGAAAAAAATCTTCCTATACATTTTCAACACGTGTATAATAATTGTTTTTTTAACCAATAGCCCATAACATGTGGGGGCCAGTTTGTATTAATTATGAATGGTTCATTACACGTGTCGAAAATGTATAGGAAGGTCCTTGAAAGACCTGGAGCTCCTAATAAAAATTCGTAAAAAGAAATGCAAGACAACTGAAAAACAGGCATGTTAATCATATGTGTTGATGTGACTCATTCACAGCAACAATAGACACATTCTGTTTTCCTTTTCCCAAAACTAACAGAACACACAAAGTAACTAGATAGCTTTAAATAGTTGTATCATTGCTACAATAAAGCCTCCAGAAGTTTGGTAGGATGTAGCGTATGGTAAATGTCACAACATTTACAGTAGAACATGAATGACAAAATTGCTTAACAAGTTGTGCATTAATTCCAACCAACATATCAGAATGCTATACACGTAATAAATTGTTAGACTTAAGGTCTTAATAAGCACCAACTGCATTTGAGGTGTAACTTTTAGTCTAACTTGATCCCTTCATAAATTTTCAAGTTGTTGTTACTGGTTGTGGCTTCCTCCAAAACACCTCATTAATTCTTTTCATGGACAAAATGACCATGTAGGTGTATAAATAGGGAAAATACCTCATTAATTCTTTTCTCAGCAGAAGTGCTGGAATATCTCACTTGATAAGCATTGGTGACGGGCCATTTTCAGTTGTCTTTTGTTTTAATACAGTACAGGTAACTACCATTTCTGTCAAGCGTATGTCTGGAAGCCTAACAACAACAACAGTACGAGCAACTGCTGTATTGTTTTGAAAGGACACCTCAGCCGAAATAACCATTAAAATAAATATGCTAGCATCTAGAACAAGTCGAATCACTTCTTATTTATTGTATTAAAAAAAATTTGCTCCATTAAATGAATCAGTCAAAGTAGAAAAAGTGAGTTTTCATGCTTACCTCTTCTCGAAAAATAAAAGTGATTTTATTTTGGTAAAAAAAAAAGGACAAAAAAAGAAAAAAAATGGAAGAGTTAGAAAAAAAACATGGATGTTTATTTCGTGTTTGGAAGTGACACGGGAAAATTATCTGTAAAGAATGAGTTTAATTTATATTTTGGGATGTATATATGGAAATTTTAAACAATTATTGTATTTTTATTTATTATTTAGGTTAGCCTAGTAGATTTAATTATTTTGGGCCCGTTTATGTTTTGGACTTAATTTTTAAGTTTATTAGATTTTATTTATTTTTAGGGTTTAGGTAATATAAATAATCTCTTAAAGTTACTATTATGGAAGCACTCTCATTATTATTGAATTATCAGATTATTATGATGACTATTCTACAGTTTTTTATCTCATCTTTATGGATTCTTGTGATCGCAAAGTTCTAGATTAAATTCTTGTGATTGATTATGTTGTTTATCCGTCTTCCGTTGTGTCAGGAAGAAACCTGAAAGAATTGTCATGAAGCTAAATCTCTTCGGGATGAAGTAAAACCAAAACCAGCTGCTGGCATCTTGAGCTCATATGGTCTCAAATACAGGATGAGTAACTTAGGTTCAAGTGGAATCCTCTAAATCCCATAAATAAGTCCAGCAGACACAGATCATCACCATAAAATTGGTACATCTAGAAGTCTCATTTTTCTTCTAATCGATTTAGTTCTCATCCAAAAGAGAAATCTAGAAAACCGTTTAACCGAAAGAGCGGATTATTTTGAGCACATATTGCTATTAACTTATCCCTGCCCCTTTCTCCATATGCAAAACATGTAATTTCGTGTATGTACACACTTAGAGGGGGTGAATAGGTGTAATTGGTGAATAGGTGTAATTGGTAATAAATGAGCAGCAGTGATAAATTTTAAAAATAACTTTCTGAAGAAAATTCAGACAGTGATACCCTATCTGAATTGGTGTCTGAATTAGTGTATATTCAAGAACAGCAGAATACTTTTTCCAGAAAAATAGAATAAAACAAGAAATCACACCAAGATTTTTACGTGGTTCGACCCCTATCCTCTAACTAGTGGCCTAATCCACGTCCAATAGCAATTAGTATTGGAGACTCCTTTTATTAAATAAACTTTTCAATACACAATACAATTACTCCCTGTTCAAAGTAACTTTTCATTGAGTTGAACACCACTGCCTCCTTGCACCTCTGCAACCTTTTTCACCACTGAGACCCTTGCACCACTGCAACCTTGAAAGCTATCTAAGAACAAAACCTATCTACAACTAGATAGAACAAGCCACACACGGCTTACAATCTAAACAATGATTTTGATTACATAATAACACTCTTCCAGCAGTACAAATGAGAATAATACAACTGGGTTGCTAGAAGATAACTTAGAAAGCTAATATGATGAACTATATAAGACTGATTAGAGCTCTACTAAGTTGTCTGCAATAGCCGAGAGGTAGGATGATTTTATAGCACAGCTTCCAACGGCTATCTAGAAACTAATCCCATGAAATCCTCAATTAATATTGCAAGGATCAGCAAAATCATGAGAGAGAAATTATTCTCATAAATTTCAGAAATCAAATATGTGAGAATCTGATTTTTAAGGAAACATATCAGTATCTTCAGTTAGCATATTATTTTAAAAAAATTAATTCAAATTTCAAATAAACTAATTGAAAACAACAAACTTCCTTGAAATACTCTGATTGACAGCAGGTCAACCGAATCTATCAGCATAAAAACAGATTCCTTGATAAACTCATTCAGTTGAGATAAGGTTGCTAATATATATCCATCCATGCACTTTATAATATAATATCCAAGATCCATGCAATTATTATAGACGTGCAAACATTATAATCACATGCATGCATAAGTGCAACTATTATAAACATGCATTCATCTGAATAGTATATCAATGCAAAACATATTAAAAACCCATGCACACTGCATAAACATAAGAAATCATACTCATTTTGTTATTATTCAAAACATCAAATATCCAAACACTAACATAGACCGCATGTAATCCTAAAACAAGTAGATAGATACTAATGGACCATAATTCCAATCTTGGGCCAACAAGGAAAATTACCTTATACCATATAAAATCAGCTCAAACAAATCAAATAAGTCCATTTAAAACAGCCTAAATACACAAATATATTGACATCATTAAAATCACAAATACATAAACCAACAAAACAGAACCACTCAAGTACGGGCCTCCAGGGCTTTATGAGAACCTATTTCTTGTACTATTGAATACTTCAAAATAAATATCACAAAGCAACCTCTGTCCGAATATTTTCTAAGGGATGACATTAATACATATGTGAGGCCCAACCTTTGTTTTACACTATCATTTTGCTAAAGCCTCACCATTCAGGTAATTTGTCTTGTAATCTAAGCTTGCTGATGTATGACAAGGATGTAGGTAGGAAAAATCAGACGAATTTTCCAGATTATCCATAGCCAATTTAAAGAAAACAAGTTAGCTATAAACTTAATTTTGTTTCATCAAATTGCAAGCATTTCTCAATTCTTGGTTTCCTAAGACATAAATTTCACATAGTGAATACGATAAGATCGCCTTCAAGCTTCGAGTCAAAGGTGATAACTAATCGATGGGCACAAAGAGCAGCCAAGGAAAATCCATAAATCAGTTTATTGCCTGTTAGGGTATTTAAAATTCTTTTAAGTATTTTCACTATCATTTATTATATATTTGTTAAACATATAGTTCAAATATGAAATCATCGAGGGCTATAATGATGGTTCATTATCTCCATCTTATATATATATATATATATATATATATATAACATGGTGTGCACATGTACAAAAATCTTTTTGGAAAACACATTCTACAATGGAGATGATATAGCTTGAGAGTAGAGAAAGTATCATAAAAGATATACTCAAGCATTGCTCATATTAATGTGCTATTTTTGTCTAAATATATGAGTAGTATTTGGGCAAGAATGGTGTGGGTGTCATGAAGCTTTGGGCTCTCCTAGTGGTGCAGGCTTAAAGAGAGCAACAACATAAAGTCTGGATCGTTATGTTATATGGGTGTGTGGGGGGGGGGGGGGGTGTTTATTTATTAAGGGTATTTATTTGAGTGGCACGCGTCTATTATTATTATTATTTTAAATATTATGAAATCTTCATATTTATCATGACTTAACAAAATCAGGTAAACATGTAAAAAAAATATATCCAAGTTTATAAATTTACAAATGGGAGTCTTCAGAAAGGAAGGAGGGAGTAATCAATATAGAGAGCAAAATACCTATAGCAGAAACTAGTGATTTTAAACTTAATACACATGGGTTATGGATAGAAGCAGACTTCACCTTTGATTCAAATCTGAAGGATGAGAATCAAGCAACTTGTTGATGCCCAGTGAGATAAAGCTACAAGCCAGACCCAAAACGCCGTCCATGGCTTCTCGCCGGTTGCTAATACTCTCCCACACTGTTTGTGTGTTAGTCTTTTAAAGTTTTCAATAAATATATATTTAATGATATTTTTATTATTATTTAATTATTTTATAATATTAATTTTTTTGTAAATATTAAAAATATTTTAAGAATTAGAATCTTGATTTTCTCTATTATATTTATCCTTTATTTTTTTAATACACGACTTAAATATTATAATAGAAGAGATTTTAATATTCATATAATTTTTTTTAATACACATTTAACAACACAAATATTATTTATAAAAAATTTTAATTCCCGTTTTAAAGATAGAACAAAAAAGGAGGAGAGGAACTCGAAACAAATTTTCTCTTAATTATTTTTTCTTCTAAAATTAAAAGGATTTTGAAAACATTGATCAAAGGTTTATGTAATATGAGTCCTTTTATATATTAGAACAAAAATATGTTAGATTTTTGTTGCGAAACTAAACACAACGAATATGAATATATTATTAATACGTTATTTATTTATTTATTTACAAACAAAGTCAATATAAAATCTTTTTTTAAAAAATCTTTTCCGATATGTCTTAAATTCCTTTTAAGTAATTTTCAAATATTTTCTAAGCTCATGTATTGAACCAACCTTATCCGGCTAAGTCCGAGGTAAATTTAGAAGTCTAAATATTTAAAGTAAGTCCAAGGTAAATTTTGCATTAAGTTGTATTAACTAGTTGTCAGTTTTTACATATACATTATAACTCGCCCTCTTCATAAATATAATGAAATAAAACAAACTTTTTATAACTATGTAAATTGTAATCTATGTATTGAGGATAAATTATAAATAAAAGTCCCCATAAACATATTATTAAAGTTTTAATCAAGTATTTGAGAAAAAATAATTAAATATTTAATGTAAACTTTTGAATCTAATTATAAATTATAAATATTCATACACACTACAGTATTACTGCACACACATAAAATGAACATCTACTTATTAATGGGCATCTAAACATTAATAAGTAAAACATTCATTTTGAAATTTAGGATTTCAAAAATGATGAAAACTTATTTAAATTGTAATTTAGAACATTGATTATTGTATTTAACTATTTATTTAAAATAAATAAATTATTCATTAATAAACTATACTGTAAAATTCATTATTTTTTTTCTTATTCTAATTATACTTAGAGCTGTAAATGGTAATCGAAAAATTCGTATTCGTCCGCATCTATATTCGGAAAAAAACGAATATTATTCGTATTCAGAAAAAAACAGATATTATCTGTATTTGGTTTAAAAATATCTGCAAATAAACGGATACAGATACTACGGTATCCGGATTCGTATATATCCGTTTACACCCTTAAGCCAGATATAAGGCCACATGGGGCAGACTTTTGTTAGTCTAGTTCCGTAGTAAAATCACAAACCAGGACTCTCATTCATTAGTCGTTGTCTTTATAAATGAATTAGCTTTAAAATATTTTCCAAGAATAAATATTTTGAAAAAAAATTAAAATAGGAAAATTCTTGGGTAAAAAAAATATTCTTTCATTTTCAAATTTTGAACAGTTAAGCACATATATTTTTATTTTTTTTATCCTCGCTTTTAATTTTGCATGTGTTAATTGACCATGTCAATTGAGTAAAAAAAAAAAAAAATCTGCTGCCCCTCTATTAGTTGCTGCCGACAGCAGCAATTCAGCCCAATCATGGGCTTCAACCTGGTAACACACGGCTCAATCAAGAAAGAATTTTGGTTTGAAAAAAACCCAACTTTGGCCAATTTACCCAAGCAATATTAAGCCACTTGTCCACTTGTTGCCAATTATTTTAAGTATTGGGCTCTCTTTTAATAAAAGTGACCCGACGGTCACTATGTACCATCCTGTTTTTTTTATATATAAAAAAAGTGGGACTATAAGAAAGGACGTAAATGAATTGAATCGAGTCGAATATTGAGTTATTTAAATTTGGTTCATAAAATTTATTGAATATAAAATAAAGTTTGATTAAGGCTCGTTTAGCTACCAAGTCAAGCACAATCTCAAATCGAGCCTGAACAGTTTGAATTTTTCGAACGAATATAATCCGAGTATCAATAGAAAATTACAATTTGAGGAGGTTCGAGTAATTTATTAAACTATAAAATTTGCTCATATTTGAATTATTTATATTTCGAATCGAACTTTTAGTTGAGCGAGTACGAATCGAACCCGAATCGTGAGCTCATTTTACGGCCTTAACTATAAGCATGTATACATATATTATATAATTAATTAAATAATATATATAAGTTACCAAATTTAATTATATATACATAATATGCATAAAGATATATTTAAAATAAAAGGAAGATAATATGTTAAAATACTATTTATGGAACGAAGATAAGTAAAAGTATTTAAAATATTTTTACAACAAGGATAAAAATAATATACATAAGAAATAGTATATTTAAGATGAAGATAAATATATAAAAATAATGTAATGCAAGCTATGGAGAAGATTCTAACTTAGTATTTTTTATACTAAAAACTTTATTTGTTATCATCAAAATACATACTAAAAATAGGAACCCAATAGGGGATGATAAAGAATATGCATACCATTAACCCTTACGGCTCCTTTTGCCAAAAAATTTGCACATTGATTCCCTTCTCTTCAACAATGAAACGCTAATTCCTATTTACTGATTCACGAATTCTCTAAATTAGGGAGAATTCAGATTATCAGAAGACACAGTAATAACTAACGAAAAGACTGTTTGCGAATCAGATTCACACTCCACCTCCGAATAAGCTCACACCACCAAATAGCCTATAATTCCGCAACAGTATTGGAATTATTGCCAGTATTTACCATAAGTAATCATTGATTATCAAGTACTCCCTCCGTCCTAAATTAATTGCTCAATTTTGACTTTTTAAAGTCAAATTGACCATTTTTAAAACTAATCTTTTTACTATTTTTACTAAAATATAGGTGAAGAGATTATAACCAAAAGAAAGAATATACAATTTATTACTAACCCCAATTTTTATAATTTTAGAAATATATTTATATATGCTTAATTATTAATTCTAAAAATAGTCAATTTGACTTTAAAAAGTCAAAACTGGGTAATTAATTTGAGATGGATGGAGTACTTTTTAAACGAACAACGTAAATTCATCAAGAGTATTTCTTTAAGCTATATTGTACTTTTTTTCTAAGCCCATGTGTTGAACCAATCTTACCCACATTAAGGCACATGGGCCTGCCTTCTAGTGGTCCATTTCTGTACTAAAAGCACTTGGACGGGGACGAAGAGTCATTGATGTCACTCTTCTGAAAATAAATAATCATTAATTTTCATTGTTGTATTTTGTTTGACTTAATAAGTCAAATAAGAAAATGACATTCTATAGAAAACATACTACTTCAAAATCATTGTCCTTTGGGTCCTGCAGCAATTTCCTTTTCCTAATTATGTACATAACGAATTTTAAAATGTTTTGTAATTATACATTAAGATTTTAATATATTTTTAAAGGGTAATATTAAGGGTCTTAAATTTTTTATCTCAAAAAGTGTTTTAAATAATGTGTCATCATAACATTGACTGGGTAGATCTCATGTGACTAGTTAGGCAATAAATATCATTAAAATTTTAGTAATGTTAGGGATATCAAATTTTTAATCTCCAATGTGTCTCAACTGGCATGATATTAAATATTTTAACAATGATTTATTGCCTAACCCATCACACGAGATATATTCGACTAATGTAATTGTGACACATCATTTGAGACTAGAAATTTAAGACTCTTGACATTACTTATTTTTAAATTATATTCTCAAATAATTTAAATGTAACTGAGAATTTAATATATAAATATATTTTGACATAAAAAAATAACAAGATGAAGGGAGTATTAATATTTCATAATATACTAGTAAAGTTTAATGTTAGAGTAATGCAAGAGACACAAATTATACATAAAAACTGTGCACAAACAGTATAAATAAAGTAGAGAAAATAAGAAGTGAAACTTACGATTAGATATTTTACACATTTTTAGCGATGAATAATATATAATTTTACTCTTTTATGCATAACTTTTTATATACAATTTGTGTATATGATATTATTCATAATGTTATTATTGACCATGCAACAACTGTATTTTTTCTGTGGTGACATGTTTGTTCTCAGATTCCTTTCTTACGGCTGGTAATTTTAGGTTGATAGTGAGTGATAAGTTCCATAAGATTTAAACTTTACTATAAGAACATATATATATATATATATATATATATATATATATACACACACACACACACGCAGCGGATCAGGTCCCGGACCTGATCAAAATCCGGACTCAATTTATTTTATTTTTTTAGTTTTTTTTAAAAAAACTAATAAAAAATATATCGGTATTTTTGGTACTGAAAAAATTTGTTAATACACTGTTTTGGGTATGATTTGGATACATATAACAAATAGTGTTGTACCGACTGTATAACACTGTTTGTTATATGTATCCAAATCATACCCAAAACAGTGTATTAACAAATTTTTTCAGTACCAAAAATAACTATATATTTTTTATTAGTTGTTTTGAAAAAAAAATTAAAAAAAATAAAATAAAATTTGGGTCCGGATTTTATCAGGTCCGGAAGTCCAGACCTGATCCGGCCTCTATATATATATATATATATATAAGTACTTCACTCAAATCTCTGGTGATTTGCCAAATTTGCACTATAACCAATAATCCACACCCAAAAATAACTTTATTAGTCAGACCACCCAATCCTGTTGAGTTTATTAACAGAAATTATACTCGAATAAAAAGAGAGATTTTTTAGTGCAGCATTAATTTAAAGACGTCTTGAATCTGTTTTTGCCCTTTTTCGTTTGAACAACTTATACTATTTTATTTGTGAAGCGCTTTGTTATTTCACTGACATAGAGACTCGAAACTGTGACAATGAGAAATCTTATCACTATATTATCACCTTAATTCTACGACGATGTTGCTAATATACCGATATGAGTTATTTATTTACATAATATTATTGGTGGATCATATCTGTCGTACCATCATGACAACTTGATAGCACCATGATGCTGAATATTTGCTCCTTGTTCACATTAGACAAATGATCAAAGGTTGCATAATGATATGGAGAACCTCCATTTCTTATATATCCATTATGAGAAAATGGATGGATTACCAATCGCAATTAACATATTAATTGATCTCAATATTTAAGGAGATTACCAATTTGTTGAGGTAAACAATCGATAGGATTATAAATTGCAATTTTATAGGGAAAGTTGCTACATCTATTCCATGAAAGTGACTATTTGCAAATTTTAAAATTGTAAGTTTATTTTATATTTACCCTTAAATATAATACTCTATTTTACATAGATTGTGGAAAATTGAGGTTAAAGTATAATGAACGGAATCCTAGTAGAACACAAAAGAGTCTTATTTGTCACACACACAAAAAAGAAAATCATAAAAATACTCTTTTCGTTCCAAAATTTGAGATATATTTTGACTTTTGAGATCAAACAACGACATATTAAACTTTAAATTTGATGTGAATTTATTTACTTTTGGTTAATACAATAATTATAATTGTATAGTATATAATAAAATTTATTAATCACAAAATTTATTTCATTCTAAATTTTTATGAGTCATACTATTTTTGAAATTTAATATGTCGTCGTTTGACTTCAAAGTCAAATTGTATCTCTAATTTTGAAACGGAGGGAGTACACTTTTTTAGTGAAAGTAATATAAGATGACGTGATATCCATAAATTTACTATCATAATTTCGTTATCGTACCACATTATTAATAATTTATTTTTTTAGATGTATACATGGAACATAAATATCTTCTTAACATTTACAATTATGACTCTTTTTGTTATAAAGAGGGAGTAATTGTTCAAATTAATGGTGGGGTAGCATGATAATGGAATTGTGACGTAAAATTTGAAAAAATTCTGTTATTTTATATTACAATCATTTAAAATGACTCATTTTTTATTTTTTTTGTGGGTGTTTGGGGGGGGGGGGGAGGGAAAGAAGCAAATGAGGGTTAGATGGAAGGATTAATAACTGGGGAGAGCAGGTGAGATGGAGACAGGCAACAGCCACTAGTAAAAAAAGGGGGCTAGTGTAATTAAAATAGAGGCAAACCCACCCTGTTATCCCACAACAGAATTATCGGTGCAGTGAATATGTTTTCCATTTATTATGTAGCATAAAACAGTTGTGAGAACAAATACTGCCTACTAACCAAACTAATGAACATAGGACATAGAGACAGAGATCATACATATATATGAATAACAAAGTACCAAAATTTCAAATAAACCATGGCTCATCCCATTCACCAAGCTAACAAAAACAGCCCTTATGGAATCCTCACAAGAGAAGAATTCCACAACAAACACCACATAATCCACCACCAAAGCTTCATGTTGAACAACCAAAACATGAAGATTTTTACCCAATCGTGGCGCCCGGATCCAAACATTTCGCCTGGGCTACGTGGGATTGTTGCTATGATCCATGGCTACACAACAGAAAGCAGCTGGCTTTTGGAACTAACTGCGGTTGCCATAGCCAAAACAGGATTTTTAGTTTGTGCCCTTGACCTACAAGGCCATGGATATTCTGAAGGCTACCCTGGCCACATTCCGAACATTCAGTTAGTTGTTGATGATTGTAGTCAGTTTTTTGGGTCGGTTCGAGCTGAGAATCCAAAGATTCCAGCTTTTTTGTATGGGGAGTCATTAGGTGGCGCGATAGCCGTACTTGTGTGCCTAAAACAACAAAAGGAATGGAATGGTTTGGTACTACATGGCGCAATGTGTGGAGTCTCAAAGAAAATGAAGCCGGTGTGGCCGATTGAGAAACTACTTCCCATTGCTGCTTGCATTGCGCCAAAGTGGAAAATTGTGATCACAAGGCCTCCGGAAAGTATATCATACAAGGAGCCGTGGAAGAGGAAGTTGGTAGAGAAAAGTCCTAATCGTGAACGCTTGGCTTCTGGGAAGCCACTAGCAGCGACGGCGTTGGAGTTTCTTAGAGTCTGTGAGTTCATAGAGAGGAATTGTTGTGAATTGGAAGTTCCTATGCTGGTTGTTCATGGTGGAAATGATAAGGTATGTGAGCCTAATTCTGCTAAGAAATTTTATGAATTGGTAGCTAGTAAGGACAAGAGTCTAAAGATTGTCGAGGGCATGTGGCATATGTTGATTGGTGAACCAAATGCGACTGTGGAACTAGTGTTTGGGAGTATAATGTCATGGATTGTGGAGAGAGCAGAGAAACACAGAATTAATGCTGATGTACTGCTTGTTGAAAAGTAAGAGCTATAAACTATGCTGCACAATCTTGTCATATAGACAAATTGAGTGAATAGCACCAAATTTGTGAGTCTTATTTTAGCCTATCAGTACTTGATTCATCCAAGAAATAAAGTCTTTTATCAATATTATTGTAAAATCAGCCTGAATGGCATGATTCTTTTGTCATGGTCCTGACAAACTGCTGTGAATAACAAGAACTGCTTAACAAGGTGTGCACCAATTTCCATCCATTTTGGTTTCTATATCATCTCAATCTAAACAGAAAGGTGTAATGTACAACAAATTTCCTTTTAGAGGTTAACTACTCGGGCTAAAGCTGAACCTAGTTCATCTCATTCATGCTTAGCCTAAACTATCTCTAATGGTGTGTTTGTGAGTTTTATTTCTGGGGTAAGGAAGGAAAAATTGGACTATTTTTACTAAAAAAATGTAAAGAAAGCGTTCAACTTTCCTTACGTTCCGTTCCTTTTTCCCGAAATAAATTTTTCCGTGAGTTCTCTTTTTTATTAATAATTAATAATAATACAGAACAGAGGACTGTGTTGGTCGTAAGAGATGTGAAGGACCTGAATTGTCAAAGATCTCTTTACAAGTTATTGCTAGGCTTCTCGCTAGGGACACCTATTCAAGACTGTATTTAAGTCTACGCAACTTTCTCATTTATTAATAGTAGTATAGAATGACATAATATTTTTTAGTTTATCATCATAATTTTATTATTTGTCACTACTACAAAACTAAAAACTTATTATTTTTAAGAATAAGTATAGAACAAAACTATATATTTAATTTTTGTAAATGAAAGTCTTTTGTGCAACCTTCGGAGTATTTATTAACGTCCATGAGGGCACGGATACTTTTTTTGTTTGATTGGTGTTGTGCTAGAATTTTATATATTTTCAATGGTATTCATCAGAAGCACCTGTTTCTGGTTGGTAGTTGGGACTTGGGTATGTACTTGTTTATGAAGTTTGGGCTTTAGTTTGTGTTGGGTTAATATTATGGGCTGCATTAGGCAGGCTATTTTAGTCAAGTGTTGCTATTATTCTTTCCATTTATTTTTTTCACAAGTGCATTCAACTTTTATAATAATATTATTTTATAAAAGTTTGAAATACTGTCTTATACGCAACAACATAGAATAGAGTATATTCTCTCCGTCTGTTTTTTTCACTTGTCGTTTGAAGAGAATAATGTTGTTCCTTTTTATTTATCGTTTATAAATTTTAATAAAAAATTAAATATTTAATTTTCTATGTTATCACTTATAATTAAAAATTAATTTATTTTTCATTCGTCTTTTCAATAAATTTTAAAAAATTAATATTAAAATTTTATACTCGATTTAATCAACCAGACGAAAAATTAATTATAATTTTTTAATCTATATATATAAACTTAAAACATCAAATAAAATAAAAAACAAAAAGAAATATTTAATTACACAAAATAAAATTATTTTTATATACGATAATTATGCAAGGAGTCTCCCACCTCGCTTTTTGAATTATTATATCTAGTCGTAATTTCATCACAAAACATAACATAAATCTTTTATTTTAATTTTAAAAACTTTATTTTGTGGGAGCCTAATAATTCAGCCTTCAGAGTATAAAAAACGACAATGAACGGCGCGGCGGAGTCTCAGTCTCTCTCTCTCTCTCTCTCTCTATTTTCTGGCTTCCAATTTTCTCCGACAAAAAGTCACGCGCTTCCATTTTTCACCTAACCTCCAAAACAACAGTGTGTATATAGAGACTCTCTATAAAACTTACTAGTTGTTACTCGTTAGTGATCTAGTTAGATAGAGAAAGAGAGCAAATTAAATTAGAAGATGGAGTACTACCGGCGATTATACGGCGTCGCACTCATCCTCTTCTTGCCGCTAATTACGATCTCAATCGTTGATGCTCGGGAACTCCGGCCATCGGAACACGGACTCACTTTCCAGAACACCTCCAGCTCCACGGCGGTGCAGAAGTCGCCGGAGATGTTGTCGTTTTTTGGCGGAACAGAGTCCAAAGTTCCGCTGCCAGAAGCAAGAAATTTGAGCTGGCCGTCGTGGGGGAGTAGCGGCGGCGACCGGAGAGGAAATGGAGGAGGAGGAGGAGGTCACGTGAGGAAGGTGTGGCTGGTGGTCAGCTTGGTTTGTGGAATCACTGGGGTCGCTTTGTTGGTTGTCGCGGCATTCATCTTTATTTTTCGGTTCCAAAAGCATCCATCAGTTGACAAGTAGTCACTACTTTTTTTTAATTTATATATATATATATATATATATATATATTTATGTATGTACGTATGTAATTCCTTGATTTTACGATTAGGGATATGTTTGAATTTTCAAGCACACCGGATTATTTTTAATTCGTTATATTTAAGTTTTAAATATATGCAGATAAATAAGATGCGTTTAAAATAATTAATTATTAGACGAATAATATTTTCAAATATATACTTCTAGCTATTTGTACAGGTTTATTTAAAAAATTAAATTTTAAAAATAAATTGTGTTTTTAAACAATTTTACAAGAAGTTGATTTTAAATGTATATAGTATGGTTATACAACTGAGGAAGTATGTATTATGATGGCTTTTCCTTGTGGTCCTAAAGAAAGTAACAAATCAATTCAACAGAAACACACTCATAAAGTCATGATTATCTAATATATAAGGGGATAAGACTCGTGGGTGATTGCGAATATCTGTGTTTATAGTGCAGCTCTGCATCACAAAGTGATAAATACAGTTAAATTGATTCCTCATCATTAAAAAGGAGAACAACTCAATACAAATTGATAAATAGTTAAATTGATTCCTCATCATTAAAAAGAAGAATAACTCAATACAAAGTTCATGTGAAGATATTTTCACAATGTGATACTTTCAATCACTGTTTTGAAACATGGCTCGATCGGCCAATTTAATCGGTTAAATCGAGAATCAGTTCCATGTTCGGTCCGATTTAATCCGATCGAATCAATTTAGTCAAAATCCAGATTGAACCAATTGACTATCGATCGAATCGGTAATTTAACCAATAAAACCGGTTAAGTTGACAGTGAACCGATTTTTAATTATTTTTTTGTACCAAAACTTTCTTAATATTAAAATTAATCACTTTTAGTAATATTGTAACTCAACTTTATTATGTTTTAGTTTATAAAAAAACATGATTTTTTTTAAATTTCATTAATTATTAATAATATATATTTTTTTATATATTAATGACATCATTGGGTCAATAATGATTCCCACCAATTGAACCGATGATCCATTCACCCGGTACTTTTTCTGATTCGATGACCGATCTAGATCTGAAAACCTTACTTTCCGTTCAATATTAAAAGAAAAGGAAAGAAAAAGATAATTTAAATTGAATGAATCAACACCAAAAAGGTACAGTTTGAATGGTGCAAATTCCCATCTTAGTAACTCATACAACACCACTTATTTTCAGATGTGAATGGGAAGATAAATAGTTTATATACATATACTTTCTCAATTCTAAAATTAGAAATATATTTTGACCTTTTAAAGTCAATTCACGAAATCCTAATATTCAAAATTGATATAATTTTGTTCAAGTTTTAAAAACAACAAATATGATAATTAGTAGTATTTTATAATTAGTTTATAATTGTTATATTTATTTGTATTAAAACTAAATAACTTCATATCAATTTTGAATTTTAAGATTTCGCGAATTGATTCTAAAAAATCAAAATATATCTCTAATTTTGGAAGAAAAAAAGAAAGGGAGTATATAGATATGTATCTACTGTTCAAGAGGCATCCACTCTAGTTCTAGATCTATTTCCCCGGATTCTACGTTCTGGAGCTTCAGTGTCATCTCCTGTTTCACCTTCCCATCAATAATGTTTACGACACTATCTCCTATTAGGGCATTGTCATGCGATTTCAGCCATTTTCCAATCTGCATGTTCCCAAACATACCAGCGTCTCCGAATGCGATTGCAGAGGTTATCATTGGCTGAATATCAATCTCGGCTTCCCCCATTATGTCGTCAGCCGAAAATGTGTCATAATCATAAACTTCCTGTGGATTCGAAAGGATTTTGTGAATCAGGAGAAACCTATGGACAATAATATGCTACAAAAGATAGAAGGATTCTTGATGTTTCACTAATAATGAAGAAATTTTGTTAATGAACATGCAAAAAGTAAGGCTCCCATTTGACAATAATATCTACGAAGTAGTCCATTATGCAATTTTTAATATTTACAAAGAGATTTTAATGAATGTCCTCACTAAGTATTTAATTTTACATACATAAGAGTGCATCCAATGGGCATTAAACTGAAATATGGAAGACATTTATTATATGCTTAATAAATCGGTGATTTTCATATCTGGTGATTCTCATATATGATGTCAAGAAACTACAGGTTTCATGGAGTTCATGTGAGGAAAAAATATGTTTTTCAGTTGAGCTTTATATTGTAATTAAATTTAGAAATACTTCTTTCATATACTTGAAGGGGATAAATTTATTCTCATCCACTAACATCACAACTCTGTTAAAAAAATTTGCATGGGCATCATCATCATCAATAAGCAGCAGGTTCAAACTTTGCATGTGAACTTTTGTAGGTAATTATAAACTTGGGGACTCTTTTTATTATGCACTGAAGAAATATGGAGACAGACAGAACTTCCAAGTCAAAAAATAAACAGGAAAAAGTTATAAAAAAACAAAAAAATAAACTAAAGTAGTCAAGAGAATGAAATGAAAATACATATATAAAATGATAGAGTAACATACCAGTCTTAAGGCCCCATAATTTTCAGGAACAGAAAGCATCAGTTCCTCGTTCCAGACAGGATTCAAGTTGCTCCTCACAACAGTAGTTTGGACTTTCTAATCACAGTAAAAAGGCCATTTTTGAGGTGAGATTAAATCACAACTGAAGTTGGAAATAAATTTTTAATAATGAGACGCTATAAGTTTTTTCCCTGTTTTTCGTCAGGTACGAAACTTTAAGTTGGCAGAAGTTAATCAAAACAAATATATGTGCAGGATGCTACCACCTCACAAGAAGTACCATCATAGGGGTCTAATCCACCATTTTACTGATTATAAAGATTAATTTATTGATCTGGAATTTCGCAATTGACACAAGAATTAACTAGTATCACTTTTTACAAATGTATTTGACAAAAACCCCGAAAAGATCTTGTACCAAAGACTTAATCTAGATCCGAAGAAGTAGTGACATGAAGTATGAACTCTAGATCTAATGTATTACCTTTTCACCCCCAAAGAAAAAATAAATAAGCAAACCACCGACTGACCTGCTGCCCAAGATGCAGGATAACATAAGGGTCACTTGACAGCATGTCTCGAACAGCTAAATTTGTGCCTTTGATTACTTTGACCTTTAATAGTCCAATAAATTCGACCATGCCTTCCTGCCATGAGTTTAACATCAACTGGATGTGAGTAATCCATAGAAGCAACAAAAAGCCAGTAAATACTGTGCTTATTATGTTTTTTATTCCGAACTTAAAAACCTGGAGTAAATCCACACGTGGATATAAGTTGAAATGTAGTCGCATGAAAAATAGTTAAATCAGAGAGATGCACTAGGACCATTCTAACATTAAATTAATGTACTTGGTGAGAATGGCTGTACTGGTCATCAAAAGAGTGCATGTATCATAGTCCCCCAACACTGATTACCTCAACCTTGACGCCTGAACTATAGTGAATGTGTATGGGGAGGAGAGGAAAGGATAAATGACAAAATTTACCAATTTCCGTGATGTACTTGAAGAACTTCGAAAACTATCCATAATCTTTCTGGAAAAACTTGTTTGTAGAGAGCTCTTGTTAGAAGAAGTTGACAAGATACGCAAGCTAGGTTTCAGGAAGTCTTGACGCTCATACTTAGACCTGCCAAAAAGTGCAACGAAGAATGAATTAGATATATATATGTCTAATATAAAACAGGAGTGTGGTGGTCCAATAGTTGTTGGAGAGCAAGTCTATAATACCTAGTTAAGTTTGACTAGAATGGACATTGTAACAAATTCCAGTGTTGAAACTTGAATTGAATAGGAGTAAAGAATATAAGATTAACTACTAAGACTACAAACACAAGCGCAAAACTGGATGCTTGCATAAAAATCTATTAGCAGTCATCTAACCTGATAAATTTCGAACGTTCCTCATGACCAGAATCTGGTCCAGGCTTTGAAACTCCTTCAGGGATATAAGCCTCGTAAATTGAATTTGCAGAAGCATTTCCTCCAACCTCAACCATCGCATCGACTTCATCATCAGACCATTCATCTAATGTCACAGACAAAACCTGTCCAGTTCATATAAGGTTGCTCAGATTATCTATTCAGTCATAAGGTAAAGAACAGGGAAGTTCAAAAACGAAATCCAATCCAAACTTTGAGTGAACAAAACTATATTGCTTTCAGTATTATGGGAAGAAAAGAAAGAAGGAAAAAAAAATTGGCAGCTCCAAGGTTAATAAACTGAACATGCATAAAATAAGCATTTTTTTACAAGTACATGCAACAAAACAATGCTAAAGAAGTTCATATATCATAACACCTAAAAGATGTTAGTTTGGTAAAGTAGATTAGCTTATCAAGTTATCTTTTAGATGCAAACTGAGTGCAGTGTTGAGTTTGAAGCATAATATGCATTCATATGCTAAATGTTCAAGAAAAGTTTACATAGGTAATGTGCTTTAGAGGTCTATTTTCGTTCAACTTTATACCTATTAACTATTTTTAGGGGAAAGATGAAACCTTAAACATGTAGGCTTATGATAAGAATCACACAAACTGCCAATTATCTGAAGACCATTTCTGTGAAGCTGATGCTTCCCTCCATAAATTTTATGCTGATTAATAAATATAATCAAAAAGTGCTGCTGCATGTTAGAGTATATATATTGTTCCACATTGAATACCTTGAGAAAATGTGTTTAGTATATAATGACTTGGGTCAACTCTTCTCATAGCCAATTAGTTTTGAGGTAGCGCACTTGATATCATTATATACTAGACTTTGAGCCTATTTTATTAATCTAACATGGTATCAGAGCGGGCTATCCTTGGGCCTAATTAAATACTCTTCTTAGCCTTCATTCTTACCCAATTGCAGTCTATTTCTTAAGGGTAAACTAGATTTCTTCTGGGCTTACTTATCTTGTGTGGGTCTTCATATTCATCAGGTCCACGTGCAACTCTCAATACACCGAGTTACATGTAAGGGGGAGTATTAGAGTATATATCTTGTCCCACATTGAATACCTTGAGAAAATGTGTCTAGTATATAATGACTTGGGCCGACTCTTCTCATAGCCAATTGGTTTTGAGTTAGAGAGCTTGATGTCTTTATATACTAGACTTTGTGCCTATTTTATTAATCAAATACTGTAGAACAAAATTTCTATTTTCATTGAAAAAAGAAAAGATTAGCCCTATGTTGAGTTTAAACCTTCCTTCTTTCTTACTCATCCCCACAGGTCCTTTTGACAGTTCAAGGCCAATAAACCTTCAACAAGATAACAATACCAAATGCGGAAATGCCTACCTAAACTTCACTATGATATCCAATATTCCATTTTGGTCAAACATTGAGATGAAAGAGAGGAGACATTCAGAGAAAGTGATACAAACTAGAGAAATCACCTTTGAAATATGAGTACCAAGACTTCTGTGCACACCGCAACATTTCAAGCATATGAAGACTCCAATATTGGCTGACCTGAAATTGTCCAGCTGATTCTTTAGTAAGCCAAAAGGAAATGAAAAGTCATTCTTCTAAACACCCATAGACAAAATGGAATATTTAGAATCAAAATATGTATATGACCAGAACAATTGGTCTCAAAGTGAAATGATACCTAGGAGCTGCTCATCGTGGAAATTCAAAGACGAATTCAGGTGGACTTCTTCTTATCGTTTTACAAATTATGTTCTAGAGGTTTCATGGTTGAACCTTTGTACGTTAACCTATAGCCTTATCTTAGTATTTTGACTCTCCCCCAAATATATATAAGGATGAAATGCAAATCATCTAGGAAAAAAAAATATGGAGTCAAATATGGCCTAACAGGTTCAACCATAGACAATGCGCACAGCACTGATAAATGGGAAGATGAGATGACTGCTGAAAGTGACCTAAATTTTTTACATTCCTATGACCATCGTATAGGCTTTTAACATGAAACTGTAAACAGCAAAAAAGTAAAAAACATCAGGTTGATGGAACATACGCCCATTTGGGGTCTGGAGCAGCACAATCAGCACAAAAACGATTATCTTTTTGAAGCAATAGATCCTTTAATTTTCTTTTACCTGCATAATTAACAAAATGACTCATTCATCTTAACAATTAAAGAGTACCACGTTTTCCTTGGGATGTTCCAACATGCGAGTCCACTTTTAAAATTAACATAGCAAACATCATGACATTAAAGTAAGTTCTGCTCTTGATAGTTGATTATATGAAGAAAATTTTTCCTTTAAAACATTGTCTTTCAAATGCAGGCTCTCAGTTTTAAAAGAGGTAGTACACAGCAATTCCTTGGAAAGTGGTGGAGAGATGATGTCATGTAAATACATAGTTAATATTTGTTAGTGCCGCATAGTGACATTGTTGAAATTGACAAGCTAATAATCTGATACCAAAGATGATATTAAGTGACCTCTATTCCCGCTGTCCCAACATATAGTTGTCCCCCATTCTACTTACATTTAAATCAGTAATGATATTGTTGTAAAAAGGTGTGTAAAGTTCCAAAATTACCGCTTACATGATCCTATCCGAAATTTTAAAATAAAGATAGAATAAGTTAATAACTAACTTGAAAGGGTTTTTAGGACACCCAAAAAAGGTTAGGGGAACAATAATTTTGGGACAAAGTGAACACTAGTTATCTTTTCCACAAAAGTATAAGTAGCAGCATACTCATTGCTTTGCTTTAACACCACCAATCATCCGATAATATTCGTCTCCGCAAAACTGTCAAAAAATAAAAAGAATAATCACTTTAAGTAAAACTAAATACAAAATCAATAACTCCCCATATAACCCTTTTACAGAAAAGACAAGAAATCATAGAAAAGTTACAAACTTTTAAACCAAAAACACATAGCATTGTACCTGGACCTTCTAATGACATATTAAAATAAAATAAAATAAAAATATCGATGATATTTGGATTATTCAAGTTATGATTATGCAATAATTATAGCTTAATGCATAAATGAATTACTTAATCCAAACAAAATAAAAATAAATGAAGAATAACAGAATTCAGAGTTACAGACATACATATCAAAGAACATAATCTGAATTATTCAATGAGATCATTAACAATGGCCCTAGATAATCAAAAGTATGAATTTTTAAGTCAAATAAATAGGAATTACAGCATTTGCAGCTGGAAATGAATTAATGAAAGATCTGAAGATGGGTTTCCGAAATTTTACCTGATTATTACAGAAATATGAATTCTCTGACTTCGAATCCAGACAGTGAGAGAAAATAGGAGAGATTGGTTCTTGAAGGAGGCAGTTGGAGAGAGAGAAAAGGTTGGCTGGTTGGGTAATAATCCCATCATTTTTGGGAAGTTGGGGCCTTTTTATATAGAGCATGATTTTGAACAGGGATAAGAATTCTATCCATCATTCTATATTACTGCCATTATGCTATGTGCTGGAGTATATTATTAATTTATTGCTATAATACTCAAATTGCCTAAATAAAAAAGTATCTTTTATTTCATAAAAATGTCACATTTTTACATTAAAAAATTATTTTTATCATTATAAATTATATTATTATGTTACTATTATTAAATTAACAATTTATTATTCTAAAAATTAATATAAAATAAGAATACATTTTAGCATTTAACAATTATACAAATGAGACTACTTATATAAAACAAAAATATACTCTCTCTCTCTCTTCCAAAATTAAAAATGTAATTTGACTTTTGAGGTGACATGTTAAGCTTCGAAGTTGGTATGACTCATAAAAATTTAAAATGAAATAAATTTCGTAATTAATGTTTTTTGTTATATAATATACAATTATAATAATTATTTCAACTAAAATTAAATAAATTCAAAGTTTAATATGTTATCATTTAACCTCAAAATTCAAATTATATATTTTTATTTTGGAACAAACGTAATATATATTAAACTCAAATTTTAATTATTATACACAAGTGACAAGTTGAATGATTATACAGAAGTTGAATCCATTCATTCGACTCCGATGCGCAGCTAACTCTCATTATATCATTTTTATTAACACTCAATTAGTCATAGATTAAATAGTACAAGTATTTTAAATGATAATCCCCTTATTAAATTATATCTTAAATGGTTATCTCTTTTTAAGATAGAAGGTAATGTTGTACGGAGTTGAATACATCTCTATATTCAGTGTTAATTATAAACTTAACTTTTAGTTAATTTCTAACTTAACGTAACAGACAATTTAAAATTGTTCAAACTCAAATGTGGCAGACGATGCAAGACCTTTTTTTATGAAAAATTTGGAATTTTTTTAACACTTTAAAATTATTTATCTCAATTTATTTAATTTAATCTGCCAAAATTACTATCAAAGTTCCGTACTTTAATATATATATATATATATATATATATATATATATATAAGAGTTTTGTTATATATTGCGCGATAAATTTATGTCTAATTACGATTACGAAATATATCAATACACGTGATTGAAAAGAATTATAAAATGATTTTATCTCTTTTACTACAAATATTTATTTACGTAATTGATAATTAAAAAATTAACGTAAACATTTACTATATATATTATTTTGGTATGTATAACTTTAGCCTTCCAGCTTGGTGTATGTTTTTTTTTTATTAGATTAGTTATTTTAGACTAAATCCAACATGCCAATTCAAAGCAGGCCAGAGAGATGGTCTGAAATTATAGAAAGCAGCCAAATATTTTTAATCCTTTACATAAGAAAATACAAATAGTTCTGCCATTTAGCAACTGATAATAATACAATTATACAAATCCCCCATCACATGTACATCTTTTAAAGACAGACTGGATGCATGCATCATTTTGGAAGTTAATAATTTAAGGAACAAAATTTAATAGAAGAAGATTCGACAAAATAACGCATTAATTACCTCTTTAAATGACACTTTTTATTTTATTTATTTTTTGTGTCATCTCACTCGTGATTATTATAAAAAGTCATTTTTATTTATTTATTTTTTTATCAATTTTTTTTGAAAAAGTTATCGACTCCCATCAAAATTTAATAATAGTTAATCTTTAATTAGGCAAATTTGAAATATCGTGTCACTTTTTAATTTACATAAAGAAACGACAGTTTCGTTTCAGAATACATATAATCAAAATGAGATTTATCATTTTGAGATCAATGGATGGATAGAGTATAAGCGCATCTCCGGCAGCTAGACTATCTCATGGACTATATTTAGTCTATATGATATCAGCAAATGTCTTTTAGTCTTCGATCTTTCCAGCAGATGGATTATCCCGTGGACTATAATATAAAAAGATTAAAATAATCAATGAATTCAAAAAAACTCCAATAATCCTTCCACTCTCTCATTTAAATATAATTAAAATTATAGTCCATAGACTATCAAGTTCCTTGATTTAGTCCTTTTGGTATTTCAAATATAGTCACGGACTATATTTAGTCCAACTGCTAGAGAAGGAAGATAAATCTTAGACTATATTTAGTCTAGAATTGTACTGCTGGAGATGCTCTAAGTCCTCTTCCAATTTACAACAATAGGCACGTGATATATAGAAACATAAAGTTCAAAAATGACCTACTAATAACTAATGTATGTATCATGATCTTTTGATATGTTCCATTACATTGTGACAGATACTGCTCCTGCTGGAATCTTACATGGATTGCATATATAAATGCCTCTAAATTTCATGAACAAAAACAGAATCATGCACTTATAAATGGGATATTGACACCAAGTAAGATAAGTCCAGCCCTTAAAAGCCACTAAATGTAGACATTTATCAGTGCAGCAACAAAACTTCTGAATTGACCCCTAGGGTTGAGCTTCACCACATGCGTAAAAACATACAGGAAGATGTCACAGTCATGCAAAAACCCATGTCACATGCACACAAAAGACGGAAGGAAAACGATATATATGTATTGTGAATTTATGTATCGACTTTTTTGTTATTAGTTACGTGAATAAGTATTATTAGTACTCTTTTAAATAGATATGTAATATTATAGACCGCTCTTGTAACCCTATCAAATCTCATGCATATATATATAGGGTTTTCTTAACATATGCCCTTAGGGTACATGTTAAGGGCTAACATCGAGACACTATATTTGGTTATGTATTGTTATCAGCAATGCACAAATATAAATGCATCGAAAATAACATTGTTGATCCCAATGCATTTGTATTTGTGCATTGCTGATATCAATACATAAACAAATAATATAACGTCTCGATGTTAGCGCCTAACATGTGCCCTACTCATATATATATTTACCCAATTGTACTTCGCAGAAGATTTTTACAATGAGTAGCAAAGCAAGCCTGAAGAATGAATACAAGTATTTTCAATCTTTTTGTTTGTTTTGAGGAAAACATTTTGAAGGAAAATAATTGCTTGGATTATTATCTTAAGAAAGTTGATTACTATTTCTATAATGTACCAAAAGTACATACTAAGAAAAACTAAAGGTTACATGTCAATCAATTTCGTTTTGTTTCCATGTAGACAAAGAAAAGTTTTTTTTTTTATTTATTTTATTTTTTACAAAAGAAAAAGGAAAAAGAAAAAAAAAAGACAATAGGACAGTTTTGGAGAGTAGTAACAATATACACAGAAAACCCACAAAACAAATCAGGAATGTAAAAGAAAGTACTGATGGAGTACATTATTCATATTGAAAAGAAATTCACCCCCCCCCCCCCCCCCATGTCAACTAATTATACCAACTTAGTAGTGACTGCTGGTTAAGTTCTTAAAAACATCCATGAAAACAAATAACACATTGCCCAACTCCAAAAAAAAATGCACCTTTTCATGAAGCAAGAAAATCAATAGACAGATTCTACATACCAAGTACTGATGGAGTACATTATTCATATTGAAAAAGAAGGAAAATCATCCCCCATGTCAACTAATTATACCAACTTAATAGTGACTGCTGGTTAAGTTCTTAACAACATCCATGAAAACAAATAAAACATTACCTAACTCGAAAAAAAAAATGCAACTTTTCATGAAGCAAGAAAATCAATAGACTAAATGCCATTGTTTGTTCTTTTTCAGTTGCGAGAGCTTCGCTTCCCAGCTCTCTCCTCTCTGTTCTGCGACCCTCTTTCATCCCCAATGTCAACTAATTATACCAACTTAATAGTGACTGCTGGTTAAGTTCTTAACAACATCCATGAAAACAAATAACACATTACCTAACTTCGAAAAAAAAAATGCGCCTTTTCATGAAGCAAGAAAATCAATAGACTTCTACATGCCATTGTTTGTTCTTTTTCAGTTGCGAGAGCTTCGCTTCCCAGCTCTCTCCTCTCTGTTCTGCGACCCTCTTTAGGGTGTCTTGAATCCCAGGCATCATCCCCTTCAACCCGCAGAAATATATGTGGGCCCCACCATCCAAGAGTTTAAAGATTTCATCACTATATTCTTCAATTTTATCCTGAACGTACATCTTGCCTCCAGTCTTGTTTTTTTGTTCTCGGCTAAGAGCACGGTCAAACCGAAAATTATCTGGGTAGTCCGTAAGGTACTTGCTGAACTCGTCATCATATAGAAGACTGTCAGTGTTGGCCACCCCAAGGAAAAGCCAAGCAAGACCGGTGAACTTAAACTTAGGGACAGATTCCATGAACATGCGGCGAAGGTAGCCTCTGAAAGGAGCCACGCCGGTGCCAGTAGCAATCATAATGTGGGTGGCATTTGGGTCATCTTCAGGCAAAAGCATAATCTTTCCAGAAGGGCCTGCAAAACATTGTCATGCTATAAATAACAGAGAAACTTGATAGTACAACATAACTATGCAGTCCCATCAACAACCATGTAAACCAACCGGATTTGGTTAGGGTGAAGTTGAAAATCAACTTCAACTTAGTAAGTTATATACTTTTTCATTACCAATACAATTATACAATTTACCAATACAATTTTAATGTAATGAAAAAGTATATAACTTACTATGGTGAAGTTGATTTTTAACTTCACCCTAACCAATCCCAAACCAACACAATCAATCCAATTACACAATCCCCCAATATATCTGGCAAACACTTTTTTTTTTAAAAAAACATAATAATAACAGGTTGATGAGTTTCACATGAGCTGAAACCTAATTTGAGACCAAACTAAAAAGTAAAATGACTGTAAAGCAAGATGGACATGAATGCAAATCAATTCAGTCAGTACTACAGAAAAGGTCAGCAACCAATGGACTAAATGTTTAAGTAACTATAAACAGTAACTAAATTACACACTACTTGGTATTAAAATCAAAGTCGTCAATGCATGTCTTGATAATATGGAAATTTGATATACATCATTTTGTTTTCAGAAAATCAACTTGAATGCGGTTGCAACTTAAGAAAATGACTACAAAGCAAGATGGACGTGAATGCAAATCAATTCAGACCGTACTACAGGAAAGGTCAGTATACTCAAATTCCTCGATTCAGTGGCACTGTATTCATAGGGAAGGACTGTGCAAGACATGGCATTTCAACAGCAATCAAATGAAAAGTTTTTCTATCAGGAAATTTAAGGAAAAGTATATTCAATATCGATTTCTACGAAAATGAGGGGATCTTACCTGTTATCTTAACCTTGTCTCCAGGCTTCGAGTCACATAGGAAATTGCTGCAAACACCATTCTTTGAAGGATCTTCTTTTCCTGTCTCGGGATCATAATAAACAGCTCGTCTAACACACAAACTGGCAGTATTGCCATCAAAAGAGTCCCCATACCTTGAGGAAGCAATTGAATAAAGACGAACGTTCTGAGGAGTCCCTGGTTTTTTGGGGTTTTCACCCTAGGACATAAACAATAATTTAGTAACCAAAAAGTGCTAAGGGTAACTACAGTTTGTGAAGCATGGACAGAGACATGGACATGGAAGTAAAAAGACGCGCTAGCAAGGCAAATCATAGAAAGGTAGGAATTAGACATTGCAATGGCCTGGCAAAAAAGAGAATAAATATATAAACAAAGAAATATCCGTATATTCCATACAACAAAGTTTATCTTACAATAAGTTCTATATATTGTTCTTTAGAATAAGTTATTACTTATAGACCCATTTACCATAGACAAAATCAGGGACAGATTCTGGATATGCGTGTGTGCCTATGCATGTGAAATTGTGGATACGCATACGTCAACAAGAGAAAGAAAGTTACATACAAAATTTCTTAGGTTGGTTAATCACATTTCGGTATTCAATACTTCACATATTACTTTTTGCTTAATAAACAAAGAAAGAAGGAACAAAAAACAACTCAGTTACATATTCAGAATTAAAAAATGATTTTTATCTTGTGAAACTGCCGCGATGTTTCCAAGTTCCATATCTTCACAAGTGTCCAATAACAACAAAACACATGTCCCACAAAGTCTCAGCTGTTTCATGGTTACTTTCATGGATACAGTCATTTTACTACTAATATGTGTAGTCAAACTAAATCTTACTCAAAATGATAGAGTTGTGATGCCTATTATATGGGACCTTAACTGTGGCTGGTATTAGCCTAATTTTAGTAAATCCAACAGCTATATTTTTAGACTCTAATAAACAACATCATCCTTGATCTTATTGCAGTTTAGTAAAGTAAACCATTTAAGAAAACAGCAATATTAATTGGGAGAGGGGATGCACATCGTCCTATATCTAGAGCTGAGGAAGTAGGAATGAAAACTTATAATTTTTACTTCGAAATGATGTAGCAAATCATATCATGCAATATAGAAAAGATGATAACTCGCCAATCTAAGTGAGATCCTGAAGCTAAAGAATAAAATAAAGTCTACGACTTACAGGAGGAATTACGCCATAGCTTTGTCCTTCCCAGTAAGGTACGTTGCCACCATGATCAATTACAATATGACAAGTCTCTCCTGGAGCTTTTGGACCAACGAGCCTCTCAACAGAGACAATGGTTGCTGTATATGGTTCCTTGGGCTTGTGTAAGTTTAGTGGAGGCTCTTCTGCATCTTCAAGTGCTAAAGGTGAAACTGCTACCTTAGGTTTGCTAGCTTGTTGCACTGACATGCAAATTATGGACTGACTTCTTGATTGTGCATTCTTGGTTTTCAAGTCCATAGGTAAGACAGATCTCCATGATTTATCACGAAAACTTATGCTATGTGTCTGCAATAAGATGAAATGCAATTGCTTTCAGAACTAGTTTACCATAAGCCATCCCCACAAACAATTAAAATTTTCCTAATTTCTTATTTTAATGATTTATGCATTCATATATCCCGGTCCTTCTCACAGTGTAGTGCAACCAGTCAAATATTTGTTTCATAGTAACAAAAAACAACTCCATATTTGCCCAGTCTATGAAAATTTAGTAATTTACAAAAAATCAAGTTCATATCCTAATAAAAGGTAATACAAACTGAACGCTATATGTTGATAAAAACAAGTGAGCATGAAGGTGCAGAAGCAACTGACAGCTGACAGCATGAAACAAAAATTTGTTTTAGTCACCGTTGAATAGCAAAAAGAGTCAATAGTCATATTAGCCAGGCTGAAGTAAGCATTACACAGCTCTTAAGACAGAGAACTTATTTATCAGGTTCACCTTGACTGTATTGCTTTTTGCGTGAACTTAGTAACACATATTTCAGCGATGTATCAGTAAGAATTTTCCTTTGATACTTTATAGAACTTGTTTTCTGATCTTGAAATCACAAATACAGAAAATGAGTGAGTAGGATTTCATCGTGTTATGGTTTGAGTCTTTTGAATGAAATACATCACAAAAAGAATTCACAGTTTTAGAACTTTCCATAGATTTGAGGCAGCAAAATATAAATTTCTGTAACGGTCAGAAGCTGTTAGGAATTTCTCTCTATTATATCATGCAAAGAACTTAGTCATTTTATGTAAACTGACCATCCATTGCAAACTAGTTAACCAAACGGAAACATAAACATTCACCTTGACTCAAGAACATAGAAAACACAGCAAGGATTATTTAAATTAAAAAAAAAAGGTAAATGGCTAATGCCATGCCTTCTGGTTCCTTTACTTTCATGAAGTTGAACCCATAATTGATACCTGCGCTTTGAATTGAAGCAATTAGAATTTAAATGTTTATATGTTAGACTAAATCTTTGAAAAACCAAGGCAATAAAATCACTAGGCCTTTTCAAAGAACTTAGGAAAGCAAAATTTTGAGACTTTTCTGTTTATAAAATATAATTTCTTTGGGCAAGTTAGTAACCAAGGATAAGCTGTTAGGAACAAAGCAAACAACCATCAACAAATGGATCCAAAGAAAAACAAAAAGAAAAAAAATGATAGGCATAAAAAATAGATGGAGATGCGGGGTATCGATCCCCGTACCTCTCGCATGCTAAGCGAGCGCTCTACCATCTGAGCTACATCCCCAAGCTGCTTTATTTATAATTTTTGCTCTTCCTAAAGCACAGTAGCAGACCAGAAGTACTAAATTGATCAAATGCAATGAAATCATAATCCATGGTGATCTCATAGAACCCAAAAAATGAATAGCACCGCATTACAAAAAAAATAGGCAAAACTCAATTGATTTAGACAATTAGGAAAAACCCATAAACAGTTGCTTGTTATGCACTGATACAAGAACATAATCACATCAAAGAATGAAAAGGGATTGAAGTACCTTAAACACAGATCTCCGAGTAGAGCAATCATTGAGAGGCACAATTAGAGAAATCTACAAGCAAAATGATTTGATTATAGTCTTATTTATAAGTATTCACAATCAAATAGTAATTAGCAATTGAAAAAACGAAATGATTAAAGAAAACTGACCTGGGAAATAGCAGAATGAGCCATGACCAGATCAAAAATGAGTTCACAAAATAGGCAAATTATATGTAGAGACGGAAAGAGGGAGAGAGATATGAAAGGGTTTATATAGAAGGGTTTTGTAGATCAAGTTGGGCTACGAAAGAACAACCTTTAGACTACTGCAAAGGTCAAATTTTGGCGCTCATAGATTCAGAGGAGAGATGCTCCTCTCTCGCTCTCCCTCCTCCCTCCCTCAAGAGCCAACTAATACTGTATAATTAATCTGGAAATTATTTTCTGTATACTTCTACTCCATATATTCTCTCCGTCCCAAATTAATTACTTTTCTAAGATTTTTTTAAGTTAAATTGACTATTTTTAAAATTAATAATTAAGCATATATAAATATATTTCTAAAATTATTAAAATTGAAATTAGTAATAAATTGTATATACTTTCTTTTGATTATAATATCTTCACCTATATGTTAGCAAAAATAGTAAAAAAATTAGTTTTAAAAATAGTCAATTTGACTTTAAAAAGTCCTATAAATGCAATTAATTTGGGACGGAGGGAATATCTATTAAGTTTGTTCTAAAAGTAGACATATATTTTCATTTTAAATTATGGTTCCAAGATAAAAGTCTTTTATTGAGGTCAAATTAATATATCATATTATTCTTTTATATATATGTAAAAAATTCATAAATATTATAAACTATATACAATTTAGTACTAATTTCAACTTTCACCTTTTTAAAAATCTAAATATATATATATATATATATATATTTAATTATTAATTTTAAAAATGATCAATTTGACCACTAAAATCAATTGAAAACTTTTATTTTGAGATCGAGAGAGTATTATTTATATGAGTCTTGCCGCAAAATTAAATAACCATAAATGTGAGTACATAGGAAAAGAAAGAGTAAAAAGAAAAAAGGATTCACACGTTACTATTATGCTTTATTGTTTATAATTTTACATTGGTCGTAATTATTGTTTTATTCATTATTATCATGTCACTATTATTATCATTCTGATCGTGAAAAATACGTTTGAAAATTAAAAATAAAAGTCATCCCACCTCCCTCGAAAAGATAATTTCACTTGAATTAATAAAATTAAAGAAAAGGATAGAGTATACCTTTGAGGGTAAATTAGTCTTTAAGCTTTAGGTTTATTTTTATACTCGCTCAATTCAATTTTTTTTCTAAATTATCCATCCTAATTACTCTATTATTATTTTTCAAGTTTTAATTAATTTATTAACTCTTTTTGTAATAACAAAATAGTGGGATTATGTTTCCAATGTTAAAGTTATCTCGTTGAGGTCTTAGTTTAGTAGTTAAGACTGACATTTAGATTTCAGGCTCGATTTTCACTTACTTGAGTTATCTCATGTACGATTTTCACTTAAGCGAATTTTTATTTTTTATTTTTTAATGAGGTTTAAGTAAACTTGGACGATGGAATATTTAACTTGTGTACTTTTAAACATCTTTTTATGGACAAAAAAATTTATACTTAAAGACATCTTTCTAAAGATGGAGTGAGTATATAATATGAATCTATGTTACACAGTTTATTTCTATATTTAATCAAAATTATTTAAGAAAATGTTACTCCAAATCACTATTGTTAAAATTATAATATACTCAATGCTTAAATTATGTTAATTAAAATACTTGTCTCAATTACCAAACTAAATTGCTTTAAGAAAATGTGACTCCAAATCACTATTGCCCTAAATAATAGTAACACTTTTTCGGAGTTGAAATTTGCTTATAACATATGCTTCTCGCTTCATTCGATAAGAAAAAACGTCTTATTTATAAAATTTATAAATATTCTTTCATGTATATCTCTAGAATAAGCTATTATTTTAATAATATTTAATGAATTAAAATGACAATTTTAAGTATATTATGTTATTTTCTACCATTATTACTTTTTTAAAATAATACAAAAATTGAATCTTTTGTGTAGTGAAGATAGTACTAATGCTGCGTTTGGATTAAAAGAATAAAATCTAGTCAGGAATAAAATAATTTTAAAGTATTTTAAGTGTATGTTTAATTGTTGGTAGTGGTAAATGGTGCAATATGACGACAAAATTATTACATGTATCCATTAAGTTTAAATGGATTTTATTCCGTCACATTCCGCATAAATAAAAATCAAAACGAATGGAAATTTTTCATTATATTAAAATAGTTTATTCTACAAAATAATCATCAAATATATTATTTTTCATTCTATTCTTTCCTCCATTCTATTTCTTCAATTCAAACGTAGTACAAGAGTTATTTCAAATTTTGTACTCTTATAAGAAAAAAAAAAGGTTAACAAAAAATACTATTAAATGTTTAGGATAGAGGGAATATTTAGTAATATCAAATGTATAATTAGAATTGTAATATATAAATTTTATAATATATTTATATCATATTTAGCATTTGTAATTTTATAGTATTATATAATTGTGTCTTAAAATATTATAGGGGAAAAGTTCACTTAACTTGGACTAAGGTAGTGGATATAAGTCAAAAGTCATCATTTTGTAAGATACCCTATAGAACGATAATTTGGTAGTGTTTTAGTAGACAAGTTAGCCCTTAATCTACTTGAAAAGGCACTTTCTACTACTACTTTTTTAGGACAGTGTATAGGAGTTTGGTATTTTCTTTAATTTAGGGGATATCTTACCATATGCTTTGATTTATTATTAGGCGAACATTTGTTTGGCAAAAGTGGTTCCACTGGCCTTTTAATTTGGCATTGGCTTGTAACAATTTGCGCCTATCATAAGTTTATATCAAATCCCAAATTTATTATTTCAAAAGTATTATTGAATCATTGATGTGATTTATTTAATTTATAAAAATTTAAAAATATTATAAGTAATTTTATTTTTGGGGTGATAATATGAATTTTATAATTGTATTATTTAAAATTAATTAATGAGTATGGGTGAAAATGAGTCCAACTGAACAAAACATAAGGTTGTTTGGATTCGACTCGGAAGTTTAAATTCTTATCCGGATTTAAATTGCATTTGAAAAACTTTACTCATGTTTGACACTTGGCTCGAATATTCATTACTCGAGTTCAATCCGACTCAGATCAAATTATATTTAAACTAATAGCGAGATTCGAATTCGAGCCTCCACATAACAACTAACTATATAATACATATAATTAAAAATCAAACTTATTATTTTATTTATAAAATAAGAAAATATATTTACAATTATAATTTACAAATATATATATATATATAATTACAATTACAGTTAAAAACAAAATGAAAAATAATAACTAATTATTCTTATCAAAGAATGTATCCGGTATCAATTAGAATATATATCCACCGAGTATATATCAAATCATGATTAAGAATTTTAGTAGTTTGAACTCAAAACAAGTAAAGTATAATTTTATTCAAATTTTACATTTTTATTCAGATTTGTATCATATTATTAACGAATTTAAATATTACTTGCATTTTTTCAAGTTGAAACTGAATTATTTAATTTAATTTTCAACCTTATTAGTGATAGATTGTAACATCCCTCTCCTAGAGGGGTTGTCACTTGACTTACACGTGCTAACATAACCGCAATAAAATAATTGAGATAAATAAAAATCTCATTTATTATAATAATTTTCACAAATAAAGGTTCAAAATTGAAAATAGATATGAATTAATTATGTCTAGTAACTCTCAAAACAAATTTGATGTAATTATAGGCAGTAAAAAAATTCATACCATATAATCAAGAAAATGACATTTTCAGAGTATAAAATATATATTTTAACATGAGTTGTATAATACAAATTAAACTAACCCGAAAGGTATAATTTTATACTAATAATTGTACCACGAAATAGTAATTTATTATATAGAGTGAGGTATTATAGTGTAACAAAGTATAAATTTATTATATAATTTTACAGTTTAGTCAAAATTATATGAAAACCGAAGATAGAATCTTCATTCATATTTTTCACTTCATCAATAAAGATTTATTACCTGAACATTATTTTAACCAAATTCTTCCAAAATAGATGCATCATTTGCATTTTGTCCTAGCTTGGCCAGACAACGATGGGAGCGTGGTCGTTGCTATCACATTGTCTCTGGCGTGACTGTAAATAGTTCCTACTTTTGTAGTTAAGTTAATGTTAATCAAATTAGGGTTCTTAAGTATCAACCAAAAAGATCCATTTTTGAACCAAAATCATATGCATTAATTATAATTATGATTTTTACAAATAAATGTCCAAAACTGAAAAAAAAACTCATGAATTACTTGTAAGAATGTACCAAGATCTTTCGTGAAAAGATGATAGTAATAAGTTATTCTTTTTTTTTTTTGTTAATTTAAACATACTCACATATCCTACCTTAGCATGGTAAGATTCAAACCCCCAACCTCGTGATTAATATGAGTTGGATAAAACCACTCGGGTCAAAGGTTTTCGGCAAATAAGTTATTCTTACAACTTACTATAATAAGATGTACACTAAAATATCAGTTTATAACATACTATTTTTTCATCACTTATAAGGTAAATAATCTTATCACAAATATAAAGAAAATATTTTATCTGTTCTAAATTATAAGATCAATATTGACTTTTAAAAAGTTATTTTTAAACCTAAAATTAAGATGAATTTATTTAATTTATATAAATACAATTACGAATATCATAAACTATATAAAAAGTACTATTAGTTATAAAATTTATTATTTTTAAAATAATATAATAATTAAATTTATTTTAATTAATATAATAATAATAATCTTATAATTCAAAACGGAAAAAAAAATAAGACAGTCATAACTTACTAAAATAAAATATACTTTTCGAATATACTTAATCACAAGTTACTATTCAAAATAACGAATAATATTGGATGACTCAGAACTCAGAAGTCAGATCCCTGCGTGGGACCTACTTGAAGTCTTCGTGAGTTCAAGTCTATATGCACGTGATTTGAAAACCTTGTGTGGAGCCCCCCACAAGTTCCACCTGTCTGAGTTAATTATCGTCATCTTTTCAACGGCCCAGATTCACTTACACCTACATCAACGTGCTCGACCTTTAACTACACCTTCATCAACGTGCTCGGCCTTTAACTCAATACCAACCCCACCGTTTAAAGCCATTAAGAGCGTAAATAAACTGAATCGAGTCTAGTCGAGTCGAATATTAAGTTATTTAAATTTTGTTCATAAAATTTATTGAGTATAAAATAAAGTTTGATTGAAGCTCGTTTAGGTACCAAATCGAGCACGATCTCGAATCGAACCCAAACAGTTTAAACTTTTCAAATGAATATGAAATTTTTTCATCTTCTCTAAACTTTTCATTTTCTCTCTCTAAAATTTTTTACTGCCTATAAAATTTTTCACTTTTTATTTCTAGTTTTTTGTCACTTTCTATCTTTAATTTTTTTTCACTCCCACTAAATTTTATTTAATCAAAATTCTTTTTTTTGTGTATTCCCTTTTAAAAATAATGCAATTAAAAAAAATTAACAATGAATGATCACTCTATTAAACATAAAATAAGTAAATTAAATATAAAAATAAGAATAATCATTCTCATATTTATAGGTTGATGATATTTTTAGTGCAAAAATATAAATTTCAACGTAAACAAAATTTGTAATATACAACTTATGTTAAAATGTATATTTTGTACTTTGAAAATATCATTTCCTTTGTTATATGGCATGAAATTAAGGAAGTCTATAAAGAAGAGTTCTATACATGAGCGTATACTCGCAACAAAAATTATAATTTTTTTTATCAGACGATGTACTCTCTATATAATTAATAATTAAAAATTATTTTAAATTTAAAACCAATACAATTAATTAGCAATAATGAATAATAAATCAAATAATTTGTAGCTCATTTTAATTTTTTTTTAATATTCATAATTATATTAATTAAAATTTAAAAAATTTACCTCGTTACCTTAATTTTTCAATGAATTTTTTTTCAAAAGTTAAGAATGATGGTACCATTTTTCTAAAAAGGAAATGTTCTCCGGTCAATTCCATGTATGGAAAAAACGGGCACCTAAAAATGGCAACAGCAATATAGCTGAGTGAAAGTACGGTACGCTGTTAAAATCCAAATTAAATCGAATTGAATTGCGAGATCTCTCTCTCTCTCTCTCTTGTCATGCCCAAAACATACTCTCACACGCGGACGCGGACGCAGACGCAGACAAAATAACAGTTTCCATTAGCGGTCGAGAATTAAGCTCAAAAGCAGACACACAGACTCACAGAAGAAGCTGTTCATTCAACCTGTTCCCCTCCTTGAATTTTCTCTCTCAGGTAAACTTGAATTCCCAATTTCCAAACCCTAATTTCCTCATTTTGGGTTTTCCTGTAAAATTCTGTTTGAGGTTTGTAAGTAATTGTAGCAAGCCTATAAGAATTTTACTATTTTTTTTAAGAAAAAGTTATAGTGATTTTTTTTTTCTTCCAGCTTTGATCGAATATTTCCTGTGTTTTTCCTCAGTAGCTAAATGGGTGGTTAAGTTCGATTTTTTTATTTTTTTTTGTTTTTAAAATCTTTGTTGCTCTGTTTTTTTGGTCGGTTCTGAAAATTGATGTGTTTCTAGTTGATGTATGTGTTGTTGAAGGAATTGGAACTGTGTTTGAAGTGTCTGAATTTTTCTTATTTTGATTTGTTAGTCGATTGACTGCAACTTGTGTGAATTATAAAAGCTTATTGAATTAGATTTTAGGTTTGAGATGATTATTTTTGCTCAAACGGTTTTTGAATATGTATTTTAGAATCCCCTGAGTGAATTGTATGACACTTTGATGCCAAAGATGAGCACACGCACACACACATATACTGCATACTGAAATACATTTTCATGGTATAATGGAATATGGTTGAAATTCATAGGATCCGTAACACCACTAGAGATAAATGACGAAATTTGTAAGTTACTGATAGCGTTAACCCTTTGAGAATGCAAGAACCAAGAGTATAGAATTAAAAAAAAGAAAAATGAGAAGAGATTAAAATTTGTCATCAGATATTTATACACTATCCTGTAAGATATGGTAAATTTTCCATACACAATGTATTTCTTTTGCTTAAGGAGGTCTATTCTCAAGGACTGTTAGTTGATTGTGTGTAGTTTCTGTACCTATTGCTTGGTAACTAAAATCACGAGGTGGTTATGCAGTATTTTTTTTTGTACCCAGGCAATATGGGCAACCACACACAAACCTCATACTATCAATATGCAATTTACCTTAATATTAGTTTATCCATATTTTGGAACTGCTACTGTTTTTGTTTTCTTTTTCTCTTTGTATTTAACATGCGCTGCAATATATTTGTAAGGCGCGGATTTAGTATGCGCATGCTTCTTCATATAATATGTATGCTCCTCCACCTATTTTGTATTGATTGGCAAGACGTTTGGTAGTCCTGGAAGTTAGTGGCAGTATAATTTGTTTGGGACAATTTATCTAGTTACATATTCAGTTAATGTATTTGTATCACACTGACTTGGATTATGCTGCTTGTGCTGCTAGATCGGAATTGGGGGATATTCTGCGTGTAGTAGCAGCATGACTTCTTCTCTTCATGATTTTTCTGGTATTTATAGCAAAACTTGATCATACTTATATTTCATATTAGTTCTTGCAGTCTTTTGAATTTCAAAAATAGAACTAATGTTTCGCTTGCTCTAGAAAATCCTTTGCATGTGCACTCTGATATTAGAACTACTGTCATCATCTATGAAGCACAAATACTTCAGATACACTCGGATACAATTTCTGATTATTTTTAAACGTGTTCATAATTTGAAACTATAGTTCTTCGTTTAGGATTTGGATTTGATACCTCTTAAGTTTCATTAAAGCCTGCCCAACAAAATTTTAATGTACAGATATGATTTTCTTTTATGTAACAGATGTATCATTGTGAAATGAAACAAAACGAATTTCGTTTTAAACAAAAATAAAATAGTACTTTATGAAGGAATGTATGAGGCAAGGACAGGGCAATCATAATAGATGTAGCATGCATAAGTATATGTAAAGGTTGAACACATATCATTTATGGACTACATTATCGTGGTAAAGGTCGTAATGCCTGAGGAATCATTAGCACAGGTCATAGAGGGGGAGGTCATAAGCATCTATACCGTAAAATCGATTTTTGACAGAATGTAAAAGACATGGTAGAATCGTAACCATAGGAAACAATAACAATATCCCGGTACATGTCGAAATCGACTGATGTATCCGTACTGTGTATTGTCCATATCCTTTATGCCAGGTCCTTATTAGGTTCAAGACACATTATTAACGTTGGGAAATCAAAAAATTTCTCACCTTAGTCCCTGTTTGTTGGGGGAAAGTGACAGGAACCACAAAAGATAGAACAGGCTTTCCAAAGGGCTTGATTTCTAGGTCCATCTAAAAGTTTCATATTTTGCCGAGATTTAAGATATACCTTAAGCGGTACCTTAAAGAAGATTTGGACTCAAATTTTCCACTTCATTGTTATACCATGTTAAAATACTGAGTGTGCGATGTGCCAGGCCAGCCGCTAATTTTTCAATCTGGCAAGAAAGTCTCAGCGCATTGAATGTTCACTACTAGAAGATAATTTTTTTCATATTGGTTATATTAATGGTTTCATTAGCTCAACTGTTAAGTCCCTCTATTTTTATTGTGACGTGTGTCTTGAATACTATGCAACGTTCCCCTTTGTGACTGACCATCCAGAAATGGGTCGATATGGACCCTACAGTCCTCCTCATTATAGGCTTTAGCTTTTCCATTGGTTAGCATATGTGTGTCTATAGATGTGTGTGTGTGTGTGTGAGGGAAGGTCATTTCGGGTTTGAGAATGTTTCTCCTCTTTTAGTTAGTGGATTGATCTTTTTGGTAGGCCAAAAGCTGAACCACATAAAAATTTGTGTCAATTTCTTTTTTTCTGTTTTCAACTTCATTGCTTAGGGGTCTTTGTTCCTAGCTTTATATATCAAAAGGATTTTTTTCATTGTCAAACAAAATGCCAGTTACCTGTGAACAGCTATGGTAGTATGTTCAAAAGGTTAACATAAGAAGACTTCATATAAGTTGACATACATGGACAATTGCACCTACAACCCGTGTAAAATTTATATACATGCTTCAATACATATTTATTACTTAAAGTAATGTATGCGATGAAAAATAAATATATATACATGTGTGCTTGTCTTTTCTATAATACGTATAAATAATACATACTCAAGGATGTGTAGAATTTTTTGCATTTTCATGTGACAAGCTTTCATTGAAGTTCCATATTTCTTTCCCTGTAGTATATACATGTCAGAACACATGATGACATGAATAAAGAAAACAATTGATAAACTAAAAACTGGAAATTTTAAAGTCCCAGATATCAAAATAAAATAATAAATGAAAAGAAGAAAATATAACTGTTCCTGTTAAATAAAAATGAAGGGAATATATTGAAATATGCAGGTCGATTGGATAAATTAAAGATGTCTTTTTTTGGAAAATCTCATCTAAAAACTTATTTTTTTGGCGGTTCCTTTACCTTTTTATCGTTTATCATGGAAATTATACTATGATTTTACTTTCCACTGATTAACACAATATCCTTTTTATTTAATCCAGATAACAGTGTTGAGACCGATGAGCAGCAAAAGCACCCAGAACCTCAAACCCAGTCCTCATCTCCTGCAACTGAGATATCTCATCCTGGTGTTCCGGCGCCAACTGTTCAATATGCAACACCTCCGCAACTTGTAGCAGGCAATGCTATGGTATTTATAAGAAGCGGAATTTATTCAAATGATTTTCTTGCTATTGATAAAACACAATTTAAGTGCACGAATATCTATATCTTCCTTTGGGCAATTTTTTTTTCCTTTTCGGCTTATAAATGCTGCTAATAGTTTGACCTTAAAATGTGCTACATAATATTTGTCTGCCTTCTTTATAGTCGTGCGTGTGTGTGTGTGTGTGTGTGTGTGTATATACTGTATTTTTTAAACTCTTATGGTTTATATTTTATATTTGACATATTTTAGAGTCCAGTCCTGTGTTTTGCCTCAATTAATGTTGTCTAGCCTTTTGTTCGTATCAAAGTAATTGTTGTTACATCTTCTTCTTCCATATTGATATATGTTATAAATAGTCCATTCCAAGGATTCGAAGAACATATGATCCTGATATTTCAAGTGTAGAACAATCCTGGTGCTTCCTAACATTGAATTGGAATTTATCAATTACACAAACTTAATGTCATGCCTGATTCTGAAAAGAACTTACATCCATCCTTGTTTCCATCTTAATTCTAAAACCATATTATCAGGGACAAGCAGCTTACCCGTATTCAGATCCATACTACAGAAGCATTTTTGCTCCGTATGATGCACAGTCGTACTCTGCACAGCCGTATCCAGCACAACCAATGGTATTTTTTTCTTCTAATTGTTCATAGGGATAATCTTTCTAGCCTTGACTAATACATTGGTTCTTGATGTAACAAAATAATTAGGCATTTCTTACAAAAGCAGGTGTCATGATTATTCTTCAATTCATTTTTACAGGTTCACCTTCAGTTGATGGGAATCCAACAAGCTGGTGTTCCTTTGCCATCTGATACAGTCGAAGAGCCTGTGTTTGTTAATGCAAAACAATATCATGGCATTATGCGACGTCGACAATCTCGTGCAAAAGCTGAATCAGAAAATAAAGTTATCAAGTCTCGTAAGGTATACCATAAGTCATTTTACTTGTTTGAGGTTTTAAAAAGTGTATTAAATTATCCTTTCTTTCCACCAATTTGATCTCTAAACTTAAGAACCATGTATTGCATATAAGATCAAGCATATAACTGGGAGAAAGGGAACAGGGAAATGGCAGACCAAATTCTAAACTTCTAGAAAATGATTCAGCTTATTTTGAATTTTGAACTCTCTCTGTCTCTCTCTCTGTGTGTGTGTGTGTATATATATATATATATATATATATATATATATATATATCCGTCTTTCTCTATCTTCTTTATGTTTCTCTAACACACATTTGCTCATGTACGCAGAACACACTTGTTAGAATATATATACACACACGAGTTGAAATAGTGAAAGCATCCCTTCTAGCTGGTTAAGTATTCCTTATCTATCTAGAATTTGTCTTGGCATCCTGGATTGCAACTAAGGGCTTAGTTAGTCATATCTGTTGGCATTATATCCTTATTTTCTTCTCTTCTTTTGGACTGTGGAAATGACTCATTGTGAACGCTGGCTCCTGATAGATCTATAGTCCAAAAATATTGTTTATCAACCGAGTTTCTTTTATTGTTACACTAGACTAATCTGTTTCTGATATTGGTTTTGTTAACAAGTTTACTGGAAAAAGAATCCTGACAACTCTGACAATACGGCTACAACCCTGTTCCTGTTTCCAAATTTAAATATATATTTCGTAGTTCCATGTTTTCCCAGCAATAAGTTTTATCGGGGCTGACATTTCTAACTAATACTGCAGCCATACTTGCACGAATCACGACATCAGCATGCTCTGCGAAGAGCTAGAGGAAACGGTGGTCGTTTCCTCAATGCAAAGAAGAATGAAAACCAACAGAGAGAATCTTCTTCGGATGATAGATCACAGGGAGATCTTAATCTCAACTCTGACAAAAATGGTCTTGCTTCTTCAGAGAACCGTAGTTGAGAAAGTTGTACCTGTAATGGTTCCCATATCACAGTTACTTTGAAATTTAGCCAGGAAACTAAGATCCATTCTAGTCTTAATACTCTCGGTATTGCTGAGTTGTAGGTTGATCAAGGTCCGAGTTGAGAGCCAGTAGTATGTATAGTTTCAGTCATTGGCTTGTTGAGAGATCTTAGAGGTAGGAGCAAGGTACCTGATTGTGAGCGACCGAATTTATCTTCTTCTCAAATATTGTAACTGTACCCTTGTGCTCTTTTAGGTAAATGATCGCTAAAGTTTTCTTTTCTGTATAATGTTTCTTGGCACTTGAGCTGTACAGTGAAGCTGAAGATTTTTACTCAGAATACTGGAGAGAGATGTTAGATTCTAATGTTTGACAATGGTGCTTAGATTAGAAAACAATATGTTGGTTTTTCTGCCATGTAGTTGATTAATCAACATATTCCTATTGTAAATATATTAAATAAATTGAATGGTTTTACTGCGGGAGTTGCACTAATTTGCCTGTTTTATTCGAGATAATGTGCAAGTCAAGAAGAATTTCTTGCTTAATGGTTAAAAGAGTTGTAGTTAGCAGACCAGTGATGGAGCATTATCAATAGTTTTGCTTGAGAAAGACCTTGTTGGTAAAGGTATTTTGATGAGGATAAAACTATAAAAATAAATAAATAATTCTGGTTGCTCAGATCTACCTATCTAGGTACTAATATTATCAGGTCTATGTTGGATGATAAATTTCTCTTTAAAAGATTAGTCGTGTTCCGTTTCTTTTTATGTGGGACAGAAGCTGAGTTGAAGAGCATTTTGGATCAATATAAAGAATACATATTGGAAAACTGGACCTCATTCAGAAGATACAAAACCAATCCTAATGGCTTTTTATTTTTTTTATTTTTTATTTTCATTTTTCTATTTTTATTTTATGCATATAGAACGAATATCAAATCCTGAAAAGTTTCATATAAAAAATGATATCGACAAGTCAATTTCCTAGCTTATGCCAAAATAACTGAATCTTACAGAACTCGGTTCAAGCTTGGGTTCTAAAATTGTAATGCAATATTCATCCAGTGTATGAAAGCAAAACAGAAATCTAACAGAGTAACAGGAGTATAATGTACGACCATATTTAAATGATAGATTGTGAAAATCAAACTACTTCGAGCATTGATCCAGACAAACGACTTTTTTGAAAAGAAAAAAAAAATTGAATGTATCAACAAGAATTTGAAGTCAGTCTTTCTTTGGAGGTGGTAACACCTTCTTGTTTCCAGGGAAAGCAGTGCGTGAGACATCAACCAAAGCCTTGAAGCTATATGGTTCGTGCATAGATAGCTCTGACAGAACTTTCCTGTCAAGTTGGATGTTCTCCTTCATCAACCCATGCATAAAGTTACCCTAATTTACCTGATGTTCAACAGAAACAGAAGAACAAGCTTACTCAACATCTGACCTCAAAAAAAATAAAAAATCACAGAAGAGAATCTGAAGCAGTTTTGTTCACTTGTCTAAAACAAATTTGGAGTTGGGAGCGAATAAACTACACCAAGATAAGACACAAAAACTCCAAACATGACTCAAATGACACGTACTGTGAGATCCAAAGACTGAAGAAGCATAGAAAAACTAGGGAGTTTGATTACTTGTTTAGTGGCCTCAACCATGTCAGTCCAAAGAAACAAACCCAACTATTAAGCACAAAGCATTTCAGATGCTGCAAAAATGACTAAAAGTATCTCTATCCACAAAATCAAGCAAAGACGATTGTGTCATATCTATGTGAAGGGGGGTTTTGTTTGTTTTGGGGGGGGGGGGGGGGATTAGGTCAGGCTCCCTAACTCATAGCTCTAACTCGGAGATACTACTCTTAACTCCTAACTCATGGCTCGTTCAGACCGATTTGTTGGACTGATGGCAACACTTGTGCCTTCTTTATTTGTCTTTAGTAAATTACTGAATCAACTTCCGCATAGTATCTTTTAAAGTCAATATTGGTCCAGTTGAAAGGATATTGGGTTCTCTATCAATGTTTGATGGTTATAAAAAATAATACTGAATACATATAAGCTGATGTTTCAAAGAAGCTTAAATGCGTGTCATCACATTACTTGATCAGCATCTCAACAATGATACTTGTCATTTGTCAAAAAAAAAAACATCACAACAACGGGCAAAGGTGCAAAATTGCTCCTGAGGTTTGGGCCAAAGTCCCACTTAGCCCTGAAAACTTTTTTTTTTCCAAAAGTGCCCCTGAAGTTATAAAACCCAACTCACCTATGTCCCTCCCGTTAACAGACATGCCAGCTAGACAAGCGGTCCAACTGCAGCTCACTGATCGACAGCCACGTGGAGCAACTTTGTGTGGGCATGAAGCCTTGAAATTTCCCCTCCATCTACCAAAAGGGGGGAAAAAGCGCTAAACTTCTTCATCTTCATCTCTGCTTTATATATACATACAACCTATGTATGCATCATGTTTCCATTCAGCCTAGTTCTTCTTTTCTTTTCCCAATCTCTCTCTCTCTCTTCCTTTTTAAAAAAAATTCTGCGTTTTCATTTCTCCGCCTATAATCTAATTAAATCTAATCTTCTCCCTTGTTCATCTGTCGCTAATCTATAAACATTTAAACAAACACATACATATATACAATTAAGCACTAGCACTAATTATTCAGGAAAGGAAAGAGAAACAAAATATGAGTTGCAATGGCTGTCGAGTCCTCCGAAAGGGATGCAGCGATACCTGTATTCTTTGCCCGTGTTTGTAGTGGATCGAAAGCCCTGAAGCTCAAGGTCACGCCACTGTCTATGTTGCCAAATTTTTCGGCTGCGCCGGTCTCATGTCCTTCATTTCCGCCGTTCCTGAATCACAAAGACCTGGTAAATTAAATCTATAACAAAATTGTACTAGCAATCCATTGCAACTCATATTTTGTTTCTATTTCCCTTCCTGAATAATTAGTGCTAGTGCTTAATTGTATATATGTATGTGTTTGTTTAAATGTTTATAGATCTGCGACAAATGAACAAGGGAGAAGATTAGATTTAATTAGATTATAGGCAGAGAAATGAAAACGCAGAAATTTTTTTAAAAAGGAAGAGAGAGAAAGAGAGAGAGAGATTGGGAAAAGAAAAGAAGAACTAGGCTGAATGGGAACATGATGCATACATAGGTTGTCTGTATATATAAAGCATAGCAGAGGATGAAAATGAAGAAGTTTAGGGTTTTTTTCCCCTTTTGGCAGATGGAGGGGAAATTCCAAGGCTTCATGCCATGTCACACAAAGTTGCTCCACGTGGCTGTATCAGTGAGCTGCAGTTGCTCTGTTTGTCTAGCTGACATGTCTGTTAACGGGAAGGGCGTAGGTGAGATGGGTTTTATAATGTCAGGAGCACTTTTGGAAAAAAATATTCCAATGCTAAGGGACTATTTGTTTAGGACTGAATACATCTGAATGGCTGAATCGGTCAGCCATTAAGTGCGTTTGTTTTGGATAAAAATCGTCTGAATGGCTGAATCGGTCAGATGATTGAGTTGAATGGCTAAGTCAGATTTTTTTGGCTAAATGGCTGAATGAAGTAAAAAAAAAATTAAAAAATAAAAAATTAAAAAAATTTATTAACTATTATATTAAGTAATATTAAATAAATTTACAACAACTTTGAATTTTTTCAGAGGGGTAAAATAATAAAATTATGTCATTCAGATGTTTCAGACATGTCAATTATCAAATAACTTTTTTCATTCAGTATTTAGTCATTCAGCTCATTCAGATTGCTTAGCCATTTAGAATTTTTCATTCAGTTTTTATCAAACACCTCTAAGTGGGACTTCGGCCCAAACCTCGGGGGCAATTTTGCACCTTTGCCCCAACAACAATAACAATGAAAGAAACTACCGCTTAGAAACATCCCAAAAGTAAAAAACTCAACATATAAGCACCTAACTAGATGGGTGCATTGTCATTTCTCAAGAAACATCACCCTAACAAAGTTCTAACTTCTCAACTTAAATTGCAGTCATGAGACAACAACATCCACCATCAAGGAGTTTTTCATTTATCTATCTCCCTCTGGTTTGACCAATCTCATCTTCTTACTACATCTCTACTCGGTGTTCTAAGTGTTACTCTTCGACTAAAGGAACGTACACAAACACTAAGCAACTCACAACTCTTATTCTTCTAGTGCAGGAATTTACACAAACACCAAGGAACTCCTATTCTTCTAGTACATCAATTTATAACACACACACTAAGCCAATCTACACCTAAATGACTAAACATTCAAATTCAACCCCATATATCCACAACTAATGAAAATTGGCGCTCAAATTAGCTTCAGATACAACCTAGAATAACATTTCCCCAATTCTTAACCAAATTTAGATAGGAAATCAGTTTGGGACTACCAACACTTACTTTAACACCATTCAAAAAACAAAATAAAATCTTTCACCAACCTATATACTCATAAATAGTAATGAATTAATTACCCAGAACTTGTAAATTATAGGTTTATGCAAATATCATGAAAGAAACGTATCCAAAAAAAAACAGAAGCACATTTAACAGAGAAAAAAACCCACATGTATAAAATATATACACAATACATACATATAGGGAGAGAAATGAGAGAACTAATTACGTACGCCATGTAAGCGAGAGCCAGCATTGATGCGTTCGATCCAGAGGGAACGCATATCGCGCTTCTTCTTGCGGCGATCCCTGTAAGAGTACTGAAGTGCCTTTTCTACTCTTTCTCTTGCAATCCTTATGCAATTCTTGGCTCTTCCCCTGAACCCTTTTGCTAGCTTAAACACTTCCTTCTTGTTCATTTCTCTCTCCTCAAAAAACTGCAGAGCAGAGAGTTTTTTTTCAGGTGGTTTCAGTTATGATAGGAATTAGGAAGAGGGTTTAAGCTTAGATGGCTCTTAGTATTTAGCCCATAAACCTTTGGGTTCAGGCCCATAGGCCCAAAAAATCTACATAATTCATTTTATTTTATTATTTGTCTTTTTCTTTAAATCTCAAGTTCAAGTTTCACTTGTGTGAGTTTAATTTTTTTATGCGAAGGGTATGTCTTCCTTTTATATGAGACTTATTTGATTATTGTCATTGTAATAATGATTATATACTTAGTTATGAGATTATATTGTATATCTTAAAATAAAAATTTTCAAAACACAAAATAAAAATATCAACATACATAATCCATTAAAAGTTCGAAAATTCTTCAAATCAAATTAGTATACCAAATCTTTGCCTGCCCCAAAATTTATTATTAGTTTATATTTTATAAAAAAAAATCAATTAGTATCAATTTTTTACAAGAGTTTTAAATTTACTTTTCATTTTCACTCTTAATGTTTTCCATTCATCTAGGGATGACAATTTAAACTGAAATCGATTTGAAATCCGTCAAACCGCATCGAATCGGTCGATTTTTATTTGAACCGTTGGCCTCGTTGGTGTGATTTTTGTGCAAAAATTTTAGAACCGAGACTGGTGCGGTACGATTTTGATATTTGTCTCTGAACCGTCAGTGCACCGCACTGCTTCTTGAACTGACAATGCAGCAATCCTTAAACCCCTCTATATTGTTTATTTTAATTTTATATATATATATATATATATATATTTCATAGTATTATTATTATTTTTATATAGGATTATATATAGTTATAAAGTTGCTCAAATGTATATTTTTATTATTTTTTATTTTTGCATATCAAAATTTAATTTATAAATATTTTTGTAGATAGTTGATATATATTAAAATTAAATAATGTTAAAATTATAACAATGTTATACTAATTTTAATTGAACATATATTCATATGGTACTTGTTTGTATTTCTTAAGTTATTTTAATGAATTTATTATAATGTAGGTTGTAAAAGTATTAAACTAATTTAATAAAAACTAAGTCAAAAATATTATTAACTTTTGATCGGTGCAAGTTGGTGTGGTGCAATTCAAAATATAAATATATCGATGCGATTTTGGTATAGAAAAATCTTGAACCGCTATCATAGTGCGATTCAGATTAAAAATATTCTAAGATCGGTGTAGTTCCAAATATCTGAAAAATTAAAATCGCACCGCACCATTGCCCTCCTTATATTCATCTTAGATTATCATCTAGTTAGTAAAAAGCATACAACAAATCATGGTATTCCCTATTCTAACCTTTTTCTTCCTTAACCATTATTATTGACTTTTTACGGGAAAAAAAATGAGTTATTATTGACTTATTGTAAGGAAAGGAGGAAAAAAAATAGCTAGTCAAGTGAGTGCCCTTACCTGTTGACCAATGTCAATGATTCTGAGTAAAATGTCATATTCAAACCACATGATATCTCAATTATCTCACCTCTCAAAATTCAACATTTCACAATTAAAAGGCTTTTGTTTGTTTCATATGTTATCCGATTCCCCCTATATTTTCTTCCTCTAAATCATTTCCATTTTGCCAAATTCCTTTCAACCTTGTTTAAAATTTGTCTCTTTAGGGATATCTGCATGATATTTTCACTGAATTATTGGGTTGTTGGTAAGTGGATTGTTCAAATATTCATAGCCAAATAATGTTGTTTCAATTTTCAACCCATGAGTTGAATCAAGACTTTCACCGGATCCAAATAATTAAATAATGTAGTCAAGTTCCTTGGTTTTATTATAATGTATTCAGATCCTTTTTAAATTCTATTATTCGGTTAAGGTTTTATAGAAATCGGCTAGGGTTTTATAAACTGTTAAATAGTCTTTCAGCGTCTCTTTCTTATAATTAATTTTGTATATTCAAATAATTGAGCAAGACTTCTTATCCTATTTTTTGTCCTTTTTTTTTGATAGTTCTATTTTCGATGTTACAACAAAATTAGGGATGATGATTTAATGCTAAATAATTGTTCATTTCTAATAAAATTATGTTACAAATAGTACCTATGACATTATTACTTGTTAATGTCTTTGTTTTGTTCATAAGTCGACAGGAGCTTGTTGCTTAGCTTCTCATAATAAAAGTTATTGGTAATTATAGCTTTAATTTCATTCGACTTCTTTGACAAAGATCTTTTAATTATTTTTCTAATTTATCTTGACTACCAAGCGTTTAATTTATTCCCTATTCAATAATGATAAGGATAAAATTGTCTAAAATATTAAAATTACTCTCTGTCAAACTTTATTGTCTTATTAATATCAATTACTTGTATCTTCTGTATTCAAGGAAGGGAAACAGGAGGAAGAGCGACGAAGAAAGAAAAAGAAGAGGAAGAGGAAGAATCTGAAGAGACACCGTCGATTTTGTGGATTGAAGGATGGGATCGATTCCAAACTCGTCGTGAGTTTTCCAATTGATCGAGTTAACTCTTAATTAATTAAGAATCGACTCAGTGAGTTTTCTAATTAAACGGATCGCATGTTCTGCTTTTATATATTAGTATTGATTTATAGATTCATCAAATTCTTATCAAGAACTTAAACAACACTAAATTGTCACATGTGCATGACCTAATAAATGTATTTACTATAAATTAAAGTATCGTAAAATGCTTAAAGACACACACCACATGCACAATGTTGGTTCAATTAGAATATATCTTAAGTAATTTGCAAGTTATCAAATTAATTTTTTGAAAAAAAACAACACTCATGGAAAAGTGTTGTAAAGGGGACCTTATCAAGTGGAGTACCAATTTTTTATTTATTTTTTTTATGTTTCTTATCAATGACAATTGGTCATTAAAGTGCATGCATGCATGGTGTCATTCCAAATTAAGAGGATGCATGAAGATATATGCTTAAGTTGACACTAATTTAAAATTGGATTTAATTGTACAATTTGACACTCAAGATACAAATCTTTCACTCCTTTCCATATCCTAATTCTATTGGGTTTTGACAACCAATAATATTCATATACTTTAATACCACTCCTAAGTACTAATCATAACAAAATATTATATGATTAATCTTATGCTATAATTATTAGTTGCAAAAATTAATTTATGATCCTTCTCTATCACATGAGCATCCCATCAAGCTGTTGTTCTTGTCCGGTTGTCCCAATTCCTTGTCACCTTTACACCCCCTCATCATTCATGGACCCCCAATCCATAAGAGAGATGGAGATGTAAAATGCAAGCAAAGGGACATATTTGTAGCTAGAGCAAGTGAGAGCTGGAGGGCAATTTGCAGCATTAGGCCCTCTATGTTTAGTTATTTTTGTAAGTTGGTTCATAATGTTTGTGATTTTTGCAACTTCATCCGCTATCTAACAATTTTTCTGCTATTTTAATTGTCACCATTGCCCCATTAAATTGGAAAATTTTGAACTCACTTAAAAGTTTATTTTTACTTGAATAATATGCAATTTTGTTTGGAGGTGAGATGAACAGGTACGATACAGTGTTTGGATAAAATTGCCCTTTATGTGTTTTCAATTTTCTCAATTTAATGTGCAAAGATAACGGAATTGCAAAGAAATATAGATAATCGAGGATATTGCAAAAATCATAGCAAGATATCCTAAATACTAGTTGTTATTTTTTATGATATCATTAAGATTACATTTCAGTTAGGTAAGAGACGATTTGAACTCATGATCTTTACTATGCAAAGTCGTGGCGATACCATCCGGATTATACCTCAGCTTATTCCAAATTAAATACTAATTGAAACGGATATGTACTGTAAATTTGAAACTTCTTTTCTTAATCACAAATTACAAAGTACATTACAAAAAGTGAGTAAATATGAGAGAAAGTTTTGCATATTACCATGAGCTTAATTGTGGAGGGGTATGAAAACCCTACTTTGGAGCATGAGAAAATGGGGCCAGTACCTCAAAAGCCTTGGGCCCATTTAGCTTGGGGCTGGAAAGTGACTTCCACCTATGTTAAATTTTGCAGAATCACGCAATGGGATATATACAGGGACATGCCTTAGTGGACATGCCCCATTCTGGGGTACTACTTTGTCCCAAAAACAAAGCCCTTTTCATCTCTTGCTAAAAGCAATTAAAGAAAGGCCCAAAAAAAAGAAAAAAGAAGAAAGAAAAGAAAAGAAGAAGAGATTAAAAGAGGTTAAATTGCTATATCATGATCATGAATATATATAACCAAGGAGACAAGAAGACACCAAGTGAGTCTGTGTATCCAATTGACTCTTTCTCCTTCATATCAACCCATCATAAAGCCATTAATTAGAAGTATAAAGAGAGAGTTCATTTTTTCTTTATATGCTTTGGATGCTCTGAAAAATGCTAGTAACTTTTTTATGGAAAAAGGTCAACCTTGTTGAAATTTAAAAGTCAATTGCTTGTTTTTTTTTTCTCACCATTAACCAATTCTCTCTCTCTGTGTGTGGGATTCTTTTGAGTGAAGGAATGGTGGTGGGAGACACTCTCAATTGTTACAAAAGGGATTGGTTGGTTGGCACTGGCAGACCTTAACCACAAAGTGAAATACCACTATTTACTGTCTAGGCTATTATAAACTCCCTCTTTTTGAAAAATGAGAATTTCATTCCACGCCTTAGCGTGTTATGTGTATCTTGCATTTTATACGACAAATTTTTTTTAATAAATAAAATAATGAAATGGCAATACGGTTATTAATGAAATCTATCTAACAAAACATAATTTTTTTTGAATTTTTCGTTCACCCTAATAAAACATCAGTACCGTCCAAAGTTTAAGATAAATCTCACCGTCCAAGTGCCCGAGGCACGGGTGAAATGCTAGTATTTTAATATTACAAAACACATAATTTATATACTGCTGATCTCTTTTTCTATATAATATACATATATATGTATGTATATTTGCCGAGTACATATTAATAACAAATTTTAGTCGAAGAAATTTATTTAAAAAATTATGTTTAGTCAAACTATTTGTTAATTTTTTTTTTAACATATATAGAGATCAGTACATATTACTTGTGTTTGTGCATCTTTGAGCTTCCAAACAACACTCTTTCTTCTCCACATGCATGGTTACCAAAACGAGCAATTGTAATAGGAATTTCTAGTTCATTTGTAATTAGTACCGTATCTATATATACTATATGAATGTATGTATGTATGTATGTATACTTAGGTAGGTAGGTATCTACAGGAAGAAGGATTCAACAAAAAGAATGAATGGATTGAGAACTTGAGACCTCATGATGATGATGATGCCCACTACTCTGCACAAATGAAATCAAAGCATCTACAACTACTAGATATAAATGGCTTTGACACAAGTTTGTAGTACATACGTACTAGGTATTCTTCTTACATGAAACATTATAGTTTTGTAATCAAATGATCTCTCTTTACAATCAAGTGTGTGTGTGTGTGTATATATATATATATATATAACACAATGGTCTTGTAATAGAAAAAGATTTGATATCGATTCATTTGTTATTTTCAGTCTGGTGCCTTATCGATTGAAGTACTCGGTGGTTCTAAAATTAGAAATTCACTTTTAAAATGGTAATATTTTTAAAAATAATCTAAACATATTCTTAAATTTTGTTAGAAGTTTATTAATGGTGACACAGTAATACTTCGTCTGCTTGGTATATGAGTATTGACTTAGGCTTCTCGTCCCACTATTTTTTTGTCGACATCTATTTATATATATATATTAATTCAGGGGCGGATCCAGTCTCTTAGGTTAGTAGGGTCAAATTTGAAGAAAAAAAATTCGTAAAAAAAATAAAAATATAGTAAAATAAATTACAAAACTAAGTAATGCCCAAATAATATTTACAATAACATTTTTCGAGACTTCATTACTTAAAATTGTTGCATGATAGTCTCATTTTTATTAGTTACAAAAATTCACAAGCAATTACAAAATAATCCACAAGTAATTACAAAAAATCTCAAAGCAATTGCTATATTTGTGAAATTATAAATCAATAAAAATTACAACATATCAATTTTTCTCTAAAGTCGAACCAGTGGGAAGAATTAGGCCAAACCGTTGGACGAGAAACAGAGAGACAAAGAGTATTGTAGTGACCAAGGTAGTATAGGATTTAAACTTTGAAGAATTTAATATTTTTCGATCTAAACTTTAAAATTTTCATTAAACACCAAAAAATTTTACTCTCTTTCTTTTTGACCTCCTAAAAATTCAATGGGGTCAACTGCCCCTTACCCCTAACTTAGATCCGTCGGTGTATTAATTGAATAAATCAAGTGTAGTTTATCCTTTTATAAGTTGTGTATTTATGTAGTAAGTTGTGTTAAGTTCAAAAACTTTCTTTTTGTTCAAATGGGCATTGTATCTGCTTACGTAATTAAGATAATAGTTGTTTATTTTAAAAATTAATATTTTCACACATAAAAATGAAGTTTCATAAATTGTTCTCTCACATAATAATAATATCTATTTATTATTAATGTGAGAGAGACATTGTGAAACTAACATTTTTGAAGTCGGAATCAACTTGAGTATATAATTGCTGCGTGGGTTGAGCTATTCCTTCATAATCCTCGTAATTATTCTTTTGTCATTAATGCCTTTGTGGATCCAACTTTGTCGATATTTTATAGTCAAAGTAAAAATATGTATATCTAATTTTTGAAATAATAAAAAAGGAAATGGGACAGAGAAAGAGTACTTGTTAATACGGTACAAAATTAATACTCCTTCCCCCCTTATGAAAAAACAATCTTATTACTTGTGTTAATGTTTTCTTTAAATACTAACACCATACACATTTGAACGTAATTTTAATCTAATAATAAATTCTAACCATCAAATTACCAAAGCCTAATTATTAAATAAATCAATTAAAAAAATTGCTAATTATTAAATTAAATATATCAATTTAAGTGTCCATATGACCTATGTAAAGCAATAAAGCATATCAGAACCTCCTTTCAATGGGCTTTGCCGGTGTCCAGTTATTAACCAAGCCCAAATAGTCAAAAACCCAATGCTAGATGATTACTTATTTCCGGGTCAACCCGCCCAAATTCAGCTTTGTACAGCTCTGTATATAGATATACACACTATATATATATGTATATGTATCTGTATGTATAATCTGTATATATACGTATTTAATGCAAACAATGGGCTTTTCTCTCTTATATTTCTCTCTCCTCACGCCTATCAGGCAAGCTTTTGGCTTTTTCACATCACTCCATGCATATTCCTCCCCATCCATACCCCATGTATCATCAAATCACACAGAAAATCCATACATATACATATATATATATATACACATAAGAGAAAGAGGAGAGAGAAATACTGTTCTGAGAGCAGCTACACTTTTGCTTTTTTACTACTTTTTAGAGAGAGAGAAAGAAAGAAAATTACCCTTAATTTGTTGTCTAAAAAGAAAAAATTTAAATCGGACCCTTCTGCTTCCCCATTAATTTTTCTCTCTCCAAAATTTCACTGTTTTGTACAGAAGTAGTACTGTAGATTTCTGTTGATTCCTGTTCCTCATTTTTGTTTGTTTTCTTCTGTTTCCTTGCTTCATCTCACATTTTCTTTCTGTGGGTTAATGTTTGTATGTTTTCTCTCTCTAATTTTCTCTCTCTACCCTTCACTTTCAGCAAAATTATCGAGATTGAGGACTTAGGTAAAGACCAGGGGACCTCAATTTGAGCACTTTTGTAACTGGGTTCTTTCACAAACCTCATCTCTCCCTTTGAAACCAGAAAAAACAGAGTCTTGATGAGTGAGAGAGGAGGCTCTCTTGGAGGAGAGAGCCTGCCTATCATATTCTTCTCAATCTTCAAAAATTGAAAGGAAAAAAAGAACCCCATTTCTCTAAATCTTAAAAAAATTACTCCCCTTTCTGTTTAATTTCTTGGGTCTGTTTTTGTTTTTGTTCGTGTTCTGTTTCAATGGCGCTTAGTATTCACAGAGAGCAGCAACAGATGGATTCGAGCAAGTATGTGAGGTATACACCCGAGCAAGTCGAGGCTTTGGAAAGGGTGTATACAGAATGCCCAAAGCCTAGTTCTTTGAGAAGGCAGCAGCTTATAAGGGAGTGCCCCATTCTCTCTAATATTGAGCCTAAACAGATCAAAGTCTGGTTCCAGAACCGCAGGTATTGATTTTAACATATACCCACCAAAAATCTTGGTCTCTTTTCTCTATCTTTCTTGGTCTTTTTCACATTTTACTTTGATTTTTCTTTTCTCCCTCTGTTTTCTATTTGAAAGAAATGAGTCCTCTTTTGGAGGGATTGGGTGTTTCTTTAATCTGGGTTTTTTGAGCTACTGTTTGTATTTCATTAATGTTTCTCTCTATTTGTTTCTTCTTCGTTGTGATTTTTCCTTATGTTTTTTTATGTCACAAGAAATAAGACATCTTTTAAAGAAATTTGGTATTTTTATAATCTGGGTGTTGAGCTTTTGTTTCTAAATGAAAGATTAGTATGATTTGTTTGTGTTTTTATCATTTATTGGTCCCTTTCAGTTTTTATTTAAGGAGTTTGAGATTTATTTAATGCATGTTCCATGGATTGTTATTCCTAAATTTTCAGATGTTTATGCTGCTTGAACTTTTCAAACTTCTCCAAGTTAAAATTGGTTTTGGAAGAAAAAGGGTTTAAATGTTGGTCAAGTCCATTTTTTAAATGTTTTTTCCAATGTAAAAGTTTTCTTTGAACTTATGTGGAAAATGTTCCTCAAAATGATTTTAATTTCTTGGTCAAGCTCTCATTTTTTTCATCATTATTTTAGGAAAATGAGAAACAGAGGTCAGTTGATAGAAAAAGGATGTTCTTTTTATGTACTCCCTGATATTCCATGGCCTGAAAAGTACTTTTTTCTGCTCTGGTTTGTTTGAATAATGCCTTTTTCTTAATAAGAATGGAATCTTTCAGTGAAGCGGCATAACATGGTGGGTGAGGGTTTTGAGCAAGGTGACACTGGTTTTTTTTGTCTTGGTTCACATGTATCATGTTTTGGGGTTTGTGTTACTGAGCAACGAGGACAAAATCATTTTGCATTTCAGCTTAAAATTATACCAACTTTTTTCTGTAGCCTTTATGTTGTGTATTTGCAAGTGTACATTTTTTGGCATTTTTTTAGTTGCTCGTGTTTGTTGTCGATGATAAAAGTTTGTCTATATTTACTGACATTACTGATTTTGCTCTATAATACTCATTTAAGAGCTACAGCATAGATTTGTACTCTAAGTGTGTTTTTTAAATTGATCTAATTATAATAAGTTAAATCAGCTTGATGCTCTCATGATTGTGCTATTCTACCTATTTTCTCAGTGACTTATTTTGGTTACTTTCCTTTTTTTAGTGTGTGGTGAATGATGGTCTATTTCGAGTTTGGGATGATAGGGAATGAACTGAGATATTTTTATTTTTCTGACTTGAAACATTTTTTTTAATAAATTTTATTAAGGTGTTGAAATGGAACTTTGATGGTAGTCATAATTTCACCAAGTGACATATTTTCTCCGTTTTCTCTTTGCATTGCTTTTATTAAAAAGGAATTGAAGGAAATTCCTAACCTTTTATTCTGAATTATGATGAGTTACATGTATTTTTTTCCTTGAATTCGAAGGCGAGTATATTTTTTCTTTTCCCTATAAATTACTTCATTTCTTTATTAATGTCTTTATTTGCTTTTATAGATGGGATTGACTTTTGTTTTTCTAAAATGTCTGGTGGCATTTGGGCTTGGTTGGTCTTGAATTATGCAGCTCTAATTAAGGATGACTTTTTATGTATTTCATGAGTGTTAATCAGCCTATTGTTTGTATAACTTGTACTGGGTTCCTCTCCTTGAGCCATATTGGTAAAAGATGTTTGAAATGTAATAAGATAATTATTTCATTTACTAATAAGTTTGAAATATTCTGCTTTAGATGCCGTGAAAAGCAAAGGAAGGAAGCATCTCGTCTCCAGACTGTAAACAGGAAGCTCACTGCCATGAACAAACTTCTGATGGAAGAAAATGACCGCTTACAGAAACAGGTGTCACATTTAGTTTATGAGAACGGATACATGCGCACCCAACTGCACACTGTAAGCTGTCTTATTTCTACCAGTTGGTGTTTTTTGTTACTTTTTTCAATCAACAGTTTTTACATCGACTTATGCTGGGTGTTGTGGCATCAGTTACTTCAATGTGACATAAGCTATGACCAATGTTTTAATTTCAAGACTTTTGAATCTGAAAACCTTCTTTTCTTCATTGTACTTTCATGTCTTGTTTTCTTTACACAGAACCTAAACACGTGAACTTTTGTAGGTATCAACAACGACCACCGATGCTAGCTGTGAGTCCGTGGTCGTGAGTGGTCAGCAACAACAGCAAAACCCAACACCTCAGCATCCACAAAGGGATGCTAACAACCCAGCTGGGTAATTAACATTCATTTATCTGAATCTTTTACATGTTTGATATTTATGGTAATATCTGATGAGTTCTTTGTATATTAGTCTTCTCGCAATAGCTGAGGAGACCCTGGCAGAGTTCCTCTCCAAGGCTACTGGAACTGCTGTCGACTGGGTACAGATGATTGGGATGAAGGTATGCCAATTATGCTTTTATAGTGGAATAATATATTTTTATTTTTGTCTATGCACATGCATGTATAGATCACATCTTTTTACTTCATTACAGACTAAATGTAACATTTTTTTAACCACTTTATTTCTTTTTGATTCTCTTTTGTAGCCTGGTCCGGATTCTATTGGCATCGTTGCCGTTTCCCGCAACTGTAGTGGGATAGCAGCACGAGCCTGCGGTCTCGTGAGTCTAGAACCCACGAAGGTAGATCTTAAAACCTCTTTTATCTGCTGTTTATTTGTATTTTTATTTGTCTGGTAAAATCGCATTGCAAAGTGTTATGGTTTTCTCTTGACATTTATGAATAATGTCTTGTTTCAGGTCGCTGAAATCCTCAAAGATCGTCCATCTTGGTTCCGTGACTGTCGTTGCCTTGATGTATTGAGTGTAATTCCTACTGGGAATGGAGGAACAATAGAGCTTATATACATGCAGGTTTACTTCATTCTAAGCTTACTGATGGTTCGGTTGAAACTATTTTCAATTCCAAAATTTAGTACATTTGATTTGGATATACTAAAGTTTCAATATTTGAATTCTTTTCCCCTCAGACGTATGCACCTACAACATTGGCATCGGCCCATGACTTTTGGACATTGAGATACACTACAAATTTGGAAGATGGCAGTCTTGTGGTAAGTTGTGGAGCATGATTTTAGTTTACTAACTTAATCAAGAAAAAATGGTCAATTGTTTCTAGGTTAAGTTGTTCAAGCACTTCTTAAATCTAAAATATTTTTCTCCGACTTTTTTGTTGTTGCACATTTAAGAAAAATTTCAGTTAAATATTGTTCATGCTTAGGCCCTTGTATTTTTTTGGGGGGAGAGAAGGGATGGGAAGAGAAAGTTCTTTCCAAAAAAGTTGGAAAGGAAGAACTTTTCCTTCCCATCCCTTGCCTACCCTCAGAAACAAAACTCACAAACACACCCTAAAAGTACTTAATCTTAGTTTTCCTGCAGTTACTTAACGTGTTATATGAATTTATTTAAATTTTATTTATTTGACCGTCAATTATTAAATGTTTTCTTATAAACAAATGCAGATATGTGAGAGGTCTTTGACGTCTTCGACTGGTGGTCCTACGGGGCCTCCTACCACATGTTTTGTGAGAGCTGATATGTTACCTAGTGGTTATCTAATAAGACCTTGTGATGGTGGCGGCTCCATTATTAACATTGTTGATCACATCGACCTGGATGTAAGTAATAAATCCACTTGATTATTTTGGTTTTCATTTCTTCATTTGCCTGTATTTCTTATTCTTTGGCTGTGATTTGTTTTAGCCTTGGAGTGTTCCTGAAGTTTTGAGGCCTCTTTATGAATCATCCAGAATTCTTGCTCAGAAAATGACCATGGCAGTAAGAACTTCACACCTGGAGGTTACACTATCTACTATAATTTTTCAACTTCTTCCCATCTAAGTTCGTTCTTGTATGTATTGTTTCAGTCCTTGCGACACATACGTCAGATTGCACAGGAAAGTAGTGGAGAAATTCAGTATACCGGTGGTCGCCAACCTGCTGTTTTAAGGACGTTTAGTCAAAGATTGTGCAGGTAAAGAATTTGAACCTTCAGTTATGTAAAATCTGAGCAATGATCATAACACATTGTTTCAGCCAACTATATTTACAGAACTGTTGAACCAAACTGCCTACTATATAGGTTGCTTGAATGCAGCCTATAATGCTTTATACGTGGTTCTTTAATCTTTATTGCCTTTTGACTCAATCTTATGAAATTGCTTCTCAGGGGTTTCAATGATGCTGTCAATGGGTTTGTTGATGATGGTTGGTCAATTATGGGTAGTGACGGGGTGGAGGATGTTACTATTGCCATCAACTCGTCTCCGGGAAAATTTCTTGGTTCCCAGTATAACACGCTGTCAATGCTCCCAACTTTTGGGGGAGTGCTGTGTGCTAAAGCATCAATGCTTCTTCAGGTACTATCCAAGATCATGCACTATTATCATCAACACTGATGTTGTCCTAGTTGCATATAGTATTTCCTCTATTAAAGCCTCGAGTTTGTATAAAATTTAACTTTTTCACCAACATTGGCAATTGTCCGTGTGGTTATGCAGGATGTACCCCCTGCTTTGCTTGTCCGGTTCCTGAGGGAGCACCGTTCAGAGTGGGCTGACTATGGGATTGATGCTTACTCTGCTGCATCTCTGAAAGCAAGTCCTTATGCTGTTCCTTGTGCCAGACCTGGTGGCTTCCCTAGTAGCCAGGTCATATTGCCTCTTGCACACACTGTGGAGCACGAGGAGGTAAACAACTCATCTGTCTTGTGTTAATCTCGCATTCGAGTATTTTTCATGTTGCTAGTATTAAATCGAAAATAATTTTGATTATTCGTTTTCGTATTAGTTTTTGGAGGTTGTTCGGCTAGAGGGTCATGCATTTTCTCCGGAGGACATGGCTTTGTCGCGTGATATGTACTTATTACAGGTTGGGTTTATTTGTCAAATCTAAATGTGAAAATAGATCCTTAGTTTGGTCTTCTAATATATAGTTTTGTGTATCTTTTTTGTTTGTGTGGATATTTTACTTCAAACTACTGCAACAGCTTTGCAGTGGGATTGACGAGAATGCTGTAGGTGCCTGTGCTCAGCTTGTCTTTGCGCCGATTGACGAATCTTGTGCTGATGATGCTCCCTTGCTGCCTTCTGGTTTTCGTGTGATACCGTTGGATCCTAAATCAGTTCAGTGACATCTCTGAATCTGCTCTAGTACAATAGAATATTTTAAAGAACATGTTATCAAAAGCATGCCACTCAGATTTTAAGGTTTTTTCTTTTAAATTTCAGGACAAGCCTAGTGCAAATAGAACATTGGATTTGGCTTCTACACTTGAAGTGGGACCTGGCGGTGCACGCCCCCCTGGTGAAGCTGATTTGAGCAATTATAACCTTAGGTCGGTTCTGACCATCGCATTCCAGTTCACATTTGAGAACCACTTTAGGGATAATGTGGCTGCGATGGCTCGCCAATATGTGCGTAGTGTTGTGGGATCTGTCCAGCGTGTTGCCATGGCTATTGCCCCCTCCCGGCTTAGCTCCCATTTGGGGCCAAAACCACTACCTGGTTCTCCTGAGGCTCTTACTCTTGCTCGCTGGATTTGCAGGAGCTACAGGTGAGAAATTCAGATCATCTTAACAAATAGATATGATCAATATTATCAGTTGCCTTGCACTTCAACCTTAATAAGAACCCCAAATTGACTTCTTGCAGTTCTTTGCTGGATTTTTTTTTGGGTAGTATAGTATGCTTTAAATAGTCAATTCTAGAAAATAATTTAAATGTAAAAGCTTCAGTTTTTATTATCCCTCATGTTGAACGGATGCTTGTGTTTCTTTGTTTATCCTGCACTGAGCTTTTCTAGCCTCGTCTTGATTTGCTTGTATTGCATTCCATATCAGGGTTCACACTGGTGTAGATCTCCTTCAGGCAGACTCTCAAGTGGGTGATGCCATCTTGAAACAACTATGGAATCACTCTGATGCAATACTGTGCTGCTCAGTGAAAACGAATGTAATCGACATCACATTTCGTTCTCAAGCCTTTGTCTATTTAAACTTGTAAAAACTTAAAAGCTAACAGATTTTTGCAAAAAACTCCGAATGCAGATATCTCCAGTCTTCACCTTTGCAAACCAGGCAGGTCTCGACATGCTTGAAACTACGCTTGTGGCTCTTCAGGATATAATGCTTGACAAGGTTCTGGATGAAGCCGGTAGAAAGATTCTCCTTTCAGAATTCTCAAAGATCATGCATCAGGTACGAGTATCAGAACAACTTGTGTTGATTCTTTTACAGCTAAAAGGAATATATTCTAAATACCAAGTTGTACTCTAATTTTCCGAGACTTTATATGTTCCCTTTCCCCAGAATCATTCAGTTATATATCACTATTTGATTGCAGGGATTTGCTTATCTACCACCGGGAATATGTGTATCGAGCATGGGCAGACCTATCTCTTACGATCAAGCCATTGCATGGAAAGTTCTGAATGACGATGATTCCAATCACTGCCTTGCTTTCATGTTCGTAAACTGGTCCTTTGTTTAACAAGAGAATAATAGTACCTTAAGATATCAGCCTTAGCTGTTCCTAAGTTATATATATGTTTGTGATGGACATCAGTATTTGCCATCTCTTAAGTTAATATTTATGCCTATATTGGTATAGATTTGTATGACTAACTTATTGTGCTGGGATCAAGGCTGGAACACCTGGTGAACCTTTACTATCTATTTATATGCTTGGTTTCCTTTTTTATATTGCTCTGCCCCCATATTGCACTTTAAATTATTTTTCGTAGTTTAAAAGATTTCACTTGAACGGTTAATTTTCGAAGTTTGTCCATCTACTGGTTAGTTTTGACTATTGGTTCAGTAAACTAAATTATGTTTGCTCTCATTTTTGTATAATGGTATTTCTATTGACCGGAAAAACTATATGATGATAGCCTTGATTGTAGGGTTTTTTTTTTTTGGGGGTGGTGTGGTTTGTTTACACCAGTTTTATGGCCTTATGATTGGTGGGAGATACTCTCTCCGTCCCAAATTAATTGTTCAATTTTGACCATTTTAAATCAAATTGACTTTTTTTAGAACTAATCTTTTTATTATTTTTGTTAAAATATAGGTGAAGAGATTATACTCAAAAGAAAGTATATATAATTTATTACTAATTTTAATTTTTATAATTTTAGAAATATATTTATATATGCTTGATTATTAATTTTAAAAATAGTCAATTTGACTAAAAAAAGTCTTAAAAAAGCAATTAATTTAGGACGGAGGGAGTATATTAAACAAAACATATGGCTCAGTCAATTAAGTAAGACCGAGACTCTGGGATTTCTAGGTATTCTTGTGATAATATATATTCTTCCGGTTTATTTGTGTATATATATTTTGTAAAAATAATAAATACATAAATAAAAAGTTGGTTGAAGGTGCAAGTGAAGAAAAAGTTGATATACATGTGTAATGAAGTTAAACTACGAATAACGTATTATCGTGTAGAATATATTAGGGTTATTTTTTTATTTATTTATCTTATATATGTACATACGTTATAATTATAATTTGGTTAAATTTTTTTGAAATATTATCACATATATGTATATACATTACGATTATAATTTGGTTGAAAAATTTCAGAATATGTAGTAGGACTTAAAGTTTAAATAGCGTGGTCCTAAATTCAAACTAGAGACTGAGCTTAAATAAAGAAGGAATGAAGTCATATCTGTAGTGGTAGTTACTGTTTACTCTGCATTGCATATACCACCCCTCTTGACTCTTCCTTCCCCTCCAGCCAGTCAGTCAGCCAGCGGTCCCCTCTATCGGCTTTCCGGCACATGCCCATTCTGTTGTCTTCTGTCCTCGATCAATGTCAAGTGTCATCTTTTTAAATTGATTGTGTTATAATATTTGATGATAAATTTATATCTATATTAAATACTAACGTATAAATATGAGACGAGAGAATAAAAATAATTCACAAGTTGTATTCTTTTTTTCCCGCAAATTTCTGTGTTGGTCGTAATTTAAATTCGTCATGAAATTAATTCACATATAAATTATTTTTCTTCTTATTTTCCACTTTTTTTCCTTGCTCTTTTAGACTATGTTTTTTCTTACATTATTATCATAAAAAAGTACTGGCTATATTTGTGTAACAATTTTTTTTCTTCTATTTTTTACTTTTTTTTAGCAAAAGCATGCGGTAGTTTTTATTATGTGGTGCAGCGTAAATGAAGCCGATGAATATAGATACGATTTGCTACTTTTCTTTACTTTATTTTTATTTTTATTTTTTTGGTGCAACTACTTTATTTTTAAAAACTCACAGGCAAGCAGCAAATTAAATAGCAGTGCAATACGTGAGATTGATTTACCAAAAATGGGAGTCCAGTCCACAAAGTCATGCCCATTTTCATATCGCAGGCTTGCTGGTACAGACTGCTTCTGTATCTACAAACAGTCGTAAGCCTTGGGAGCATTTATTCGTGATATGACATATTATAAATGCACTTCAATTTTTCACAATCTATGCATTATTTTATTTATATATATGTGTGTGTGTGACTAAAATACAATTTGTATCCTAAAATTCGTAAGATTATTCAGGTTTGCACCCTAATGTTTAAAACAAATCTGAATGTGTACCTCAAATTTTTTTTCGATATTTTAATCGCTCAAAACTGAGGGCACATTTTGTTTAGCGCAATGAACTTTAGGGTGCATTTTGTTGAGCTAAAATTTTTTTTAGGGTGCATTTCGACCAGTTTAAACCTCGACGGGTGCATGTTGTTTAACATAAAAGATTCTTGGGGTACACTTATATACGTTTTAAATATTAGGGTAAAAACCTCAACTAACTTACAAACTTTGGGATTCAAATTGTATTTTAGTGTGTGTATGTGTGTGTGTGTGTGTGTGTATATATATATATATGGATTGATCTATTGTTAACAATTGTAAGGATAAAGTTATCCTTACAACAGATCTTAGCAGTCCATCTGTCCATTGAACAGTAAAGAGAAAGCCCCATTTGTAGTTTAATATGGGGGAGCTTGCAGTTTAGTTGTGCGAACGAAAAAATTATTCAAAATACCCCTCCTCCGTCCGCAGAAGTAAATTGCGGATATTATGTATGCCAGGTGTTAATATCATTAACACGTGCGACGACGTTTTGCTCATATCACCCGTCCGTAGAACTAAATTGCGGACGCTGAGTATATTCCCAATTAATCTTCAAACGGTGGCGTTTTAAGGTAAATCACCGTCCGCAAAACTAAATTGTGGACGGTGATTTACTTCTATACCAGATACATTGTTGTTCTTTCGTCCTTATCTAAAATTTAAATACTCAAGGCGAATTTGAGAGAAAAACAACTAAGTAAAAGGAGATCAACAAATCCTTGCTATAAACTTACATCTTTGCTAAATCTAACTCATGTAAGTTATAAATTCGTCATATGTATATATTTTATATTCTTCTTTATTGTATACAAACTCTATAGTTGTTATATAAAAAGTTGTTGTATACAAAGATTTATTGACTACAAACGTTTCTTTGTATACAACAAAGACACATTATTGGTCAGTTAGAACTAAACTATTTGAATTAGGATTTTTCTTAGTTATTTTTGATATGTAACAATAATAGTATCAATGTCTTCTTGATATATGTTTATTTTGTTTGTGTTAGTTACAAAAATAGAATTCAATTTCGGACCAGCCGATAATACACTGTTGTGAGATCAAGCTAACTACATTTCTACAATTATATAGAATAATCCCCATTTTAGTCGTTCCCTAAAAACAGATAAGAGTGGACATTCTTTGGATATTTGGGTTTTAACTAATACTCAAAAATAATTATTACAAGAATGGAGTTTTGAAGTATTTACAAACACAAATATATATAACCAATTAGATGTTTCGTTAATAGAAATATTGGTAGAGTGTTAGCGGAGTGAGATAAATACATTTCACTTCCCCACGAGTGAAATGACAATAACTTTAGAAGATGTTTATTTCATTTTAGGATTACCAGTTATAGGGGAACTTATTACATGTACATTAATAAGAAATTCAAAACAACTTTTTGATCAAAGTGAATTTAGTAAATATGTAGTGGAAGATGAGAAGGTTTATAACTGAGGGGGCATTATATTGTCGTTGTTGAGCACTAGATTTTGCTAACTTCCACTAGATGCAGACATGAAAACGGTAGTGACTTACACCAAAGCGTACATCTTGTTTATTATTGGGAATATATTATTTGCTTCATCAAACCGCAATATTGTGCATGCTAGATATCTTATATTTCTAGAAGATATTGATAAAATATATGATTATGCATGGGGAGCTACGATTTTAACTTGTTTATTCTGGAAGTTACACAAAGCAACCCGCATTGATGTAAAAAGTTTCTCTGGCTCTTTAACACTTCTTTAGGTATCTTATTAACTGTACTTTTATGTTTCTTTATATTGAAATTGGCCCTCATATTGTATTTGTAATTTTTAACCTGATCAATTATAACATAGGTTTATGCTTACGAATGTCTGTCTAGTGGGAAATCTAATTATGCAAAAGGGATTGAGCATTAGTTGCCCCATGCAAGAGCATAGGCCTACCGAAGAAATAATGATAGCATGAAAGAAACAAGAAGACTATAACCCCCATCACAACTAAATTTTTTTATAGAGACAAATTTGATGGGATGACAGCTGTAATGGTACGGTGGATGCCATACGCAAAGTTTGATCATTTAGTGGCACATAAGTATTAAACAGCTGCAACTTGGTATAGTGGGGCCTCACGTATTCCCCTCATTTGGCTCGACGTTATTGAATTCCAAATACTTGATCGTGTCTTGAGATAATTTGAAAAAAATTAAGATATTTCCGAGGCCCCGATAGATATAATTGAACTCCGCCGGAAGAGAGAAGGGATCTGCACTATATATTATATTACCACATGGTATGCATCATAAAACATTGAACTAGACTTTGTGATGGCTGCAAGACAGGGGGTTACTCTGGCCGAATACCTAAAGTTATATAGACGGATGACTTGTACAAGAATTAACCGCTCACAACTTGAACTAGATGACACCTATACACTACGTGACTTATTTCATCAGTACAAAGCTGCAAATCTTGTAAGTTTCATATTGAAGATTTTGTTTAAAAGATTTACAATATATTATATACTATTTGTTAATCATATGTACACTTATATTACAGATCGAGTCAACGCTTATTTTTGTGCAGAATATTTTGCGAGTACCACCTGTACACAACCCTCGCCATGTATACGCAGAGTGATATGCCAAGTCAATACTCTTTAGTGAAGAACACTGAGTCGTCTTTGAAGATCTGAACGATATAATTCCAAATGTGCCGCCATATCAATTAAGTTAAGAGAGTACCTATCAGGGGTTCAACCCATTCAGTCAAGGATTTTCGTAGCGGCCCAAGCTCCCATTTGTGGCGGAGGAAGAACCAACTTTGCACTTGACACCTTCTCCGCCTACATGTATAAGCCTACGTATAGTGCTGACTTGGAGAGTGTGAAAAATATTCAAAATATGCACTTGAGTCCTATTATTAAAGAAACACCACACAATGAAGTGGGGCCGAGCGAGAGTTGGGTGGAGGTGCGGTTCTATTATAATCCATTTTTTTTTTTGCAAATCCCCTGAGGGAGTAAATTTAAAAAAGATCCTTTGAAGTCACTTAATGCACATAAGGTGGAATGATTGAATTTTAACTTGTTCTTAGACAGTGTCGACGAATCACAATTCTCTCATATAGGTCCCGAGGACGAGTATAGATTGGTTCACAAAGACGTACAATCACTTCAACCTCGGATGCTTATATGGGATCAAACCATAGATGCCTATTTAAGCTTGCTTAATATAAGGGAAAAGACTATTCAGAATTCAGGGAGTTATGAACAGGCTAATTTTTTTTATGGCATGTTGTTTCTTTCAATTATTGCCTGGATGGTATAATAAATATAAGAAAATATCTACATCTCAAAAGGGTCGCTCTGATATTTCTGATGTTACCCCTTTTTTATCAACCAAGGGGAACAATCTCCTTTACCGAATTGTGATTTTACATTCTTTTTGGTTTGTCACGATGGGATTCACTATTTTTTGTTTGCCGTCTCGCTTAAGGAGTAACAGGTCCTCCTGCTAGATTCAGTATATGACTAAAATGACAAATCGATACAAAGACGACATTGAATATGTGGTAAGTTCACATATCTAACTAAACTTTTTAATTTTTTGGAATGTTCATTTTATTTGTTGTGTCATCTTATATATCTATATATTTTTTTAGTACAACGTGATTTTCTTGCAAATGCCAGAAGAATTTTTGGGAAAGAGAAAAAATTTACGAATAAGAAAATGAAGCTTTCAATCAAAGCAAAGCGTCCTAAACAAAAGAATTCTTATGATTGCGGCGTGTACTTTATGAAATATGTTGACTAGGTCATGCAAGGCATTTCTTTGGCCACTCAAAATTAGTTGAAGGACAATACGATTTTGTTTAGGTATAGGATTACCCACGAATTACTCACTAATAAAGCCAAAGAAATGAAGTATGTTTACATGAATTTAAATATGGATGACTTATTATAATTTATAATTTTGTTAGCTCAATGTATACATTTTGGAATAATTATTTCTTTGAATATAACGAGTATTATGTTTTGTAATTTTGATGGTATGAAATGGTTGTGTTTGTTAAATACATGGAGTATTTTTATTGCCTTTGTGGGTTGTGTTTGATGAATATAAGGAGTATAGGTTGTGTTGGTTGAATACAGGGACTTGGTTTTTTTTTTAAATGTAGAGTCCACAGTTTAATACTGCAGACGCTAAGGTAGGATCTGTAGTTTAGTTTTGCGGACGGTAATTCTTCTAGGGTGTTAAACCTTTTTCATTTTATTAGAGTCTGTAGATCTAAAATGCAGACAGAGGGATAATTAAAACGACATTGTATAGAATGTACGTTTATAATACTTAGCGTCCGTAGAACTAAACTACGGACGGAGAAAATATAATAATCCGAATGACATCGTAATCGTATTCAGTGTGCATTTATAATACTTAGCGTCCACAGAACTAAACTGTGAACGAAGGTAAATTTAAAATTAAGTCAATCGACGTCGTATTGAATATAATGTTATGATACTTAGCGTTCGCAGAACTACAGTGCGAAGCCTATACATTCCAAGGAGTTCATTATATTCTTACTGCCTAGAAATAGAACTCAAACGAGTTTTGTCAAGGTTCATTTTATCATCCAATTAAGTCATCAATCATTAAAATAAAAAAATAAAATTTTGTCTAAGACAATGAATACATATAACATAATAAATTGACAGAGTCGTGTTCAATATTTCCACAAATGTGCACAAAACTCTATTAAACTTACACTAAGAGAAATACAATTATGAAGATCCAGGTTTTGTCAATCCTAAAGCTTTAGAATGGTTTCGCTTATTATGGTTTGTAAATATTCTACATATTGCACACTTTCCGAATTGCTTCTGTCCTGCGATTTGTTCGACAACACTTTTAATTCGTATAGGTTTTTTATGACATTTTATTTGCGATCAAATTAAATCAAAAACAACATCATTGGGCTCAACATCATCATCATCACGTAATTTCATAGCTTCTCTGGCCTCGATAACAAATTACATATTGTCATCCCGTTTTATATTGACACCTTCAGCAGGGATTTTGGCCATAATATTTTTCCTCACAGTCAAGCATTTCCTCAACATATCTAGTGGCTTATTTAGAACATGAAGTATCCAACACAAGACCCAAAAATCGTTTGCACAAATGATTGTATCGTCCAGTGTGTGTCTTATTATAATCTGTGACCGAGGTTATAACGTACGAGGCGACACTGTTGGTTTTATTAGCATCTTGAGTCCATCGCTTGTGTATCAATTCTTCGGGAATCTCAACAAATTTCTTTGAACTTAGTAGCCTAAGAATGTGACGACATATAGTACTAGCATATTCAAACATTTTGCAATTATATTTAGCCATACCAGTGTCTATATAATGCATAATTGTGAAATACCTACGACTAGATTTAGGAACCATGACTTTGAACATCAAGTAACTTTTTGAATCAGTAGTTGACATCTCATGTGCCTTTTTAGAAGTTAACTTGTGCGATTTTGTCAGTTCAATTTGAAAACACCGAAACATTTCTTTAATATATATTTTAGCTATATGAAGTTCTAACAGATCTCTAAGAACGAATTTTCTTGTACGAATGACTGTAATATAATCATCTTACTTTTGTCTGATGTACTGTTTCTCAATAGATTTTTAGGAGTTTAAAATAAAATCTTTAATTCTCATATTATTATTTACATATTCGTTAAAAAAATTGTTCATATTCTCACTCCTAGATGTGGTAGTCATTCTCTCTGCAAAGAAATTTTTTGAATACACTCCAACTCATTTTTCTTTTAATTCATACACAGATTTCAACCATTCGTGTTTATGTAGACCATAGTTTTCCATCAACAATTTTTATCTGTCCTCAAATTCTTATATACTCAAAGATTTAAAGACACAGTAATTAAAATTTGACTTAAAAAGTCGAATACGAAAAATAGACATGATCAAGTTTTTCAAGATATTTTTTTACTAATGTACCATGTACACAATACATGGTGGGTATGAAAAAAAACCCTAGCAATCACATTCGACATAACACGATCTTGATTAGTGACAATGGTTATGAGATGTTTAAAATTTATTGCTTTAAGCCATTACTCAAACAACCATACATATGTATCATCGGTCTCATCGTTCAATAGTGCACACCCAAACAGTACAGAATGGTAATGATGATTTACACCAGTAAAATGTGCAAATGACATGAAATATTTGTTTGTTCGACATGTTATATCAAAAGTAACAATGTAACCAAAATTTTGATAAGTTAATATTGACCGATAATCTACCCACATAATACATCATATACGACTATCAGCGCTTGGTTTGACACTAAAATAAAATCTACTTGGGCCCTCACGCTGTAACTTTCTCAAGTAGTCTATTGCAGCTTGTGCATCATTCAAACCCATTGAATCACGTCTAATATCTCTAACTATATTTCTCACATCTTTCTCAGAGAACCCAACATTGCTCATACCTTCTCTTAATGAGCTAAGAACTTTCATCATCCTACTTGGACCAATCCAGCATTATTATAGGTTTCAATCGAATCCCTAGCAACTCCTGGAATATTTTTGTGTGTTTAAATCTGTGAAATTTTACTTGGGGACGCAAATTCATGATTTAGTTCAAGAGTAGACACAAATCTTATCACGCACAACATAAAATTTTGCTTTACATTCTAAACTATCAATTGAGTCCCTACTCTTCTTTCCTTTATTATTATTATCTTTATCATCAGTGACAACCTCATTTTTCTTAACAATTATATATCCAGCTTTACAACACTGATACAATTTAAAACAAAAATCTTGAGAATTCACAGGTTTTCTGCTAGTTTTTATTCTTACTTCAAATCCAACACATTTCGCATATTTTCTATAAAAGTTTTAGCATCTTCCAACGTATCAAAAATTTGACCAATATAAGGAATGGTATCATCAACTAGACTTATTACATCATTATTATCGTGCATTTTTTCCTTAGTACTTAAAATTGAATGAAATGATTCCTCAGCAAACAAACCCATGGCAAAACAAATCAACCACTTGTAAAAATTAAATTATAGATTACCGTATTTGGCTGATGTTAGTCTCTTGGTATGCTTTCTAGCGGGCTATACTCTCTCAATGGTATAAAAAGGTGATGAAGGAAGAAAGAAAAACGATTTGGTATGCTTAATACTTGTTCTGCTATCTCAAGTTGATTGAAGCTTTTGACGAAAAAAGATGATCATTTATATTAACCAGTCCACCGTCTACACTTTAGTTCTACGGACGGGTAAAACATATATTTTTAGGTTAATGTCCTACCGTCCGCAATTTAGTTCTGCGGACGGGTAAAACATATATTTTTAACATATGAGAAACATGCATGACTAAATCAATGGAATTAAGCAATGGAATGACAACATATTGATATATATATATATGTATGTGTGTGTGTGTGTGTATATATATATATATATATATATATATTCCAGTTGTTTAGCCATGATCATGTTTCTCATCATCCCATATAAAATGAATCAGACACCACAAAAATATGCAAGAAGAAATAGAAAATTTGAAAGCCTTAAATCGAACTCTTATAGTTCAAGATTGCCAATGTGAAGATGAGAAAAAAAAATCAAAAAGTATAGATATGCAGAAGTTTAGTTATGCGAACGAGTGATATGACTTCCATTCAGTCGTTTAGCCATGCGTGTTTCTCATTGTCGCAGATTACATGAATCAGTAAGAATAAGAATATGTAAGAAGAAATAAAATTTTTGATAGCTTTAATTAATCGAACTCTTCTAGTTCAAGAAGGTGATTTACCTTAAAACGCCACCATTTGAAGATTAATTGAGAATATACTCAGTGTCCGCAGTTTAGTTTTGCGGACGGGTGATATGAGAAAAATGCGGTCGTGTTAATGATATTAACATCTAGCATACATAGCGTCCGCAGTTTAATTTTGCGGACGGAGAAGAGGTATTTTGGACAATTTTTTTGTTTGCAGAACTAAACTACGGCTTCCCCATATTAAAATATGGATGAAGCTTCCTCTTTACCGTTCGATGGACATATGACGACTAAGATCTGTTGTAAAGATAATTTTATTTTTATAGCGTTAGTTATGAATCAGTCCCCTATTTATATATATATATATATATAGAGAGAGAGAGAGAGAGAGAGAGAGTCCAGTTCACATCCGGGAGGCCGGATGGAACTTAAAATGCGAACTTTAGCTTTCAACCATTGGATCACATCTAACGGCTCACATCAGATATGTCATGGGAAAAAAAAATGACACGGGTCGGAGCAGAAAAAAATCCCAACTATCGGGTTAAGAAGGAAAAAAAAAGCTTAATGGGTTTGAAATGTTCAAATCACTCTCTCTATAACCAAAAGTGTAGCAGCTCAAATCAACCCTCTCTTTGATGATGCACTCTTGGATGTTAGTTGGTGTGAACTGGTTTGTTCTTGTGGTAGAATGTTGCGTAAGAAAAACTAAAGCTTGATAAACTATTAAGCAATTTTCTTTAATTATTGTTCGAAGTAGTAAGTAGAAGAACTTTATTTGCATAGGGATCAGAATTCATAGCAAAGGTGGTTTTAAGTTCAGTGTATGGCACAACTCTGATTCAAATGATGAGTAGTAAACACTAATCATTGGAATTATGGTTCTGAGCTTGGACCATTTTCCTTTGTAGCTGGTCACATCAGTTCTAACCTTTTTGGTAATCGGTGGCTCATGGAGCAGCAACAAAGACAATCTCAAACAGAGAGAGGGTTGATTTGAGCTGCTACACTTTTGGTTAGAGAGAGAGTGACTTGAGAGAGAGAGAGTGTGATTTGAACATTTCAAACCCATTAAGCTTTTTTTTTCCTTCTTAACCCGACAGTTGGGATTTTTTTCTACTCCGACCCGCATCATTTTTTTTTTCATGACATATCTGATGTGACCCGTTGGATGTGATCCAATGGTTGAAAGCTAAAGTTCGCATTTTAAATTCCATCCGGGCTCCCGGATGTGAACCGGACTGTATATATATATATATATATATATATATATATAATATATATATATATATATATATATATATATATATATATGGAGTAATAAATTTTGGAAGGACTTATTAGCCCCCAAGCTTTGGTGTATTTATACTTTTGATTTATATACTAGTCTCCTTAACACATAGTAATGTATGCGAAAGTTAAAAAGTTATTAAAAAAAGTTATTTTTTTTAAGAGAGTAGATTCTTATCTTTATCATAAATATTTTACGGTCTCAAAAATAGATAGTTAATTTTTTCTCTCTCTCTCTCTTTATAATAAGAGATACTATAGTTATTAGAAAAAAGTATGTTAAGCTGCTCGAAAATTCATGTCTGAATAATTAGTTTTTCAGAAATACTTTCGATATTGTATAATAAACACTCAATATAGTACTTTAAAATATTTTCAAAAGTTTGGGTTTAAAATTTACGAATATCATATACTATATTTTTCGAACGTAGAATAAAAAATTTAATAAATAAAACTCTTTTAATAGAACATAGAGCGTATTATACATACATATACACGTACAGTACTTTTGCATGAATATATATCATGTACTTTTATATATATACGTATATCATCTTCATGCATGAATGATAGCATGATAGTATGATACTATGATAGTAGTGGTTGCATAGGACCATGCATGACCTATTTACATACATGCATACACACACACATATATATGTATACGTATATATATATATAGAGAGAGAGAGAGAGTAGGTATATATGGGCAGGGTTTAGGGCTAAGATTAGGGGATCGGATATAACTAGCGTAGCATCTTTTTTGGCTTTAGGTTTTGTTTTGTTTTTCATTTTGGGGGGGTGTGGATTTACCCTTTTCAGCATTTGAAAATCAAGGCAGTTTTAAAAGTTGAGTCCGAAAGGCCTCTGTTTTTCGAGCCTCGTGCTGCAGCAGCAGCCTCTCTCTTTATTTCTCTCACCACATTTATACTAGCTACTGCCTAGTAGTATACTACTACTGCTGCTATTGCATCAAACTAGTGAGTATTGTATTAGTATCTTTTGGTGGTGCAGTCTAATTTAAAAAGGACTGTTCCCGCGTGGACGTCCTTTGCTTTATCCTTTTGCTACCACCCCCTCTATTACCACGTAATATATATATATATATATATACACACACACACACTATTCTCTCTTTCATACTTTTAACAGCCGGCCAGGTGAAAGAACCAGTGAGCGTGCTAATGAATCCTTTTCATGCCAGCCATTCTTGGTTCAACAACAGAGCAACAACAAAAAAGAAAAGAAAAGAATTAATTAAACTAGCTACGCTAGTTACATTGAAAAGATTAATAATTCTTGTCGAATTTAATTTTCTTTTATTAATTGTTAAGTTATTGACTCACCTTATTATTTTTTTAAAAGTGAATTTAAACTACTTTAAAATATACAAAATTAATATAGATGTATGTAAGTGTAATTATAGTTAATAGCATATTTAACATTAAAGTATACACCTACTTATAATTTGAATCACGAAATTTAAATTCTTGTAACTTACTTCCTAAAGTTTAAATAAATTCAATTGATCTTAAATAGTAATTCGATCAATTTACTCATCAAAGTGTGATGCCTGAGCAATATATAAGTTGTATTTGAGTAGTATTTAAATAATTTCATGCAATATAATTAAATTGGATAATATATAATCAAATTGTATTTATATGGCCGAAGCTCGTGATCATTCAAATTGTTTTTCACCTAATTTTTTTAAGGCCGATATCAGTTACTTATTGATACTGGGATATGAGTACTATTTGGATGATGATTAAAATTTCATAGCCTCAGCTATAAATGAATGTGTACTTCAAGGTTAAATATGTTATAAATTGTTTTAATCAATATAATAATAAAAATTGTAGCCATTTAAATACTATTAATTGTAAATTTATAATTTTAAATTGAAAATATTTTACATAACTTTCAAAAAATAATAAAAATACTTAGTTATTTATATTATTAAGGGAGATGAGAGAAAATAACCTCTCTTTTGAGCATGTGTCATAAACTTTCTTTCCCTTTTAACCCTAAAAATTTGATTTTATTATAATTTTGTCCTTTTTTATTTTTTTATTCTATTCCAAAAATTTCATAAAACTCGTATTATATATTTATGATAATTATACACACAATGCGTGTGTCATCTGAATTAGTGCAAATTAAGTATAACTTGAACACTTCTGTTCTCTTTTCTTTTGTCAAAACATAAACATAAAAGTAATAAATAACAAGCTTTAATCAAGGCTTAAGATCTAGTAGAATCATTATGGGTTCTTCTGAAATCAATAGAGTACGTAGCAGCTGGCTAGCATCATGTTTGACCACTCGACTTTTTCAGTAAGCCAGTAACTCTATTACTTGTGGATGGAGTTAAGAGTTATGGAGGTGGTAGTAGTTGTAAGTCATTGAAAATTGGTATAGCTAGCTTTAGTTTAATTTTTCAGTGGAAAGATTTAGAGAGAGAGAGAGAGAGGTAGCTAGATAATGATGGTTTACTTGTTTGAGGAAGGGACAATATGGAGGTTATACACATACTCAAGGTTTGTAGTTGTAAAGGAATGGGTGATGATGATGAAAGGTTTTTCAACTTTGGATTTATATATGTGTTGGATTGTTTGAGAAAGTAAAAGGTAGTTGTGGTATTGTGTTTGATTACATGGGTAGCTAGTTTTTATTTTATTATTATCATTTATCATTATTATCATCACGCATATAGGAATTTTTTTTTTATAAAAAAAGAAATGAAACACAACACTGAAAAATTATGAATAATTTAATAAGCTCTAAACGCATCATCCTAACTCCAAAATTTATAGAAAAATTTGTACTTGTTGGTTATAATATATATATATATATATATTTAAAGTTGGATAAGAATCTTTATTATTCAATTCATCTCTCACCGTTTAAAAAAAGATTGAATGACATAAGATTTATCTTGTCCGTACAATAGTTGTGCGGATAAGATATATCATCCGTACAACTATTATGCGAATGAGAACCCATAAATTATATCACATTCGTACAACTATTGTGCGGATGAGTACAACTATTGTGCGAATGAGATATCTTATAGGATATTCTATCCGCACAACTGTTAGAATAATTACATCTTTTAGATCACAGAAATAAATGGCGAGATCTACGTTGAATGAATGTGACTCTCATTTAACTTTAACTATAGATCACTCCCCACACGCACACACACACACACACACACATATATATATATATATATATGTATATTGTATATATATGCACTATTTATACTACACAAAGTAAAATGAACAGAAATCGTAAAATTTGATATTTGTATAATGATAACCAGAATTGAGAAGTATTAAATTTATGAATTCATTTATATTTCAAATTAACTTAAATTAATAAAAATAATTCTTATATTTAGAATACAAATACATTCTTATAAATTTTGAAAAAAATATCAACATATATTCTATTTTTTTTAATAAATCTCGGGAAGCCTTAAGTAAAAATGTCAAAATTTCAGACATCAAATAAAATTTCCAAAATCTCAGGGTAGCCCGGACCTCTCAGGCCCTATACTCCTCCGTCCCTGTATATATGCATAATAAAAAAAAGATATTTTATCACTTGACTATTATATTATTTCTTAATTTTATGCATGGTTTATGATTTATTATTTTATATTATATATGACAAGATGAAAAGTTATCTAACAAAAAATAAAAATGTAACTTTAATTAAAATCATAAATAGTTGAGTTTATAAGCTGATTTTACTCGAAATTTTAGTTAGTTTTACATTCATTCGAGTTAAAAATAATGGATAATAGTATAATTTAAACTGTCACGAATATTTAAATCTCTGTAAAAATTAATATTTTTGTGAGTTTGTAAGAATAAGACCCCACTTTTAATCATATTCATAATAACACATACATGAACATAAATTATTACTCCCTCCGTCCCAAATTAATTGCTTTTTTAGGACTTTTTTAAGTCAAATTGACTATTTTTAGAATTAATAATTAAGCATATATAAATATATTTCTAAAATTATAAAAATTAGAATTAGTAATAAATTGTATATACTTTCTTTTGGTTATAATATCTTCACCTATATGTTAGCAAAAATAGTAAAAAGATTAGTTTTAAAAATAGTCAATTTGACTTTAAAAGGTCAAAATTGAGCAATTAATTTGGGACGGAGGGAGTATTATTAAGCATACATGATAAAATTAATAATAATTAAAGAAAAACATTTGTTTAGCCATATTTCACATACAATTATTCATATTGGGCCACTGCAACATTTAACCTCTACATTACTGCCCAATTACACAAGATGTTCTACCATCTTAGAAGGACAAAAAAGAGAAGCGGGCTATTGAGTTGGGCCCTAATCGTATCATCCATCAGGAATACCAAATTTAGCCCACACCTGGAGGAGACTGGAGGCCCAAATTTGCTCATTTTCTAAATCCAACTGTCCATGACGTCTTCTTCCTCACAAAGCAGAAGAGCCATGAGCGAAAGTGACCGTAAAGAGACGGAGGAGCAGCAATCGGAGAAACAACCGATACGATTAGCATCGGAAGAAGTGTCGAATGAGTTCAAGACTCTTATAGATTCTCAGGATTTGGATTCTCTCAAGCAATTGCAGCACCTCATGTACTCTCTCTCTCTAGATCATGTCAATTTGATTTTTTTTTTATACTCCTTTTGTCCCACAAAAATAGTTCCTTTTGCAAAATTTTCAAACTTTTCTTCCATGTTTATCCTAAATTAATGTTTAATTTAGTAGTGTGATCGCATGGTAATGAAGTTGTGTTATATATGAGAAAATTATGTCATTTTATACAATCATCGTAAAAATACTCTTTTTGTGGAATTAATATTTTTTCCTTTTTCCTTTTTTTGTTTATGGTATCCTTTTTGTGGAATGGAAGGAGTATAAAAAATTGAACTTTTACAAAATTTTCGAACTTTTCTTCCATGTTTATCCTAAATTAGTGTTTAATTCACTAGTGGTGGTATGATGATGAATTTGTTTTGTTGTATTTGAGAAAATTATGTCATTTTATACAATCATCATAAAAGGAGGATTCTTTTTGTGGAATATATTTTTTTTTCCCTTTTTTGCATATGGTACTTTTTTTTTGGAACAAATGGAGTATCAAAAAAATTGAACTTTTCTGTACATAGACTTCAGGTTAAATGCTTTTAGGAATGTCAAATACTTGGATAATTTGAGAAATTGGTCGAATTCCTTCCAGTTTCTGTATATGTGATGGTACATTAGGCATTTGTAGTGGTTGTGATGATGGTAGATGTTCAGATCAAGGGGGAATCTATTGGAGATTTTTAACTTCATTTGACTACTCTCAAGCAAAATTGAGTGGCATTCTGTTTTCGAAATAACATATTGTAATTTACTATAGTCTATAAGAACATTGTTTTTAGTGACTACATTTATATATGAGTAAGTTCTGACTGAAAGTTCTGACTGACTGACCGACGCCAAATGAATCACTTCCTATGTGCTAGTAGTACATCAAGGTATGATTACCTGGAAAAATGTTAGAGGGGCTCCTTTACATTTGTGAATAACATTCCTAAAATAATGATGCATCTCTCTGGCTAAAAACATACTTTGCTGTCCAATGATTGTCATTTGGATATTCTTTTGCGATTGTGGATTCTAGTTTTATGGTAACTAAGATTCTTAGACATTACTTTTGTATATTCTTTAAGATTTTTTTTGGTTTTGTATTTTTCCCTCCTCATTACTCTTTAGATAGATTTTTTAAAGTGTTGACTACAGATGGTACCTTGAATTTAGTGACTTATTTCCTTCTACTGTATTTTTAAACTTTTGATTGTGCACATTTCAGATTGGGAAGGTTGCAGGACAGCAACGCAGTTCTTTCGCATTTTAATGAATATTCAGAGCATTGCTTTGCCGAGGTGTCCGGTGATTTCTCTAAAAATACACGTCTTTTAAAGTCTATGAAGTCTGACCTTGACTATATATTTCAAAAGCTGAGGTAAGTTGTTCTTATTTAAATATCATTAGATTAACTGATTACTTGTTACATAATTTTTATGGAGTGATTATGATTATTTATGTAGCTTACATATTCTGGCCTGTCAATGGAGTTGGATGGTAAGATTTTGAGATTAGTTTACTTATAAAATTATAAAGGAAAAAGAAAAAAGATCTGCAAATAGTTCTATCTTATTTATGTTGATGGGTAATGAAATTGTGCACATCACACCTCCCTCACCCTCAGTCCTCAACTATTAGTCACATAGAATGCAACATGGACATATGATAGGGATCAATCCATGAGACGTCGTCGTCGTGGATGATTCGTTATTTAGTTATTTATTTATCAGTGTCTATTTATTTATTTAGTTCGTCGTCTTGTTATTTATTGATTTATTTCAGTATTGGGTTATTTATTTAGAGGCCCAATTGTTAATGGGCTTAGGATTATTAGAATTTCTTTTTATTATAAATATGTAAGCCATTACATATTATTGGACACACTTTGATATTGAAATTATCCTAATTATTGGTTGCGATCAATACTGTTCCTCCTTACTGTGGTTAAGGAACCCTACTGGTAGTAGTTCTCCTGCAATTGGATCACCCTAGTTCTTTTAATTTTCTTTATTAATTTACCACTTCCAATTAATTATTTGTTCATTAATTTATGTCCTACATCATATTGGCATCTGAGCTTAAGGTTTCTTCATCAATTTCTTAATTTTTGAGAGATTTTGGGTTTTTAAAAAAAATTATTGTTTATCGCCGGAGTTACTGTTCATCGCGGTTCACTGTTCATATAAAAAAAAAACTGCCGCTACTACGTTGTTTTGGAGATAGGGAGGTAACCCTAACTTTCCTAATTTAAATTAAAAGGCCTTGTAAATTACTTTTTAGTACCCCAAACTTTCGCTTTCCATTTAAATGTTTCCCCACAGTTTATTGGTTGTCTAGTATGGAGAAGTATTTTGACTGGTATGAGATGTCTAAAGATGGGAAGGTGTGATTCGCCAAAATGAAATTGGTGAAATTGGCCAGTTTATTTTGGTTAGGGGTTGAGAGAGACGTAGAGCGCCTAGGTGTGCCACCCATCAGGCATTGGGGGAGATGAAAACTCGCCTAAAGCAATATTATTTACCCATAGGATATACTGATAACATAATGGAACAGTATGACAACTTTCGTTAGGGTAATAATATGTCTGCTGCCGATTACATCTACAGATTTAGAGAGTTGACTCAAAGATGTAGGATTAGTGAGAATGATAGATTGACCATTATGAAGTTCAAGAATGGGGTACGACCTGAATTTCAATCACACATCCTGACCAGTGGCATCACTACCCTAGATGACCTTTTCTGGTTAGCTCTAGATAATGAGTATAAGTTACAAGGTATTGTTAAGAGAATCCCTTCTTACTCAGGTCAGCCCAGTGGTCGAAATTTTTCGCAGAATAGACCTTTCTCCACTTCTCAGGCGTCCTCTAGAGCTAGTAACACCGTAGTTGGGCCATCTCGTGACAAAGGAAGGGTGTAGCTGCACCCAATTTTCAATCTACTACTCAGGAGAGGTGCTTTACGTGCCAGGGGTTAGGGCACAAATCTTTTGAGTGCCCAATCGCAATTGCCAGGGGATAACAATAATAGGGGAAACTTCAAAAGAGGAGCGGGATATTGTCGGGGCTGAAGTCGAGGGTGGGTATGACGCGCAGGATGAGGAGGCTGATGAACACCTAGAGGAGATAGGTAATCAGGTAAGTGTAATGAGGTGCATTTTCACGAGTCATAGAGGAGAGGATGATTGGAGGAGATCCACCATATTTTAGACCTATAACAAAGTGGGTGGTGTCTCTTTTAAGTTGCTTATCGATGGGGGTAGTTGCTTAAATGTGGTTGCTTAGTCTGTTTTACCACGGATGAAACTAAAGGCAGAATCACATCCCCAGCCTTTTAGCGTTGCCTGGGTCAACAAGACATTCATTCCTGTGTCAAAGAGATGTCTAGTGTCGATCTACCTTCAGGGCTATGAGGAGAGTATTTGGTGTGATGTCCTTCCTATGAATGTTACACATATACTACTAGGGCGTTGGCTATATGATCGTGATGTAACTCATTATGGGAGGACAAACACATCTGTTTACACACAAGGGGTAGAAAATATCATTAGCACCTATGAGACCCTGAGTGTCGTCCAAGAGTCAACCAAAAGAGACTAGCTTACCGACCCAACAAACCAAATCACTCCATATTCTAAATAGAAAGGAGTTTGAGCGGAGTGTGTTGGAGGAGAAAGTTGTGCATGCAGTGGTAGACTGGTAGCTAAAGAGGTGAAAGATGTTCCTGAAGAGAGTACTAGAAAGATTCCTAGTGATGTTAGGTAGATTCTACATGAGTTTGTCGATGTTATGCCTAGTGAATTGCACGATGGGTTACCACCTCTTAAAGACATCTAACATGCGATTGACCTTGTTTCGGGGTCTTCTTGCCACATTATAGGATGCATCCCACAGATTAGATTGAGATGAGATGACAGGTAGGTGAGTTGTTGAGAAAGGACTTTGTTAGAGAGAGTCTTAGCCCTTGTGCCGTTCCATCCTTATTCACCCGTAAGGCTGATGGGAGTTTGAGGATGTGTTGTGATAGCCGAGCCATAAATAAAATCACCATCAAGTATAGGTTTCCCCTACTTAGGCTTGATGACATGCTAGATATGATGACTGGGGCTCGTGTTTTCATCAAAATAGACCTGTGGAGTGGATACCACCAAATTCGTGTTCGAGAGGGAGATGAGTGGAAGACTGCCTTTAAGACAAGGGACGGACTTTATGAGTGGTTAGTCTTACCTTTTGGTTTAACCAATGCACCCAGCACATTTATGAAAGTTATGAATTAGGTGCTACGTCCTTTTATAGGCAAGTTTGTAGTGGTCTATTTTGATGACATCTTCATTTATAGTAAAACCCGAGATGAGCACTTATTTCACTTGCGAGAGATTCTAGCAGTTCTTCTACGTGAGAAACTATATTTTAATTTGAAGAAGTGTTCTTTTGTTCAGGAGTAAGTCATTTTCCTCGGGTTTGTGATTTCTAACGAGGGGGTTTCTGCCGACACTGAGAAAGTAAAGGCTATTAATGAGTGGCATGAACCTTCTAATATTCACGAAACTCGAAGCTTCCATGGATTAGCTACGTTTTATAGGAGATTCATTAGAGGATTTAGTACCATTATGGCTCCCATCACTAATAGTTTGAAAAAAAAGAGTTCGTTTGGTCTAAATCGGCTACCAAAGCTTGTGGAAATCAAGAATAGGTTGACACATGCACCTGTTCTTGTGCTACCATACTTTAGTAAAGTGTTTGAGGTAGCATGTGACGCTTCAGGCGTAGGGATTGAGGTAGCGTTCTTTAGTGAGAAATTGAATAAGACCCGACAAAAGTACTCTACCTATGATAGAGAGTTTTATGTTATAGTCCAGACACTTAGGTATTGGCGACATTATTTGTTGCATAGGGAGTTTGTTCTTTATTCCGATCATCAAACACTTCAGTACCTTAGCTCCCAAAAGAAGCCAAGTCATCGATACGCTAGGTGTGTAGAGTTTATCCAAGAGTATTCTTTTGTCCTTAAGCATTGCAAAGGGACATAGAATGTGGTTGCCGATGCGTTGAGTAGGGTGTCCATAACTCCATCGTTGTCAATTCTTTGAGAGTAAAGGTTGTGGGATTTGAACGCATTATCCAGGAGTATCCTACTTGTCGAGACTTTAGTAACATTTATGTTGCCCTACAGAATCCTAGTTCCCCACCCTCTAGTGATTTTCGTATCCATGATGGTTATCTTTTTAAGGGCACCCGCTTCTGTATTCCTAGTAATCGATGTGGGAGTATTTATTGTGGAAGTTACACGTTGAAGGTTTAGTTGGACACTTTGGTCGAGATATGACCATTGCTATTGTTAAGGATAGGTTCTTTTGGCCTAGCCTCAAGAGGGATGTAGTTCATGTTGTTTCTGAATGCCGCACATGTCAGACTACTAAGGTTAGGAAGTAGAACACGAGTTTGTACACTCCACTTTCGGTTCCCCATGCACCTTGAGAAGATCTTAGCATAGATTTTATCTTGGGGTTACCGAGGACCCAGAGGGGTCATGATTCAGTTTTTGTTGTAGTGGACCGTTTTACTAAGATGACACATTTTATTCCTTGCAACAAAACTAATAATGCCTCACATATTGCCATGATTTTCTTTAGTGAGGTAGTGAGATTCCGTGGGTTACCATTAACTATAGTTTTTGATAGAGATGCGAAGTTTATGAATTATTTTTGGAAAACTCTCTGGAAGAAACTTAACACAAGTTTATGAATTATTTTTGGAAAACTCTCTGGAAGAAACTTAACACCACGCTTAAGTTTTCTATTGCGTATCATCCCCAAACCGATGGTCAGACTGAAGTTGTTAATAAAAGTTTAGGTGATTTGATACATTGTCTTGTGGGTGATCATGTGTCTACATAGGATAAGGTTTTACCTATGGCTGAATTTGCATATAATAGCTCAGTTAATCGTTTGACTAGAGTAAATTCTTTTCAGGCTTATACTGGTTATCAACCTAGGAAACTTGTTGATTTGGCTCCTCTTCCCATTGCATATAGGGCTAGTGAGTTTGCAAAGTCTTTTACGCATCACATTCATGATTTGCATGCTGAGATAAAAAAGAAAATTAATTTGTGCAATGAAAATTATTAGTCTGTTGCAGATATTCATTTCAGGTATCAAAAGTTTAATGAGAATGATGAAGTGATAAGTTTTAATGCATTATGTTTGTTTTTAATGCAGTTAAATATTTTGATGTTTTTGTTTTTCCTTTTTTTCAAAATTTTCAGGAGCCTGAAGGCAAAAATTATAGCTACCTATCCCGATGCATTTCCAGATGATTCAACAATAGGAGCACTAGACCGAAGACCTGACCTTGAAATACCTCAGTGACAGGCTTGCTCATAAATCTCTAAAACTTATCACATAGCAATGTAGGTATCATTACATTACGTTTATGATTGTGATTCATTTCAAGTTTCCCTTAATAATTTATTAGTAATTTGATATTCTGATGAAGATTTTCTTAGAGGGATTTTCTTGTAAATATGTGAGTTCCACATTTGTTGTTGAGATATTAGATGACTGAGTCAGTATATAGTGAAATAATATTTGAAGTTATCAAAAAAAATATATATATTTAAAGTTCACAACCAAATCACATAGTCAATGCTGCTAAAATACTTCTAAATATGAATTTAAAAATCCCACATCTCACAGAGTTGGTAAATGTAAGAAGTAAAAATATGTTTATGACGTTTCAACTTAGAAGCAATAATTATACTCTTAAGTGATGTCAGTTTCCTAGCTTAAAGAATTTAATCAGTCATTTTCAAAGGTATTGTAGGAAGAACTTGACAAATTCATTTACTTTCCTTTTAATGAAAGGGTGTAGACGTGGGAACATAAGATATGTTTATGAAAATACGTTATTTATAAATTGCCCAGAATTACCGTGACGTCGTCGTTCTTCTTCAGCCTAAATTCTTAAGTTTCATTGAATATTCGAAGCTAGTTCGAAGCAACTTCCCATAAAAACTGAAGAAAAATATTCTAGATCCAAAAAATTTGTAGCATAGAAATTATTTTTAAGTTCTACACAGTTATTTAGTCAATGCTGTGATAATGCTTTTAAATACGAATTCAATATCATACATCTCACATACTTGGTCAACGTAAGACATAAAAAAATGTGTATGATGCTGTAAGTTAGAGACATAAAAAAATGTGTATGATGCTGTAAGTTAGAGACAAGAATTATATTCTAGTTTCTAGTTGATGTCATCGTATTTCTTTTAAGATCTTTATCAGTTGCTTTCAAAATTGATCAGGAAAAGGTTGTCAAATTCATTTATATCCTATTTAATGAAACTTTGAAAGAGTTTAGATGCACGAGTATAAGATAAGTTGATGGAAATACATCATTCGGAAGTTACTAAAAACTTACAGATTTCTCAAAGATTGATGTACTATGGACTGTTAGTAAAACTGTAAATTTACAGCAGCCAATAATTGTGTCAACTCAAAGATTTCTCCTAAAATCAAAAGAAAGGTTGAGGTTCACAGATTGGATTAAACTTCCGTTAACTTTTCATGACTGGTTGTGTGTGTGTGTGTATATATATATATATATATAAGTATATATGCAGATAATCCTTAATAAAGTTTCTTTTACAAAAATCAAATGAATACTTGAATCTAGTTCTAAAAAACTTCCTATTCAACTTGAAGAAAAATACTCTACAATTTGCATGCAAAGATTTGAGCCAAGATCGGAAAGATTATATCAAGATCACAACAGAATCATTTAGGCAATGCTGAAAATGCTTTAAATATGAATTAAAAATCCCAGATACATTTGGTCAGGGTTTACTTTTTATTTGCATTTGATTGCTCCATTGAACTGGTATAAACGAAATAGGTGCATAGCATGTGGACATCAAATTCCTACTTATCATCTCCCCTCCTCTTTTTTTTTAAAAAATTCTGAAAAGCGTCGACCCTTACCAGAACAATGAATCACAAGCATATATTTTCTCCTCTTCTCTTTTTTCATGTATTCAATATTCTGTTGTCTTTTGCTACTGGCTGCGTTGATGCTGAAAGAAGAGCTCTATTAGATTTTAAATCCTTGCTTATGGACCCTTCAAATCAGTTAAATTCATGGCAAGGTCAACACTGCTGCAGTTGGAAGGGAATCAACTGTTCAAGCTCAGGATTTGTTATAGCTTTGAACCTCCGGAACCCCAATCCAGAGAGTGTCCTATTAAACCTTAATTCAGAACTCGTTCCAACTTCTTCCAATTCCACAAAATCCACTGTCATCGAAGGTAAAATTTCTCCATCTCTCTTCACCCTTAACAATCTCCGTTACCTAGACCTCAGTTTCAACAATTTTATGTCATCTAAGTTACCCTCTGGATTAGCAAATCTCACAAGGCTAACTTACCTCAACCTCTCGAATGCTATGTTTGAAGATTCCATTACAACACAACTCGCCAATCTTACTAAATTAACCAAGCTTGATATCTCCTGTTCTTATATGATTTCTGACTTGTCTACAATTTCTATAAACTTAACGTCTTCTTCAAGGGTCAATTTTGGTTCCATGTCTTCATATATTAATAATGGCAAGTTGTCTTCCTCGAATATAAACTGGCTGCAAAGGCTTACTAACCTCAAGGAAATAAGATTGAGTGGTATAGATCTTTTCGAGGCATCTCAGTCAACCAGATGGGCTGAACCAATATCATTTCTTTCCAACCTCAGTAAACTTCACTTGTCCAACTGCAGAATATCTGGAAGAATTCCTGTAGATCATCTTCTCAACCTCACTAATCTCTATTCTTTGATTATGGATTCCAATGATCTCTCATCCCACATACCAAAGCAGCTAGCAAATCTTACTTCCCTTTCCGTCCTTGATTTTAGAAGCTCTAATCTGCAAGGTCCCATCCCTTACCTTCCTCAGCTTAAAGGACTCAAAGTGGGAAACAATTATGGTATCACCATTGACCTGAGTTCCATGTTTTCCGTCCCCTGGCCGAACCTAGTGGGACTGGATATACAATATACACAAGTAACTGGTTCAATCCCGGATTCTCTTGCCAACAGCACCATGTTGGTTTATTTTTCTGCAGACAATTGCTCAATTCAAGGGGCCATACCTTCTTCAGTTATGAACCTTTCAAGGTTGGAAGTATTAGAGCTTAATGGGAACTACATCACAGGACATCTTTCACCATCAATATCCAACTTAAAAAGCCTCCAACTTCTGTCTTTAGCAGAGAACCAGTTGACAGGATCTATCCCCGAACCAATTTGCAAGATCTCCACTCTCCAAAGTCTCAACTTATATCGCAATCTGCTGACTGGAGGTTTACCAGAATGCATAGGCCAGCTTCCTGACCTCTTTGCCCTTGATATTGCCTTCAATGAGCTGAATGGAAGTATCCCTCTCTCTTTATTCCAAAGTTCTGACCTGATAGTGATAAGTCTAGGACTAAGTGGATTGACTGTGAAAATCGACAATGGGTCCTTGCCGCCTAACTTCCATCCCCAAGTCTTGGAGCTTATGTCTTGTAATCTGGGTGGAAGAATCCCAGATTTCATTTCTAATCTAACTGACCTTCTATATTTACAGTTGGCTGAGAACAGTCTATCAGGACCAATCCCTTCTTGGTTGTTCAACCTGCCATCACTCTCTTACTTGGATCTCTCCATGAATAACCTCCAAGGTTCTCTCCCACAAAATATTCGATTGCACTGGTCTGTGTGGGCAACAACCGTAAATTTAGCAAGGAACAAGCTTCAAGGCCCCATTCCTTCTCAACTTGAGAATGTCGAAGTCATTGACTTATCAGGTAACGATTTCAAAGGCTATGTTCCAACACAAATCGGAGAACTGTTGAATATTAAATACATATCATTTGCTGGAAACAAACTATACGGCCAAATTCCACCATCTTTTTGCAGAGAGGGTAATGTGCTGATGACCCTTGATCTGTCTAACAACAGCTTGTCAGGGAGGATACCTCCCAGTTTAGGAAACTGTACGTCTCTCAATTTTCTCAGCCTCAGTGAAAACAACCTTGATGGTAATATTCCATTTGAACTCCAAGGTGCCAAAAATCTCACGTATTTGGATTTAAATGGCAATGATCTCAATGGAAAATTTCCAAGTGTCATTCACGGATTTCAGTCTTTACAAGTTCTGAATTTGGCAAACAATAGATTTGAAGGAAAGATACCACGGTTCATCGGAGACCTCCATGACCTCCGTATTCTTGTGCTAGCTTCGAACTTCTTCACCGAATCAATCCCACAAGAGATAATGCAGTTACAGAAACTGCAATACATAGGTTTCTCAAATAATAGTCTCTCTGGTCCTATTCCTGAGAAATTAGAAGGTTTGAAGATGCTGACATACCGACCTACGGATGGAGCGATTCTAGGTTCTATTATTTCAGGCATGTTTGTTGGTATTGAGTTGAATATTGTGGCCAAAGGATCATCACTTCAGATTGTGTTGGTATACTCATCCACCAGTGGAATAGATATGTCACACAATGCTTTGACAGGAATTATACCAGAGGAGATGGGCCTTTTACAAGGTTTGTATATGCTAAATCTCTCACATAATCGGCTCTCTGGTGAGATTCCGAAGACTATTGGGGATATGAAGGGCTTAGAGTCCTTGGATCTTAGTTCCAACACTTTGAGCGGCGAGATACCACTGACAATGACATCCATGGATTTTCTTACCGTTCTGAATCTGTCTTGCAACAATTTGAGCGGGAAGATTCCCGACTCGCCACATTTTGATACGTTGTATGCTGATTATGGAGTGTGTGGGAATCAGTTATTATGCGGTGATGCCCCTGGTGTTAAGAAATCATGTGACAGGAATGACTCTTCTACCACAAGAACAAGCGTGGGAGCCGATGATGATGCTAAAGAGAAGTATCTGTTTTATGGGATCATAATGATGGGATATGGTGTTGGCTTCTGGGGATTCTATCTGATCTTGTATATGATGAAGGGGATATGGAAGGATAAGTATTGGAGGGCCATTGACAGAATTGTGTTGAGAATCATCCATTGTTTTTAGAGAAAAAGATTATAAGTAATTATCAAGTTTCTCATTTGCCTTCATGGCAGGGGGTCTAATAGTGTTTCAACTCCAATAAAGTTGTAATGTTGGTCAAGTTTTGTCAAGGTATTGCATTTTTATAGGAAAGAGATGCATTGAGATTACTAGTATAAAAGACAATTTTTTCAATGCAACTCTTTCCTATTAGGAATGCAATGCCTTGACAAAACCTATTTTACTCGATCAGTTTCCATACTGTTTTTCCAGTTCGTATTCCCTGGTTCATTTTTTCGGTTATATTTATAGATTTTATCTCATGAACATGTCAAAAGATGCACTTTTAATGACGTCAAATTATAGTTGCGCACGTTATAGTTTATAGTAGTATTTTTGACATCAAATATTTCCCGTGGGTGATGCAAACATTGATATCAAATCCATAATATTGGTACCAAGATTGTTAATTTGTCATAGATACATGTAGATTTACAGTTTACGTCAATTATCTCATTGAGAACTACAATATTTCCATCTAGAATTATAATAATTACTAAATTCACGTAAGAATGAATACAAGTGTCACGTAAAGAAAAAATGTCTTACATAAATAAAAAATACAAATCTTTCATAAAGAATAAAACTCATATTTTCCATAAGAATCAAATATAAGACCTAAAGGTTTGAAGACTTCATCCAATTTTAACCATTCAATTTACAGTAATAGTGTTCGGAAGCAGCTATCTAGTTTTTATTTATTTTTTCCATCGAATATTTTTCCTCTCTTCTTTTTTTATATCATTCCCCAAGTGGCATAGGTGTTTTTGTAGACTACTAGTAGGCAGTAGATGCATATTCTTTCTTGCTATTGGGGAAAAATTGGAAACAGAAAAGTGAGAAAAGATGGGATATATATGTTTTATAACAAACTAATGAAATGAAATGAATAGAATAATAGTTGGAAATTACAACTCCCTTCCCTTCTGAACTCTGGTCTCTCTTATCTTTCTCATGATTGGATATCTGCCTGTCTAAAGCCATCAGGTACACTGTTCTTTTTTAGCCAATCCCAACTTTATCTCTCTAGCCTAAAGCCTATACCCCTTTCGTTTTCTGTTCTGTTCCTCTGTGAGGAGCTCCCAGTCCTAGAGCGTGACCCCTTCTCTCTCTTAATACTCATGCAAATAATGTTTGATTTTCTCTCTCTCTTCTTCTTCTCTCTCTCATGCAAAAGCATATACAGAGAGATAGGAACTGTTAGTACATCCCAAACCACTCTCTCCTCCTCCTAACTTTTTTTTTTCCGCACTTCAGTTTCTGGCATAGAGATATCAGAATGAAAGAAGGTGCTGCTGCTGCTGCAGCAGGGGGGAGTGGAAATGGGAGTGGCAGTCTGATGAGTAGGAGTGCTGTGGAAAAGGAGAGGACAAAGATGAGAGAGAGACAGAGGAGGTCCATCACCACCAAGATCTTCAACGGCCTCCGCAAGCACGGTGGTTACCGCCTCTCCCCTCGCGCTGATATCAACCAAGTCCTCCGTGAACTCGCCAAGGAAGCCGGCTGGGTTGTTGAACCCGACGGCACCACCTATCGCTCCTCCTCCCCCTCCTCATTATCCCTCCTATCCTCCACCACCATCACTCCCCCACGACCACCCAATGTATACAACCCCCCCCCCCCCCTTTTCTATTTGCTCATCTTGTTTTTACACGTAAATGATAAATGCTTAAAATTTCCTCAATTTTAATTTTTCAGCAGAACACAAACGATAATATAGAGCACATTTATTAACTCCTTTTTTTATGTCTTGATTTTTTCAGGCTTCCAGTTATGTATGTCAAGCATGTGGTTCGGGAGTTGTAAAAAGCGGAACCTCAACACCTACCAGCAGCTTCATTGGCGGAGAATGTTCAGCCAATGCTTCACCTGCAACCGCCATCCCCATGAATGCAGCAGCAGCAGACCCTGGGTTGAACTATGGTGGCTACTGCTCCAACATTTCTTCTGGTGGTGGTGGTTCTATGGTGGCTCAGGACATTAATAATACTCGACTTGCAATGTACATGATGTACGGACGGCTACCAAGTGGTGGGGTCCACTACCCTCCCGAAGGAGGATTATCATCTTCACCGTTGTACCAGCAGCAGCAGCAAATGTATATATCTCATGGGGCGTCCAACCAGAATACTCCGGCTGGTTCACCTCACCGCCGTTCTTGATCATTCTCCCTCCTCCAGCACCCTTAGGCAGTAGTCTTTATTCAACAAATATCCTATATGATTAAGTATATATCACTGTCGTACACCCATACTACATACTGTGGGATTAAGTATATACTGATTACTATATATATATATATATCCGCCTGCTTTTATCTTCTCTCTTCCGATTTGCTGCTTCTCAATGGTACATGGAATCAAGATTAGTTTGTAAAATTGTCACCTGCACTGTTTTCCAATTATTCCGATAAGAAAAACAAAAAGGGCTACAACTACTTGAGACAAATTCTATCACCTACCACTACCAGTGTGTATTCTTCCGTCCTTTCGATATGTGGCAAGTTTGTATTCCTTCATTCATTTCCATCCGATCAAAAAGGTGTTTTTTCTGATTGAGGGGATTTTTTTCCAACTCTGCGTGCTAGATGTTAGGTGAGTCATGAGCATCATATTGTAGAGACCCAAAGGATAGATTTTATAGTCAAAAATGATTTTATTAAATGTCTTATTTTCTTGAATGATTAAAACTTAAAAAGAAGACTCTTAAAATTACTTGCAAGATTCATCAATACCCTTTTCTTGTACTCACTTCATCCTAAGAAAAGACTACTGCCTTAATTACCTTGACCTTTTGTAGAACCAAATATTAAGATTTCCATGGAACATATTTTTTCCCCCATAATTTACTCACGTAAATCTTAGTCAATCAATTAAGTTTAACACTGAAAGAAAAAATATACATAAATCCTACACTCCTAAGCGCATCATTACTGGACTTCAGAAGGCAACTAGCTAATTGAGCTCTTATAGATGTTGGTCTCAGTTAAAAATCTCCCCTAACCACACTACATAACAAGAAATAAGCTCTTGGAACAAACACCCCAAGACGACAAATTCTAACAAAAAAGACCCAAGTGTCAAACTTGATCCCAATCTGCATAATTTGCCTCTGAAGTTCAGTAAAGTGCTACAATGCAACAGCTTAATAATCTCAAATCCATAACTTGAACCAACTGCCCAGACGCAGAATAAAAAAGTATACACTAATGTTTAAATGTTACTTGTACAACCCTAAATAATTCTCAAAATAAGTTCACCTTTTTTTTTTAAATCACAACAAAAAAGGTCATCTACCATTACCTAAAATCGTAAATGAGGACAAATATCTCGACTTACACTTTTTTAAGTTCTATTGTGGTTTCAAGTGAAGCCAGGGATTTCCCCTGGCATTGGAGCCAACTCATTCATATTGAATCTCTCCTCCTCATAAAAAGAGGCCCGCACCACCCTGCCTCCAAAGAATCGACCTTCAAGATCTATTAGCGCTTTTGTTGATTCTGCTGCTCTCTCAAACTGCACAAATATTCTGACTGCTTCATCAGCTGGGAAGTTGGGCTCTGTTATCTCAAATATTAGGACCCGTGTCACATTCCCATACTTTGCACACTCTGATGCTACCTCACCTTCTAGATCATCATCTACCTCACCAGGGCCCACCTTTCAGGAAGAGCATATGCAGACATTAGCATAAATAAAACACAACTTTTTAGATGGATCTAGAAATCAACTACTGCTACTTCATATGATCATCCTAAAATTAAGGTTTGAACACTGGGAGGAGGAAATGTAACATGCCATCATGATCAAACAAGCCATGAAAGTCTAAATCAGCAGTGTTAAGTTGGTGCCATGAAGTACATAAAAAACCTTTACTGATCCACTTTTCCCAAGTAGGTACTTCATGTTTCTACAAGTTAATGCACTAAGGTAATTTTTTAACTAAACAACAATTATACTCTAGACAATATTAACCAAGACACGTGACTTTTTATAATGTTATAACGAATCTTTATTTTGTTTTGTCTTTTATTTTCTTCGATTAACCCAAATTCAGCAATCCAAGAAAATAAAGGTTTCGCAGGCGAATATTTATTCTTTTCATCGCTATTTCAGTTGTAGGGTTAGCTCTTGATTTTTCATTTTCCAGTAGATGAATATGAATGAATGAGTCTCTGGTTTGTTCTGCCATCCCAATCAATGAATCCGTTTTCAATAGATTTGGATTCTGAAGGCAAAAGGAGGTGCTAAGAGCATTGGTGACAAGGTGGTTTTCACTCAAAAATTAAGCAAAAACCAAAAAGCCATTGATATAATACCCAAAGCATATTGTCAAAAGCCACTACTATTATTTCCAAACACATGCATGTCAGTATGACTATAACATGCTTACCAACACCAACCCAAAGCCGATCAGAATAATGGGAGTAACCGCAGAAAATAGGAGGAAGAATCCAGTATCACCTATCAAGCATATAAGTTAATTTATAAAATTAATGTGTCATCAAATGCAACAGATGCCTTTGCCTAAATCCTAATTAGGCTACTTTTTAGAGAAGGTAAAGAGAGCGTTGATTCTAGATCTGCTAGAGCAATTTGCTTAAAGAATACAATTAAATGCTTCAGTACAACCTACATGCTATAAGTGAGAAATGACTTGTGATTTAGCACAATAAATGGTTGCATCTATAGAGTGGCGTTCGTCAAATCCATTATTTTAAGATTAAGATCTGTCTAAGATATGGACCAGGAGTAACAAAGTTTAAAGCATATGCATTTTTATGCTGTCTATTTGAAGTTTTGAACAGCTCCGCAATGCCTACAATTTTTAGTTGTTATTTTTGACAAAAGAAGATTTTCGATAAGGTTTTATTAACAAAGAGAGAAGAAATTACAATGCATGTGGGGGCAAGAAATTCTCCAAAACAAAAGAACATAAAGAAAAAGTAGAAAAAACATCCCAGGCATTACTAAAGGAACACCCACAAATACCTATGAAGGTCTGACAAAGAAACTCCTTGAAGCTCCCAGTGCATGAGCCAAATAATAGAATAGTCACTTGTGTACAAGTTTACAAGAGACCACAGGGATTCTCTCACTCAACCCTATGATCTTTATCCTTGCTAATAGCTATGTGTAACAATATTTTAAGTTAAGTCTGCAGCTTCACATATAAATGTCAGTGCAAAGAGTGAGAGTTGTCAATGTGATCTTTATCGTTGCTAATCTTCTTCTTCTTCTTCTTTTATTTTTTTTTTTGGATAGAATTATTCACCCTTTTTAATATTAAATTTTAGACACAATTAAACATATTTTACTGAATTTCACACTCTAAGCATTTACTTCACATACAACATTCCATTTCCAAACCATCGTTTTATTCCTATTACAACATCACCAACTAGCTCAGATCACTTAATGAAAAGGGTTACTATCACACTTGTGGCTTGACATATTTCGGAGAAACACAAGTTGTCATCCCAGTACTTTATTTCTGTTGATAATTTTGGCATCCCAGTATTATGCTTTAAGTCATCAACAGGTAGTTCTGGTATTGCAAAACTATAAAGGTTTATCAAGGCTTCAGCTTTTACCTATATTTTAGAAGCATTTCTTGTGTTATTTTATGTAATACATGCTACTATTCCACTATAGTGTTGATTCTATTGTTTAAAGATAAATCATTCTTATTGTTACAATAAATGATTTCCTAGAAAGTCAAGAAAGCTAAAACTAGGCCAATGGCCTAGTCCATTATTTCATGATCTTTGTTGGATTTGTGTTTCACATTGTTGCCTATAAAAGGCTACTTATCAGATGAAAGAACTGAGGAAATAAAAAGGATGCAAGATAGAGTATTTGCTGAGTTTCGCAATATCTTTCTTTCATTTGATAAGTAGTCTTTTATAGCAACAATGTAAAACACAAATCCAACAAATATCATGAAATAATGGACTAGGCCATTGGCCTAATTTTAGCTTTCTTGACTTTCTAGGAAATCATTTATTGTAACACTCCCGTTGATTTCCTAAGATAGAAGATTATGTCTCATTAAAAACCTTGATTATCCCGGTTGAAAATAAATGGGTATTTGTACAAAAGCAAAATGAGAAAAATGAAATTATGAGATACAAAGCCCGACTTGTAGCTCAAGGTTTTTTACAAAGACCTGGTATTGATTATCAGGATACATACACTCCAGTGATGGATGGAGTCACTTTTTGCTAGGTATGGCAACCATGGAAGGTTTGAAAACACGTCTGATGGATGTTGCAACAACATACCTATATGGCTTACTTGACAATGAAATCTACATGAGAATTCCTAAAAGACTGAAAATGGTTGAATCACAAAAGCCCCGTCACATATATTCAATCAAGTTGCAACACTCATTATATGGGTTGAAACAGTTTGGTCGTATGTGGTACAATCAACTTAGTGATTATTTAATAAAAGACAAGTATACAAATAATCAAGTATGCCCGCGTGTTTTTATTAAGACAACACAAAGTAAAAATCCATTATTGTTGTATATGTGGATGATTTGAATCTTATATAGGTACTCCTGAAGAACTCACAAGAACTGCTACCTATTTAAAAAATGAATTTGAAATAAAAGATCTTGGAAAGACAAAATTCTGTTTGGAAATACAAGTTGAGCATTTACCATCTGAAATTTTTGTTCATCGATCCACAAATACTAAAAAGATTCTTAGTCATTTTCATATGGATAAAGCTCACCCTTTGACTACCTCGATGGTGGTTAGATTTCTAGAAGTTGATAAAGATCTATTTCGGCCTCTAGAAAGTGGGGGAAAAGTTCTTGAACCAGAAGTTTCATACTTAAGTGCAATAGATGCTCTTATGTATCTTACAAACTATACACGACACCCGATATTACTTTTGCCGTCAACTTGCTGGCAAGATACAATTCTTCTCCGACTAAGAGGCATTGGGATTGGATCAAACACATTTTGAGATACCTCCATGGAAGTATAGATCTTGGGTTATTTTATCCAAAAGATTTAACGTCGCAATTGGTTGAATATGTTGAAACATGATATTTATCAGATCCAAACAATGGAAGATCACAAACAGGTTATGTATTTACATACTGACACAGCTATATCTTGGAAATCTATAAAGCAACAATGACAGCCACATCTTCAAATCACTCAGAGATTCTCGTAATACATGAAGCAAGTAGAGAGTGTGTTTTTGGAGGTCAATTACTCAGCATATCCAAGAGTCATGCGAATTACCATCAATCAAAGACATTCCTATAATTATGTATGAAGATAACACTGCATGCATTGCTCAACTTAGAGAAGGATATATCAAGGGAGATAGAACAAAACACATTTCACCTAAAAAAAATTTTACACACATGAACTGTAACAACCCGGGTCAAATCCCGAGTCCGGAACAAATATTGGGTCAAATCCCAAGTCCGAATCGAATCAAATCCATCCAAACAAAGCCTTAAATTACTGGCCCAATAGTATATTCTTGGGTCATCTTAGCCCACCACAGGCTCACCCAAAAGGTCATGACTTGAAGGTACTATTGATAGTAACTCAATTCCTTATATACAGACAAACTTTTTCCCTTATCTTTCGATGTGGGATTGGGGTGTTACAAACTCCCCCACTTAAATTTCTGACGTCCCCGTCAGAACCGATCACACACACGGTCCACAGATCTTTGCCTCTCTAGCCATTGTGGGATAATACCGGCTGGCTTCGTGTCCCCACCTCCGGACCTCCTTCTCTCCATTGTGGGATAATACCACCAGCCTTCGTGTCCCCACCTCCGGCAACCCGATCGGATGACCCGACCCGAGCTTTCGAGAGTCGGCTCTGATACCATATGTAACAACCCGGGTCAAATCCCGAGTCCGGAACAAATATTAGGTCAAATCCCAAGTCCGAATCGAATCAAATCCATCCAAACAAAGCCTTAAATTACTGGCCCAATAGTATATTCTTGGGTCATCTTAGCCCACCACAGGCTCACCCAAAAGGTCATAACTTGAAGGTACTATTGATAGTAACTCAATTCCTTATATACAGACAAACTTTTTCCCTTATCTTTCGATGTGGGATTGAGGTGTTACATGAACTGCAAAAGAAGGGTTATATAGATGTGCGTCAAATTCGATCATGTGATAATCTAGCCGATTTATTCACAAAATCACCACCAAATGCAACGTGGACAAAACTTCGAAATAATATTGAAATGCGTCGACTGAAAAACTTATCACAACATTTCATCAAGGAGTAATGATTTACTTTTGAGGGGGAGACTATACTCTTTTTTCTTAGTCACAGTCCCAATGGGGTTTTCCTGACAAGGTTTTAATGAGACAGTCAATTAAAATATAATATATTTTTGTAAAAGATATGTACTCTTTTTCCTTTCGCTAAGTTTTTCCCCATTGGGTTTTTTATGCAGGACAAAAATTAATGAACAAATAATTAATTAGAAATAGTAAATCAATAAGAAAATTAAAAGAACTAGGGTGTTCCAACCGCAGGAGAACCACCACCACTAGGGTTTCCCAACCGCAGTAAGGAGGAAAAGTATTAATCGTAACCAATAATTAGGATAATTTCAATATCAAAATGTGTCCAATAATCTATCATGACTTACATTATTTATAATAAAAAGAAACTCTAATAATCCTAAACCCATTAACAATTGGGCCTCTGAATAAATAACTCAATACTAAAATAAACCAATAAATAACAAGTCCAAGAACTAAATAAATAACTAGACACTGATAAATAAATAAATATATAAATAGCGAATCATCCACGACGACAATGTCTCGTGGATCGATCCCTATCAGTTTTCTTAGTAAGGTTTTTAAAGAGACATAATCTTCTATCTTAGGAAATTAAAGGGGAGTGTTACAATAAATAATTTCCTAGAAAGTCAAGAAAGCTAAAACTAGGCCAATGGCCTAGTCCATAATTTCATGATCTTTGTTGGATTTGTGTTTCACGTTGTTGCCTATAAAAGGCTACTTATCATATGAAAGAAAGATACCGGATACTTATCATATGAAAGAAAGATACCGAAGCAGCAAATACTCTATCTTGCATCCTTTTTATTTCCTCAGTTCTATAACACTCATGAATATTTCAAATATATGTAATCTATTTATGCTTATTATAACACCCACAACAAGAATTTCAGTAAGAAATTGAAGGGCTGAGATCATGCGTACCATGTTTCTGAGCAGCACCACTCTAGTTGGTGTACCATTAATACTAACACTCTTCACCTTTTTATCCTCTTGCTGCTGCTTCTCGCTGGCATTCACAATAATCCCAGCTCGTCTATCTGTCTTTTTCGCCATCAACGGCGTTGTAATCCCCTGCTCCTGCTTCCCCAACCCTTGCCCTTTCTTCCACCCCATTTTCGCCATCATCCTCTGTGCAGCAGTCATCTGTCCGCCAGCCCCGACTCCCAACCCACTTGTCTCCGACTTCCCAATCATAAACCCGTCCCCATTCCCTGGCGGCGATGGAGACCTTGGCACCGGAGCTGCCCCACTCATGGCGGCCCTCCGCTTCCACGCCTCCTCGCCGGAAACACTCAAATCCCTCTCTCTTTCTCTCTTCGACGCCTCCCTCTCTCTCCTCTCTCTCTCCTCCTCTTCTTGCCGCCTCTTATCCAATTCCCTTTTCATCTCCGCCTCCATTGCCTTCTTCTTCTTCTCTCTCCTGTACTCCTCGTAATCATTCGGCCTCGCCGGATCGTATTCCTCGATAACAGACGAGGTCACCCCCACAAGGGCAGGGCCGTCATTGGAAGAGACAATCACCACCGGCGCCGCCGGCAAAGGGATTGGTCTGGGTTGGGAAGAAATTGGGGGTTTTGATTTCGATTGTGATTTGAGAATTGTTTGGGGCGTGGCGAATACGGATGAAGGTTTGCGTAGGGTTGGGGGAGCCATTTTAACACTGCTAGACCAGACATTGGAGGTGGGATTTGAGGGTTTTTCTTCGTCTGTGGAGGAAGGTGGAGGTAAATCTCCATATAATCCACCGAGCATTGTTAATTCGATAAAATTCTGAGGAACCCTAGAAATTGGGGATTGTGATTAAAGTTTGGGAATTTTTAGAGGAGCTGTGATCTGAAAGATAATTGATTAGATGGAATTGGGAAAGTGGGAAAACTATTAGTACTAATAACTTAAAACTTAGAAGCCAGCAGCAGTGGTTTGTGAAAAATTCACTGAAATATGAAATTAACCCCTAATATATAGTTTTGTGACGATATAGTCCTTCAACTTTCATAATATACCTAAACATTTGAATATTATAATACCAAAACGATTAAGGAAAATAAAATTGAATAATCGAAAGTGAGACTGAATGATTATGCTCCCTACTTCCAAAATTAGAGAAGATTTTATCCAAAATAAAAAGATATCAAATTAACCTTAGATTACTTATGTCAGATTATTTCAAAAATTACATTGTTTAATTTTTACAATAAAATTTATAATAAAAAGAGTGTATATTTTTGTTGTGGATACACAAAGAATTACATCACAAACTAATAAAATCTTAGTATAATATTAAAATTAAGATTAATTATGTGACTTTTATGTATAATATTCGATTCTCGTATATATAAATTTATTTTTTCTTTGTGGTGAAGCTCAATTAATTATTTGCGTCCATATCTCAATTTAGCATTGGATCATTCAAGGCATAATATCAATTAATCTCTGACCTTCCCCCAATCAATTTTATGCTCTAAGATGCAATTAAAGTCTATAATCCTTTTCGGTGTAAAAAAGGCTTTTAGAAAATAAATTATAAATATTGTGAATGCGTAATAAATGACATCTAATTTGATTTATTAAAAAAGAAAATACACATGAGATTGAGTATTATTCAATTTTGTTGTTGTGAATCAATTAAGAAACTTCAATACATGTATCGAAAAAGAGAGGCAGAAATGTCATATATTAAAATTAATTAAAAGGTGAAGAACGGGGTGAAATATGAAAACAAAAACCGTATTATGATTTATAAGATATCAAAGATATATTTTATTTCTGTTTATTAGACAAAACGACTTAGTTTGAAAAGTGACCTTAGATAAGTAATTTAAGGTCAATTTTATATGGAGTATTTTTTTCCTCATATATATATATATATATATATATATATATATATATATATATATATATATATATATATATAAAAGCTAGAGTTCTTAGCTTAGTTAATATTTTGAATGACTGTTGTGCCTAAAAGTTCCAAAATTTTAACTCACAGATGGTTTAAAAAAAAACCATCAATTCACCATTGGGCCTGGAGACAAGTCCAAATGCTGATTTCAAAAATTCATTAATTGACTAAACCCACCCAGTCGAATTGGGCCGACCGCTCCAGATGCAGAACTTTTCACTCCTCCTTTCACCTCCATCATAGAGAAACCCTAACCTTAAACCCTGTACTCTTCTCCTCCCCTCTAACTTAACCTTAAACCCTAGTGTTTTCTTAAAATTCAGCCATACATATTCCTCAAATTTGAATAGTTTCCAGTTGTTAATCATGAAGGACAAAAGTTTCAAGAAGAACAAAGCACCAGCAGCTCAAAATGGAGCAAAAAGGGGAAAGAAAAGATTTTCAATCCAACAAGACCCATTTTTTGACAATGATTCAAAACGCAGGCGCAATTTTGAAGATGACAACGTGGAGAGCAGTGACGATGATGATTCAGGAGAACTCAACGATGCAATTTCCGGCAAGGAGGAGGCGGAGGAAATGGAGGTGGAGACGGCCGCCGAGAAGCGGAAGCGAATCGCTGAGGCGTATTTGGAGGAAGTAAGGGCAATGGCGAAGAGAGAGGAGGAAGAAGAAGATGACGAGGATAGAGAAAGTGAGGATGAGAGAGCTAGAGAAGGCGAGAGGGATTCGCGTGTGGCTAATATTTTGCAGCAAGAGCAGCTTGAAGATAGTGGGCGTGTTCGGAGATTAATTGCTTCAAGGTATTTATGTGCTAACAAACAATGCCTTCAAATGAAATAATTAAGTGGAAGTTTTGTGGGAATTGTTGTTTTCTAGTTAGTGGGGCTTTAATTGTATGTTTTAGTTGTAGTATCTTAATTGTTTAATATGGCTCAGATGGTAGAATGGTAGAATTTGTCACCATTTTCTTTTTAGTTGAACTGTGGGAAGTGTTGTAACTGAATCAGGTTCAATTAATTCAGAGTTAATTATCTACAAGACTGCAAATTTTTTATTTTCTTTTTCTTTTTCATCATTGGAATTACACTATTGAGGTCAAAATCAATTTATAATTCGCATATATGGATTTGTGTGTGAGGAGAGAGGGTGAGTGAGTGAGCAAATGAGAAAGGCAGATAGAGAATTTAGTGATACGTAGAACTGATCGAATAAATGATAGAAGGAGACAGAGAGAATGAGTGAGCAAATGAGAGAGGGAAAACAGAGTCAATGAGTGAACACTGTGTGTGTGTGTGTGAGAGAGAGAGAGTTAAATTTGGTTTTGGTCAAGGCTAGTTTCAAAAGTGAACACTCTTGTTAGTAATAGACGGAGATTGTATGTATAATATTTGACAGTTGGTAGACAGAGTACCTATACTGAAACTCATAGAGGTCTATTTGATTTTATTTGGCCTAAAATTTGTTTAGTTTCAAATGTTTACTTAAGACTCTTAGTTACTTCACATCCTTTGTTCATGAATAGTTCACATCCTTCGTTCATGAATATTTGTTGTTCCCGGTATGTCTTTGTTTGATTAAAATATTACATACTATGTCTTTGTTTGATTAAAATATTGCATAGAAAATGGAGCGAGGTTCGCCATTGAGGGTGGTGTTGATTTCCCCCAACTTTTTTTTGCTGTGTTTTTTCTCTTGTTGGACTTTTTGTTGGCCTTTCCATTGTATCCTCTTTCTTCCTGCAAGTAAAGTTTTCTTCTTTTATCTAAAAAATTTAAGGAGGCTATGTAAGATAGATTTTGTAGGAATTATTAATGTCTAATGATGTGGTTTTGAAGTATGCATCATATCTGCATAATTGGGATTGTATTGTTACAAAGGGTTATTGTCTGAATAGCTCATGTTTTAGAAATTGGTACCATCTTTTATCCATTGTATGATATGCATTTAACCATTTCTACAAAGTAATGGACTAGTACTTCTGCTTAATTAAAATACGTGAGCTGTTTTGTTTTAATTGATGAAATATCGTAAATAGTAAATCAACTTTTAATCATTTCAAAGTTTAAATCGCTTTCTTATGTGTATCCGGGCATATGGGTGAATGTGTGTGTATCGGCCTTACACATATTTGGACAATCGAATGTGCAGCTTTGAGGAAGTTTCAGATCAGATAAGTTTGATATTATTTTATATCTGACAATTGGTAGGTATATAGTGGTACCTATGCTAATGGCAGTTATTCCCATGTATTTTTGCAAACTGAGGGTCGTTGATGGATTATATTTTCTGAAACCCTTTTTGGAAATCATGGCAGGACCATGCGTTCTCATAATCTAGAAAATGTCACTTATGGAAATTGTTTTATTTGAAACTCATGTTGTTCATTGTATCTAGGGTGCAAAAGCCAGAAACAACTGAAGTATTCCAGGTTTTAGTAAAACACCGGCAGTCAGTTACTGCTGTAGCTCTATCTGAAGATGACTTGAGGGGATATTCGGCTTCCAAGGATGGTACTATTGTTCACTGGGACATAGAGAGTGGGAAGAGTGAAAAATATGCATGGCCGAGTGATGAAGTACTAAAATCCCATGGTGTAAAGGATCCACAAGGGCGAGCAGTAAAGCACAGCAAACATGTTTTAGCATTGGCTGTTAGCTCTGATGGTCGGTATTTGGCGAGTGGTGGCCTTGATCGTCATATTCATTTATGGGATACTCGATCACGAGAGCATATTCAGGTGTACCTCGTGAAATTATTTGGTATAAAACTCAATAATATAAAATATTATGTTTTCATGTGAGCTTTTAATGCTGAAATTTGGTATTGTCAATTTATCACGGCGATGATTTTCTAGAAAATTATTAGGTGATGAGACTCCTAAAACCTATAACAAATTTAATATAAAGTAAAAAGGAGGTGATGTTCCTCCTAAAGTTAGTTTCATGTATGACCCTAGAATCCTATAGCTATCACTATCATAAGTTTTCACATTTATGTGTGTTCCTGCCTGTGTCTTTTTGTAATAGCACCTGGTGCAAAAAGATGTAGATAACCCATTCGTTATGTTTTTATCTTGTTTCTTATTGCTATACAATTTACCCATAATTTACGTTACAGGCTTTTCCAGGCCACAAAGGACCAGTGTCATGCTTAACGTTCAGGCAAGGGACTTCAGAACTATTTTCTGGTTCATTTGATAGAACAATCAAGGTGTGGAATGCGGAAGACAGGGCTTACATAACCACATTATTTGGTCACCAAAGTGATGTGTTAACTATTGACTGCCTGAGGAAAGAACGGGTGTTGACCGTTGGACGTGATCGAACTATGCACTTGTGGAAGGTAAGCAACATTTCTCGTTGTATGCTTGCTTCCGAAGTTTATGTCGTAGCTTATCTAACCTTTGATGAAGTACTCGAAATCAATTATTTTTTCTAAAGTTTTGGTAATTTCCCTCCTTCCTTTTGTTATCAGGCTACCTATGGAGTTTTTTTTCCTCCTGGAAATTGGATTTCGTATTACTTTACTCCTAGTCAGAGCTTATCTTCTCAGTGTTGTGTACAGAAGAAGAAAGAGAGAGGGGGGGGGGGATTGGGCCACGTCTTAAATGAAATAATTTCTCATATTGGATAACCTGTAACTTAGCTTGTTATATACAGGAGTCTCATTGAGTTCTCGTATTGCAGAAATATGCTGACATCTTAAGAAAAGAACTTTTCCCCATCCAACTTTTAGTTTGTGATCGTAAATACCCTGTAGTCCTTATTTTTTCAATTAGGAACCTGGTCTTTTGTTTTCTTATTTATAGAAAGAATACCCACAACTCAGTATATGTTCTCAGATCAAACTAGTACTACTTTTCATCTTTGGTATTTTCCGATACTAATAGAATTTTCAAAATATTTAGCTTGTCCTTGCACATAAACTAATGATGAGAATGCTCCCACTTGGGGTGGAGGAGGGAGTGAGGGGCAAGGTTAGGAGTCTGAAAATGAGTCTTAAATTTATTGGTATCACTTATTTAGTTATTAATTTATTATACTAGGTATCCTTTACGTATGCACAGCCTCTTGAATTTTCTTGTTTACTGTGACCATCAAATAACATATCCCAAATATTTAGTGATGTACACAGAAGTTATCCCGTAAACTGTAAATCATATTTGTCTGAATGTATTCACATCTTTTTAATTATTTATCTGCCATTGATGTATCCTTTTCTTATTTGGCGAAACAGGTCCCTGAAGAGTCACAATTAATATATCGTGCTCCAGCATCATCACTGGAATGCTGTTGTTTTATTAGTAACGATGAATTCTTATCCGGCTCTGATGATGGAAGTATTGAGCAATGGAGTGTATTGCGGAAGAAGCCAGTTCATATTGTTAGAAACGCACATGCTTTGCAGACTCCAGACAAGTTGGAACAAAGTGGAAATGGACTATTAAATGGGCATATAGGTGAAAATCAACTTCTGTTTCAATAGTTTACGCAAACTAGCGACCAACAATGTGCCACTCTCGCTTTCTCTCTCCCCCCCTCCCTACCTCTCCTCTATAGTGATTTCATACGAACATACAGCTGGATTGTGTTTGTTCCATGCGACTGTGCACTTTTTAGCTGTGAATGTGTTTTTGTGGCACCTTCTATATCATTATTATCCAGATTTCTAATGATATGCTATCTTTAGGAACCATCACTGCAGGAAACTCCATCCGCAGTCCTGAAAACTTGTGTTTATCAGCACATTCCTGGGTTGGTTCAGTTGCTGTATGTAGAAGCAGTGATCTTGCTGCATCAGGAGCTGGTAATGGTTCAATTCGTCTTTGGGAAATCGAAAGTGACTCCAAAGGCATCCGGCCATTGTTTGAGCTCCCACAGGTAAGCTTGCATGGGCATGAATATTGTTTTGAGCTGCTCCCATTTGATTTGTGATGGACTCACTGTTATGTAGGTTAAAATGTTTTAATATCATATTCATGGGTACTTGTAGTCAGTTCTACGCTTACACTCTTCTCTTAATGCAGGTTGGGTTTGTAAATTCGTTGGCCTTTGCAAAATCAGGACGGTTTCTGGTTGCTGGAGTAGGACAGGTGAGGGTTTTCCCTTATCTCTATTTTTGATGTTTCACAGTTATAATATTTTTGCATATGTTGAGTTGTTTCATAATAGCTTTGTAGTTGGGATGTTGTTTATTTATATACCTATTATTTTCCGAATAGAAACTGTTTAGATTTTTGTAGTGATGGCATTTTAATTTCAAAAAATACCTTTTCCATAGGAACCCCGTCTAGGAAGGTGGGGGCGCCTTTCTGCTGCTCGGAATGGAGTTGCTGTGCATTCTTTGCAGCTCTCATAAGTTGAGCACATATATAAGGTCTTCAGTTTTGACTCGGACTTATTGAAGTTGAAAGGAAAGAATCATGACTGTTTGTTAGTGGTAACATTTTAATTTTATTAATGGTTGAGAGCATTGTTTTTACTTGTATCAACTCTGGCCTAGTGCATCCAATTTTTGCAGCATGTGAAAATGCAACTATACACCATTGTCATAGAGAGGCTTCTTTTTCATACATGTTTGGATGAAGATGAATGTATCTACCAAAATTTTGCTTAATCATACAGTTCATAACCTAGTTTGTTCCTAAATTAGAGGTACATTTTGAATTGTAAGTTAATTTACAAAATTTTAAATTAATATGAATTCATTTAAATTTTAAAAATAATAAATATGATATTTAGTTGTATTTTTTAGATAGTTTATGTTAAAACTTAAAATCAAATCGATTTTGAAGTTTAGAATTTTGTAAATTAACCTTAAAAGATTTCAAGCATGGTCCATTAATTGAATTTCCTCCTAACATCCTTGCAATGTACTATTAATTCTAGTGGCTAAAAATTGAACATATAGTATAATATTAACGAAGTAAAGGATATTCTGATTGTTTTGAACTTTAGTCAATTATTTTGAACTTTTCCCTGGACATCTTTGACACGTCTAATGGATCATGTCCCACTTTTTGAAAGAGTCCAACCAATAGTATTTTTTACTTCCTCCGTCTTTAAAAGAATGAGCAAAGTAAAAATTTCATATACACTAAGAAAAATAAAAGTAGAAAAAAGAGAGTAAATAAAATTTTAAATTTCTCTTTAATGGTATCACAAAATTTATAAAGTGATGATTATTTTTATTTTTTTATGATAATGAAGCCCACTAAATAATATAATTACCCTTCACTTTATATAATTTATCTCATTCTTTTAGGAATAAAAATTATTGTACTTTTAATCATTTTTTTTAGTCGGAAAAAATATAAAATAAACAAAAAATGTTAAGAGAGAGAGTGCAACTTGTTTTCTTCCACTTAACTAGCTAGGACGAATTATATTAACTAGAACTCAAGCCACGACCGTAATTAAATGATTTAATCTTGTAATAAGAATAAAGTAATTTTAATATATTTTAATCTGAAATATTTTTAAATATTAGTCAGAATTAAATAATATTCTTATTAAACTTAATCCACTTTCCTCGGCTCCAAATTCAACCATTTATATCTCCTTCGCCATGCAGCATTTTCTTGCTTCAAGTTGTTAATCCGACTCTTAGAAGGGAATGTGAAGAGTCTATTGTGGATTAAAGTTCCCATCAATGATGCCAATTCAAGTTACTCCTTCCGTCCCAAATTAATTGTTCAGTTTTAACTTTTTAAAGTTAAATTAACCATTTTTAAAACTAATCTTTTTACTATTTTTGTTAAAATATAGGTGAAGAGATTATAACCAAAAGAAAGTATATACAATTTATTACTAAACCTCAATTTTTATAATTTTAGAAATATATTTATATATGCTTAATTATTAATTCTAAAAATAGTTAATTTAACTTAAAAAAGTCAAAACTGAGCAATTAATTTAGAACGGAGGGAGTATACAGCAAACTGTTACGAAGGAACACGAACAATTTAATTAACAGTTTTTTAATCCACAAGAATTTGTCTTAATTAATATAGTTAATATTAACGAATGTACAAAATGTATTAATTCAGTAAAATTTTTGAGAAAATTTAATAATATAATACTTTATGTATTTTAAAATATTATAAAGATTCAACAGTTGAGTATGATACTACTAAATATTAAGTGTCACTCAACTACATAGACAACCACATTGGTATACTCGAGTGATATAAAGTAATTATTTCATGCTGTGACAAAACCATTTCTTATTAAGATGTCTCAGTTAAGAAGTCAAGTTTGTTGACATTTTTATTCGTTTTAGACTAAAAATGGTAAAGTAATTATGGGTATGTGTCACTTTTTGGTAGGTCCTTATTAAGAAGTCTCTGTTGAGTTATAACATGGGAATGAGAATGAAAATAGAATAAAATAAACATTTTAATTCATATATTTAGTCGGAACGAGAAGTTATATAATTTTAATCAATCGACTTTTTTTTTTAAATATCGATTAAAATAAAATGACCACTCTTTACTTATAGTAATAAAATAAATATTATTTTAAATATATGATTAGGTATTGTATGAAATACTCATTCCCCATTCCATTTTAAGTAATTAAATATAAAAATAAATTTTTTTTTTTAAATGTTCATTACATTCTCTCCAACCCAAACAGATTCTTATCCCCCTTGCTTTATTCTTAGATGACTTGGACTTTTGCATCTAGACTCACTTAAGCCATTTGCATTACAATATTAATAAATATTATAAATTTTTTGGAAATGAAAAGAAAAAAAAACCAAAAATTGGATCGGTCCAATTTTCGGTCCAAAAAATCTTGTCTACCTAAAAGTACTCAGAAAGATAACTAATGGCAGTAAATAAAAAGAGTAATTTTAGGCGGACAACCAAATTGGACAACAAATTTGGACTATGGGTCCCCAACCAATTTCCCCACCTTTTTTTATCTCTTTTTCCCACTTATAAAGTCCCTTCCTTTCTTTATCAGTTTTCCCTCATTTCTTTATCTCTCTTTATTTTGTTTACTTATTTAATATTAATTCATTAAATTTATTTTTTATTTATTTAAAAAAAATCTTCAAAAAAGTTTAAGAAAATTGCCACGTAGACAACTTATAATCAATTTACTCTTTACAAAATTTATGCTAGTTAGTATACGAATTTATAATGTTAAGCATTTTTTGTAAATTAAATAAGTTAGTTATAGTAATTTAATTTAGTGATTTAGGTGTAATTTTGTCTATAAAAAGAAGGTACCTTCAGAAGAAAATCACACCATCACAATACAAAAACTCTATTACAATAATATTGTGAGTATTTCTTTGAGTATAAGAATACTCTGAGTATTACGAATAGTGTCATAATTTTCCCAGCTAATCTCCTTCATACCAATCAAATCTAATCTCCTACTAAGATAAGGGGTATCATTTCTTTCATACTCGTATGTAATATCATTTGCTTTCATGTCTGCAAGTGATATTATTTTACGTCATACTCGTAAAGGGTTATCATTCGTTGATACTCGTATGTAATATCATTCCACTTAAATATTCTGTTTATATGAATTTTCGTATTGAATTTTAATCTATTTATGTCTGAGTACTATTTACGTCGGAGTATTATTCATGCCGGAATACTATTCACGCCAGAATATTATTCACGATTGTTCCATGTATTAATTTGTGGGAATAGCCTGACTACGCGGACTACCGCATGTTTGGTGAATAACTTTTCGTATTCATTCTTTATTAATTTGTGGAAATGATCTGTCTACATGGATTACCGCATGACGGGTGAAAATCTATTTACAATTTCGTATATTCTTTCATACTCGTAAGTGATATTATTTTCTTATGGGATATCATTTCTTTTGTACTTGTCAAGGGATATCGTTTTCTTTCATATTTCTCCATTTATGGTAAAAAAAATTATTGTTTGTTTCTATAACCTTATTATTAAATGATGAAAATTCTTAAAATTAGTAGAATATCCTTAATAGTTTGTACTTTATCTAATATTTTTTCACTTGAATCTTTCTCTTGAGATTTTCATCGTTATCTTTGAAATATAAATCTTGAATATCATTCTTGAATTTAACTCCATATTTTGGTCATCGTGTTGGCAATTTGGACAATCTTCGATACTGGATAAATTAAATTACAAACCTCTAATATTTATCCTTGATCTCATTGTATTTATTTTTATATCATTATCATCATCTTCAGACTTAAATTATGGTGATAGTTCTCTTTGGCCCGTAGTGCAAAGATGAACTGGTGTGACATGATTATTGTGACGCCCCCAAAATAGGTTCACACAACCCATTTTGAGTCGCCAATAACATTCTACAAAAATACAAATATAAATACGAATTTCCCATTTACAACTAATAAGTGTTGTGCAAAATACGACAACACAATACAAATACATCTTAAATTCTCAATACATTTATTTCCACACTAATAGTAATGTATTGAGATACTTCTATTGTCTCGGACTATCACTCCATTCCCTGGCTAGTCACCGCTACACTCTATTTTCCTGAAGAGAACAAAGGAAAAGGGTGAGCACAAATAGCCCAGTAGAAAATATCACGACTAAGATAATGAAGAATAAAATTATCTTTAGCCTTCAACCGAAATAAATCAGAGATTTAAAGATATTATTCAATAACAACAACTGCAGCGGAACGGACAATCCATTAGAAGAGTCAAGTAGATTATAATATCTACCATCTTCTATAAGTTAAAGGATCACCACCAATATTATATCTATGTAACACCAATCAATAATTCATGTTCAACAGCCTCTCTTTGCACTACGTGCCAAAGATATTTATTTGTAACACCAATCAACAATTTCAACAGCCTCTCTTTGCACCACGTGCGAAAGATATTTATTTGTAACACCAATCAACAATTTCAACAGCCTCTCTTTGCACTACGTGCCAAAGATATTTATTTGTAACGCCAATCAACAGTTTCAACAGCCTCTCTTTGCACTACGTGCCAAAGATATTTATTTGGAACACCACCGATCATGATCACGCCAAACGCCAGTTCATCTTTGCACTACAGGCCAAAGATATTTTCACTAGAAGCCTTTATCTGTAACGCCAAAGGTCATGATTATACCAATACACAGTTTGGTCAAAATCATGTCACACCAGTTCATCTTTGCACTACGGGCCAAAGAGAACTATCACCACAATTTAAGTATGAGGATGATGACAATGATATAAACATAAATACAGTGAGATCAAGGATAAGAAAAGATTTGTAATTTAATCAGTGTCGAAGATTGACCAAATTGCCAACACGATGACCAAATTGTGGAGTCAAATTCAAGAATGATATTCAAGAAATAAGTTCAGAATTCAACTATAACGTATAAAACGAAATAGAAAGATTCAGGTGAAAAGATATTAGATGAAGCACAAACTATTAAGCTACTAATTTTCAGGGATTTTCACCATTTAAAAATAAGGTTTTGGAAACAAACAAAGATTTCTTATCTTAAATGGAGAAATGTGAAAGAAAAAGATATCCCGTAAAGAGTACAAAAGAAATGATACGTTATACGAGTATAACAGAATATATGAAAACTGCAAATGGATTTTCACCCGTCATGCGATAATTAGCGTAGACAGATTATTTCCACAACAGATTAATAAGTAATGAATACGATGGGTTATTCACCAGGTATGCGTCAATCCGCACGAACAGGTTATACCCACAGATTAATAAGGAATGAATACAGAAGGGTATTCACCAGGTACGACACTCGTACTTACAGGTTATTCCCATAGAATAATAAGTAATGAATACAAAAGGATATTCACCAGGCATGCGTCATACCGCACGGCCAGGTTATCCCCACAAATTAATACAGAATGAAGAACAACCTTTATGAGTATAATATCACTTACGAACATGAAAGCAAATGATATTATATATGAGTATGAAAGAAATGATATTCCCTACCTTCGTTAACTGGATGTTACTTTCTATGAAGTTTTACTAACTTCGGATAATACTAGTATTCTCACAAATACTCACAATAGCCTAGCACACTAAGAGAACTTCAGAAATTTAGAGAGAGGGAGGAAGTATAAGCAATGAAGGTGTGAAAATTTCTTAAGCAAACTCTCCCTATTTATAGGAAAATCAAGGTGAGGGCATTTTGGTCTTTTCCCCATATTCTTTTAATATCATCCATCCATTTTTTCTTCCATTAATATCATCCATCCATTTTTTCTTCCATTAATATCATCCATCCATTTTTTCTTCCATTATCAAAAGATAATTCCATTATCAAAAGATAAACCATAAAAATAACTTCATTATCACAATAAATCCATTTTTCTGTATTATTGTGTTAAATGTATTAATATCACAGATAGCATATACTCGCAATACTGACAACCAGATTATTCCCAGGAAAGAAGGGGCCTTCCATAAAAATGGCGCGCAATTAAATAACCCCTTTCCTTGACAGAACTTTTAGATATTGCCAACAATGCTAACTAATCTAATAATATCATTAAAAAAATATGAGTTACTGTGTCGTGACAATTATTGATGAAATACTTTAAAAATGTTACAGTAATAATTTTATTTTTATTTTTATTTTTTTGGTAAAATATTCTTCATGTTATAAATGTATAAAAACAATAAAATTTGGAGGCCTCAGTGGTGTCTTCATCGGCACAACTCAGCTTACCCCCGAATAAATCCAGGGCGTGAGACCACTTGGGCATAGAGAAGCTTACCAGGACTCGAACCCACATTTTCGGTTTCCCACCACTAAGCCACCACCCCAAGCGATGATAAAATATAACAACATAAATATATAAACATTTATATTACTAGCATATCCCTTTAGTCAGAATGTATACAATTGTCGTTGTACTTTACCGAATATAATATTTCCCGACAGAACGAATATTATCCGACAGAAGGAATATTCCCCGACATACTAGTTTGACTTTTTGTATAAATGAATAGTATATTCGTATGAATAGTACTTTCGTATTTATACCGTATAATTTTCGTATCCAACTTATATAAACGTTATGACGTAATTCGAAGATCGAAGAAAATGTAAAAGCGTTTTTAGCGTGAATAGTACCCCCGTGAATAGTGATCGCGTGAATAGTGATTTAGCGTTATTACTAGACATCTCAATTGTCACATTTCACTAGTAACTTTATCATTATCGATGTAACACATTTCTATTTAAAAATAATAATAATAAGAAAATTAAATTTTATTTATTAAAATTTTCGGGGTCTTACAATTATGACTAGGAATTGTGTATTGGTATAATCATGACCTTTGGTGTTACAGACAAAGGCTTGTGGTGAAAGTTCTCTTGGACCCGTAGTGCAAAAGTGAACTGGCGTTTGACATGATCATGACCAGTGGTGTTACAAATAAATATCTTTAGCTCGGAGTGCAAAATAAATTGTTGAACATGAATTATTGATTGGCGTTACAGGTATAAAATATTGATGGTGAACATTTAACTTGTAGAAGATAGTAGACATTATAGTCTACTTGACTCTTCTAATATATTGTTTGTTCCACTATAATTGTTGTTGAAAAACTTATAATATCTTTAAATCTCGGATTTATTACTATTGAAGGCTAAAGATAATTTATTCTTCATTATCCTAGTCATATATTCTTTACTAGGCTATTTGTATTCACCCTTTTGCTTCACAATTCTTTTTAGGTAATAAGAATGAGAGTGTAGTCAGGACTAGCTGGGAAATGGAGTGATGGTCTGAGACTGTAGAAATATTTCAATACTTTATAAGATAGTATGACAATAATTGTATTGAAAACTTAAATTGAGTGTGATTATTGTTGTATTAATTTCGGTACAATATTTGTATTGAAACTCACAGTAGGTGTGTTGTCGTATTTTACACAACAGTTATTAGTTGTAAATGAAAAATTTTGTATTGGTATTTGAATTTTGTAGAATGTAATTGGCGACTCAAAATGAGTTGTATGGATTTATTTTGGGGGCGTCACATATATAATAACATTGATCCTTACCATTTTTTAAGAATATGGTCCATATTAGGAGTTTTTATTAGGAGGTCCAGGTCTTCCAACTAGAAAAAAGACCTTCCTATACATTTTTGACACGTGTACAATAATTATTTTTTTAACCGGCCAATAGCCCATAACATGTGGGGACCAATTTATATTAATTATGTATGACCATTACACGTGTCGAAAATGTAATGGAAGGTTCTAGGAAGACCTGGACCTTCTAATAAAAATTCCCATATTAGACTAGGAAGGGATTCTATGTGATTCATCTTCTGACTCCAATACTTATCTAGATATTATTATCTAATAATAATATTCAAAATAAATATTAATTATAATTAATTCCACTAAATAATTGTAATTGTACTTCAGTTTAGGAATTAATTAAATAAACATTTTACTACTAAATCGTAAATATTTTCTTTACAAATGTATATAAATATTTCAGAATCAATTAATATAGTTTCGATACATTTAAACTAATTTCATAAGTACATAATTTATCTCTATTTAATCATAAATTGATTTAACAATTAAATCAATCCTTTTAATAATAAATATTAAAAGACTCGCCCAAGATTATATAATCAATGATAAATTATCTTATGAAAAATCTTATATATGTTTTGACAATAATAATATTCTTAATATTAATTAAATATATATATTAATCGACATTCTGAGGTATTAATTAACACGATGTAATCTCACACGTTGGAACATCAAATTAATATATATATATATATATATATATTAAGTCCATTATTATTTCAAAATTAAAAAAATTCACAAACTAGTATTTATGTGAGAATATTATATAAATAAAATATTATCACATGATTCCTTTTAATGGAAACCGTTAATGCACTAGTACTTTAATTAGAAATCCAACTTTCATGATCAAGATAAATCATTTCTGTTAAAGTACTATAACCTACAAGATAATATTTCTAAATTATCCTAGGTTATAAACCATTATTTCTTTATTTATATATTATATATGATTTATATCTTTTGTGTATAGTATTTATTTATACACATAAACCATAATATATATATAATATAGAGATTTATATAAACAAATTAAACGACCATTTAATGAATGATGAATGATGTATTTTTATTAATAAATAATATCTAACATTAAATAAATAGATAAATAAAATTTTTATAGCAAAAATCCAACAAATCAAATATTCCCATTTCCGTTTGGACATATTTTGGAATTTGTGTCAAAAGAGAGTATCCAACTTGCTTTCTTCGACAGTTCCACTTCCACTATATCTATTATCTAGACAAGGACTTTTTCGGTCTACATTCACTTCAACGAATTCTATTAATTAATTAACTGTCATTTAAATAATAATGATGATTAATAATGTAATGTAATGACTTACAATTATAATATCTATATCATCATTTATTCGATTAAAAAATTTGACATATAAATTTTATTATTTATAATATATTAATTTATTTAATTTTAATATAACTAAAATTATAACTATGTAAACAAAATTAATGTCATCAATTATCATATTTGGTTGAACTTTAAAAATGTAAATGAATTAATCTTTATTTATTGGTTATTTCAGTGGATATGGTTGAGTAATGGAAAAGACCCACTTGTGTATACTTTTTTTTTTTTTTTTTTGCTAAATTCCACTTGTGTATACTGTTGTGTAAATGTATGTATTAAAGTTTTGAGTTTTATATTCTTGGAAAGTACCATTAATGTGCAGCAGAAGTTTCTCTTAGCATCACTTTTTTTTTTATGCTTGTTGTTTTGTTCTTCTTTTTCAATGTACAATCAGATTGTGCGAATTAAAGAAAAAAAAATTGTAACTTACTTTTATTGTTTTATTACCCACTTGACCTAAGCTATTTGCACCTTTTTATTTGCTCGTTTGCAAATTGATTTGGAGTACATATTTATTATTTCTTGTGAGACAAATAATAAATATTGAAACAATTTTTTTAGATGTACTTTTTCTACTTGAGTTGGATTTTTGAGCTAATTAACTATCTTAGTCAATTATAGTAATTAAGTATTCCCTCCGTCCCAAATTAATTGCATTTTAAAGACTTTTTAAAGTTAAATTGACTATTTTTAAAACTAATCTTTTTACTATTTTTGTTAACATATAGGTGAAAATATTATAACCAAAAGAAAGTATATACAATTTATTACTAATTTTAATTTTTATAATTTTAGAAATATATTTATATATGCTTAATTATTAATTTTAAAAATAGTCAATTTGACTTAAAAAAGTCCTAGAAAAGCAATTAATTTGGGACGGAAGGAGTATAAGTTAAATTAAAATTCAATAATAATAATAATTATTATTATTATTACAAATATAAATCTCTTACATGATCATAAGTTCTTACATAAATGGACCGCCGATAGTATATTAGTTAAAATATTAACAATATAAATTTTGTATCCTAGGGTATAAGAGGTGCATGGAGAAATGGTCAGATATATACATGTACATCTTTGGCTTTATATATTTTTTATTTTTTATCAGCAAAAGAAATAAATATTATTAAAACTCAAATCTAACAGTGGCCATTATAGGGTTTCAATATATTATTACATATATGAAATTAAAACCTTATCTTCTCAAACCGAATCCCATATCTGCATATCCATGACGCGAAGAGTCTCCATTAATACTTCCATACACCTATCTTCACTGATCTTATTATCATTTTTTTCCTGCATCACGGCCACCACTCCATCTTCTTGTGGTAATCTCCCTAACATAAGTTGCCCTTTCCGTTTGAAAGGTGATCATCAAAAATGTGATCACCGGTCTTTTAGCTATGAACTTCAAGTTGAGTGCCCCGACGACAATAATCGAACCGTCATTTATTTGCCTGATCTGGAACGTGGCCTTGATGATAGAAACTATTATTTTTATGTGGACGACATCAATTACGACAACTCCACGGTTCGAATTGTTGATCCAGGGCTCCATAAGGATAACTGCCGCTCTCTTCCACTTCACTCTATCCACCAAATCTCTCGTTACAACTATAACACTCTGGTGACATTTATCGACTGTCCGGCTCCTGCAATTTCTTCTCGATATTTAGATATCACTACTACTACTACTTGTGGAAGTAGTTATAATAATAATAGGGCTAATGACAAAAGTGCCCCTCCAAGTTTGGATGAAAATCAATTTGATACTCAAAGTTTGGAAATGTGCAATCAATACCTCTAAGTATTTTAAAACAACAAAAGTGTCCCTTTTGGCCGGAAAACTCAATTGTTTGCCGGAAATTGTCATGTGTCAGGAGAGAGGAGAGAGAAAATAATAAAAAAAATAAATTTCTTTTTTTAATCAAATTTCTCTCTTTTTCTCCTCTTTCTCTCTCCTATTTCCTTCTTTTCTCTCTCCTCTTTCCTCCTTATTTCTTCGCCTCCTCTCTTTCTCTCTCCTCTCCTCCTTTTCTTTCTCTTTCCTCTCTCCTTTTCGCTAGTCTCTCTCACTCTCTTCCTCCATTTTACTTAATTAATTAGTATTTTAATATTTTATTTTAAATTGAAATAATTTTTTGGATTATATATATTTGTATAAAATCATAATACATGCATTCATACATTTAAAATATATAATACATAAAAAAATATCAATAGTAAATTTTTTTCTTATTTTAATTTAAAAAATTAGATTTTGTTTAATTAAATTAAAATTTTTATTTTTTTCTTTTTTCTTATTTTTTTCTTTATCAACTCCGTTTTGGGAAAGTATTATCAAATTTGTTCTATTTGATAAAGAAAAAAAAGAAAAAGAATCTATTTAATTTTTAAATTTTGTAATTATTTTTTTTATAAGTTATGATCTTGTTGTTAATTTTGTTTTCTTATTGTTGATGTTTTTTAATATAGTATACATTTTAAATGTATGCATACATGTATTATGATTTTATACAAAAATATATACTGCAAAAAATTATTATAATTTAAAATAAAATATTAAAATACCAATAAATTAAGTAAATAAAGGAAGAGAGATTAACGAAGAGGAGAGAGAAAGAAGAGGGAGGAGAGAAAAAAAAAGAGGAGAGGAGGAGAGAGAAAGAGAGAAGGCGGAAGAAATAGGGATAGGAGAGGAGAGAGGAGAGAGAAAAGGAGAAGGAAATAGGAGAGAGAAAGAGGAGAAAAAGAGAGAAATTTGATTTAAAAAAAAGAACTTTATTTTTTTTATTTTCTCTCTCCTCTCTCCTGACAAGTGGCAATTTCCGGCAAAAAAATTGGGTTTTCCGGCCAAAAGGGACACTTTTGTTGTTTTAAAATACTTAGAGGTATTGATTGCACATTCCCAAACTTTGAGTATCAAATTGATTTTCGTCCAAACTTAGGGGGACACTTTTGTCATTAGCCCATAATAATACAACATCTCTTGAATATTCATCTTCATCTTCAGAGGACATAAATAAGTATTATTATGGACCATATTCTTATGCTGTGGTTGGCCTTATGAATGTATCGGAAGTGGAGGATAATTGCAAGCTTAGCAAGATGACTTGGGTTTCATCCCAAAGTATTATTAACGACTCTAATTTCTCAGACGTTCATGATGGCATGGCTTTTGGGTTTCAAGTTCCTTGGGCTTACATCTTCTGCAGTAGTTGCGAATTAAAAGGGGGCTCTTGTTCGGTTATTAATGGTGAAAACAATGCTTACAAATGCGACCAATACAACTGCTTCCGACGCCCAATCTCCCGACATACAATCATATGTGAGTACCAAAAACACTTGGCAGTTTCATTTGAATATTTTCAGTAGCAGAAGATTAACTTGGTAAATGATAAAAGGAGGTTCAAACTTCATTATTTTTCATGATTTTTGTCATTTGGTTAAATTTTAATAAACTAGTGCTGATAAACATTAGGGCAATTTAATTATCAATTTTTTCTGGGCAAAAGCAAAATAATTTTATTACTGCAAAAGCTATAATCCAAAAGAAATGAGGCTAGCTCTTTACTTGGAGGGAAAAACAAACTTGACAAATTATCGATTTGATGGAGTCTTAATTAGGGAAAGATGGAAAGAGAGAGGGGGTGGGGGGAAGAGTTAGAATTAACTAAAACAATATTACTAACGCTGTTTCATTTTGCACGAAACTTGTAGGTGTACTTGAGATTTTGTACTCCGCGCTTCTATATGCACTCTATATTATTGGTAAGCTTTCTTGGGGAGTACAATACTCTATTCTAGTTAATATAACTTTTTTTTTCTTTTATTGTTCATCTTTATTTCTTTGAAGGTTTTAATAGCATATTTGACTCTAAACTATATTTGAGTTACAATTAGGACCATAAAGTTTAAATTTTTCCCAATTTGTTCCCTAAAGTAAGTATGTTGTAACCTAAATAGTAATCCGGTCAATTAAGCCATCGAAATATTGACAAATGAGCAATATTTGAGTTGTATATATTTAAATGTTCTTATATAATCAAACTATTTTATATACGCACATGGACAGAACTAGTTACCATTTGATTTTTTTATTTTATTTTTACCAAACTATCTCTCTTGGTCAATATTAGTTATTTTTTTATACTTGAGTGGGTATTGAGAAGATTAAAATTTTGTGATCCTAACAAAATAAATGAGTTTATACTTTTGAGTCATACATGTTATTTAACCCTAAATGCAAGAAAATATAATTTTGGCAAAAAGTTTTTCTGCAGCATATTATACACATTGTTAAATCAAGAGGCCCACTTTTACTAAAGATTTTTGAAATCACATAGTAAAAGACTTCCATTAGGTTGTAAACGAACCATGATGATGAGCTCGGAGCCGCTCGGCTAAGTCCGACTCGAAGTCTCGAAGTCGTTAACGAATCGAACCCGAATAGAACCTTTAGTCCGTTTAGTTAAACGAGTCGAGCTCAAATAGTGTGGTGTTCGACTCGAGCTCAGCTCGTTTAAACCCGACTCATTTAATAATTATTTAATTAAAATTTTATTTTATTTATATAAAATATATAATACAAAAAATTTATTTTATTTATATATATTTTTTTCCAAAAAAGGTGAGAAATGAAATTAAAATGTAAAAACATTAAAAAAATAATTGGGCTTAACTTAAGCTCAAGCTCGACTCAGCTCCCTTAAGCCTAACTCGAATCCAACTCGTTTATAAATGAGTTGAGTTGTTCACAAGATTTTAAGTTTGTTCAAAACCCAACCCAGCTTGACTCGTTTAACTTTTAAACGAGCTTGAGCTCGAAAAGCCAAAGTCCGCCTCGCTTACAGCACTATTCCATATCATGCATGCAGAAAGCTTTGGCATAATATTTCGCAAAGATTCTAATAGAAAAAAACAATATAAATATTACAGTTTATAGGCACCAAACCTCCATAAATTTAACATATTCGAAACCACACACTCACAAAACTCTTTCAGTCTTCCTTGGTTTTAGGTTTAATATACACACACAACTCTACGCCTACAAGGGAGGACCTAATATCCTAACTGTTACTCTTTTAACATTCATAAATTCCTAATTCTCGGCGTCAAACGCCTTCTTTTTTAGTTATTCATCTTCTTTTATTTAATTTAGTTATTCTGGAATGTAGTTGCGATTGTTGTTGTGAGATTTTTTTGTGGAATACCATGTCTGCTGGTGTTTTTGGTATATAAGTCGAAGAGAAGGCATTTGTCAATTTATGATAACATTGAGGATTTCCTACAAGGACAAAACAATCTCATGCCTATAAGGTACAGTTACTCTGAGGTTAAAAAGATTACTAACGGTTTCAAAGACAAATTGGGTGAAGGAGGCTTTGCAACTGTGTATAAAGGAAAGCTCCGAAGTGGTCTTCTTGTAGCAGTAAAGATGATGGGCAAATCCAAGGCAACAGGGCAAGAATTCACGAATGAAGTTGCTACAATCGGAAGGATTCATCATGTAAATGTCGTGCAACTCATGGGCTTTTGCTTTGAGGGTGGAAAACGTGCTTTAATATATGATTTCATGCCTAATGGGTCTCTCGAAAAATACATTTTTCCTCAAGAAGAAGAAAAAGAAACTATTTCCTTGAGTTGCGAAAAGATGTATGAGATTTCCTATAAAGTGGCCAACGGAATTGACTATTTACACCGAGGTTGTGACATGCAAATCTTGCATTTTGATATCAAGCCTCACAACATTCTGCTTGACGAGATTTTCAATCCTAAGATTTCGGATTTTGGACTTGCAAAATTATATGCCACGGACGATAGCATTGTAAATTTGACTGCAGCAAGAGGAACAATGGGCTACATGGCTCCAGAGTTGTTCTACAAAAACATTGGTGGTATTTCATACAAAGTTGATGTTTATAGTTTTGGAATGTTGTTAATGGAAATGGCAGGCCGAAGGAAAAACTTAAATCCATTTGTGGATCACACAAGTCAAATTTACTTTCCCTCGTGGGTGTATGACCAATTTAGCGAAGGAAAAGAGATTGAAATGGAAGATGCTACTGAAGAAGAAAGGAAGTTAATAAGAAAGATGATAATAGTGGCATTATGGTGTATGCAAATGAAGCCTAGTGATCGTCCCTCAATGAACAAAGTTATTGAGATGCTCGAAGGAGATGTTGAAGTTCTGATAATGCCTCCCAAGCCTTTTCTTTGTCCACAAGAGTTGCCAACGGAGGATCAACAACCAAGTCCTCCAGAGTTGACAGTACCATCCAATGATTCTATTAAGTACTGAGGTGCAGTAATAAGCACTCAATATTTGTCCAAGTGAACAGTTATTTCCTTGAGCCTTTTATGTTACAATATTTGTAACTGAATAGTTTAAATGGCTCTGTGGACTTGCATAATTTTACTTGCATCTTATTGTAATGCTTCCATTTGATTTGAAGTATAATACAAACTTTGGTGGATTTCAATTGAACGCTTATTTATATAATATATATAAATTTAATTATATAAAAATACAAGGCCAAACACAAATTTTTCATCGTACGTAGAATACTTTTATTCCGAATTTACATGCAGGAGTTTTACTTGTTTTAACAAAAGCAAAATAAATTTTATTTGTAAAACAATATCAGTACCAAAACCTAAGAGCTAGGCTTGGAAATTCTTCTCCATACTTAGTTACTACTGCTACTACTGATGGCATGGCTTTTGGGTTTCAAGTTCCGTGGGCTTACATCTTCTGCAGTAGTTGTGAATTAAAAGGGGGCTCTTGTTCGGTTATTAATAGTGAAAACAATGCTTACAAATGCGACCAATACAACTGCTTCCGATACCCAATCATTTGTGAGTACAAAAAACACTTACCGTTTTCATTTGAATATTTTCAGTAGCAGAAGATTAACTTGGTAAATGATAAAAGGAGGTTCAAACTTCATTATTTTGAGAACGAACAGAATGTTTATTATTAAGTTATAGTGATAAGATATTAATCTCTAATTGTCTAGCTGCAATCCCGCACAACGCATGTATAATACCTGGGTATTTGATTCATCCAAATTTTTACCCATTTAACCCACTTTTTCTAATTACCCATTTTACTACATAACCTGTTAATATAAATGGATAACTCGACCCATTTAATCATAGGTTTATATCTACGGGTTAATGGGTCAGTCGAATATTTAGCATAAGTAGAAGCCACCACCATGTGAAGCTAAGCTTTACCATACACCACTAAATTGTCATACTCTTCATTTCACAGCCGCCAAATCAATTAACTGACGATTTCTTTGCAACATGTTTATAACCCTGTGAAAAGTTGGTCCGAAAGTAAACCTATAGAAACTTCTATCAATTAAAACTACAAAAAAGGAAAAAATGTGGAAAGTCATGCATCAGTTTGTATGCAATGCTCGTCATTTTTATTGTGTTTGCAAAACACGTTCTGAACTGGGCAACTGTGTAATATAAACACGACTTGTTAAAATATGGCACAAAGTATAAGCTTTCATCTAGTAGAATGTAAATGCTAAAACGTGAGACATCAACTTAAAATGATCTTTTGCAAGAAATCTTTGAAATGAGAACCTGCCTTCCATCTTTTCCTCAACATGGACGGATGTACTCAGCACCCAGTAACCTATGGGTGGGGGAGAAAGAATGATCAGTGCTACCAGACAATAAAGCCCAACTAATGTACACAAGATTCGGAAAATACATCTGATATAACCAACAGGGAAAAATATTCCACCAAGAACTTGCTACCCACCGGCTTAACCGTCAACGTAGCACAAATATGGAGAAAGCCCAAGTAACCTGATGTTGAAAAATCATATTCACTCGCAGATTAGTTTTTCCCTTCATGTTCTGCAGCTCCAGAAGTGCCCTCTATTTCAGTAGGCTTCGCCACATTGATTAGATGACTTGTTTCAGAGCTTGGAGTCTCGTTCGCGGTATCTGATGGGCGGGAAGGAGTGGAGGTCAAATCAGCATCTTCTGATTCTGGTGATCCTCCGACATTACTTTTGCCCAAATCTATTGACTCGCTAGTGGAAGATGGAGACGCATCTGCTGTATAGGGCTTAACTTCATCAGTATGAGACTCGGACTCCACTTGAGACTCCTCATTTGGTAAAACTGGTGGCCTATCTGCAGTCGAAGGTTCAGCGAAATCAGTACTTGCATCTGATGGTTCAACAGAACCTGTAACTTCATTAGACGGTTCAACAGAATCTGTAACTTCATTAGACGGTTCAGCAGACTCTGGAATTGGATTAGACGATTCAATTGAATCTGGATTTGCAATGGATGATTCGGCAGAATCTGGAGTTGCATCAGTCGGTTGAACAGAATCTGAACTTTCTCTCCATTCAACCCATTCAGGTGGCTTTTCAATCTCAGCCCCTGATTCCCTCAAGCCCAGGGACAGATCATCAAGTGAGGAACTATCTAAAGACATTTGCTGTTCAGGCACTTCAGATGTTGTAGCGTCTGCCAAGTCATCAATAATAACCTCATCATCGCCACCCCCATCAATGACACCAGTCTCCTCGGTATTTACTGAAGGTGAAGCAACTGGACCAGTTGTAAGCTCTTTAACTATTCTATCATCCTCAAAAGCAAACCAGTTGGAATTTGTAAAAAGCGATCCACTGAAAGCACAATATGAAGAAAAAAAAAAAGAAAAAAAATAGCATTAACCATGTCCAGCAACTGAAATATACTATCAGCAATATCAGAAAGTTGAGCACTCAAACAGGCTTGATCTAATAATTAAAGCTAAGGTGTCCCAGAAGTACTCTTCTAGATATAATGTTTTAAAGCTAAAGAACAATCAAAACTAAAAACCATCATGATCTACCAGTTAAAAATGTACTTGTTCTCTAATGCTTGCAATATCATGCATTAATACCTCCAATAAAGATCCAATGCAACACACAAAATATAGTTCCCATTTAACATATAAATAGGATCAACGTACCTTTCATGGTCATCTCCCAGCCGAAGCGAAGATATGACGACTTCGGCAGATTCATCATCAAAGTAGACGTCCTGCCAAAATGGATTGCAAAATCATACATATATTATAAAAAACATATTATGTCACCCAAACAACAGTTTCAAAAATTTACAAAGAGGCAGTGCAGTCGGGGCAAGATTGTGCACAGTTGGGCAAAACATAATTCACTTCCATATCCACAAAAAACTTGAAAATGAGCAAGCTAAAACCTTGTTGGGATACTACACAAATGTACCATATCCCCTCAAGCTAAACCTAAACTGACAAGGGAAAAAAGATATTCCTTTCACCTTATACATTTATAAGATTAAATAATAAATTCCAACTTTAATTGACTAATCAAACCTCTATATCAATACAACACCCCCACCCCAACCACCAAAAAAAAAAAACAGACACACACTATGATCATAACTGGACCCTAAATCCTACTCCATTAACTTCTGGCATCACAGAAACCTGCTCATAAGCAGCCCCGATAAGAACCCCCTCATGTTTAATTTTTTGGGTGCTCCTTGGTTAATTTAGAGTGTTTTATACGGGTAATTTGGAGCTGGAATGAAGTGGATGCATATGTGGTCCTTTTTTGACCCATAAGTGATATTCTGGTATACATCCTGTGTACATGGGTTCCACCCACTTTTGGTCACTTTTTTCTAATATTCTATGGAGAGGTTGGATATTTTTTCTCCTCGGAATGTCTTTTAGGTATATTTGCATAGACAATACCCGTGCTTGTGCAATAATATTCCATAGACATTCACAATCGCAAGAGCATCTCAAAATCTAATATATTTAGTGCTTCTAGGTGCAAGGACCGATATTACAGGAACCGGAAAAACAAATTCCAAGGAATCCAAAAAATGGAAAAATTGGATCTACAAGAGTTGGAGTTTGGCGAAGCCGCCCTTTAGCTCTTCGATAGAAAGGTCCGGCCAGGGGTAACCTGCTTTCATTACCAACGCAAGAGCACGATTCGTATAAGTTACAGTTGCTTCTTAATCATAAAATATGTCGTGAACAGTGGGAGGTCACAGAGAATTGACCCTTGACCTCTTCACTTATCCCCTCAAAGAGCTTGGGTGAGATCAAGGTTTGAGCATGCAACACAAGTTAGTGTTTTTCATTTTCAGATCAAATATACATAGAGTGAAAGTAAGTAGATCAGTATTTATCTTAACATTTAAGGCATGGGGGGAGAAAGAAGACAATTCACGGGACATAAAGAAGAAAATGAACAACAAAGTATTTCAGGAGCTATGGCCTTTGAATTTTGGTGCAAATGAACTCCCATAAATTTATTTAATTGATAATACGAAAGGAAATGAGGTTCATCACTGAAGACAAACTCAAGCATACCTCATCATCTCGTTCCAATGAGCCATGAGCCTGACCCAGCAAAAACATAAAATGTGTTAAAAAAAAGGTATAATCAATAATTTAAAATGTCCCTTCTGCAAAATTGAGACAGTTTCACATTACCCATCATGGGCCTCAATTATACAATTAAAATAATCAAAATCAATATGTTTGTGGTCATAATCTGCCCCCTCACAACCCAACACATTTAAAAATTCATGTGTAAAATGGTAATCTTAATGAATGTTGATGGATGATGTAAAACTTAAACTTCTAACGTGAAATGATTTTGGATCAAGAAAATGGAAGGACATCAAAAGTAGGACAACGGAGTAGAAATGATTGATGATAACAAATATTACAACATAGCATAACAAGAATCACTAAAAATACAAAGGTATTGTGAAAAGCTAGAGGTCAAAAATAAAGAGCTTTCAACCAAAGCTAATATCAGATCACACAAAACATGACGTATTGTTAAAGTAATCAGAAGGAGAATACAAAACATGTTTGACGTTAAATCGGCTTTATTTCATCCTTGAGCTTGAAAATTCATAGAGCTTAATAAGTTCGTATCACTTTATATTTTAAGTTGCCAAGGAAGCAGGAGACCTACATAATTGAGTAACATTCTCTGTTCTGCATCATTTTTTTTAACTTACAAAAGTCACAGTAATATTAATCAAAATGTGGTGATCAGATGACTAAAATGAAAGCTCAGGCTAATACTTCCACCAACTACAATCTCATAATTTACAGTGCAGGTAAACTCATCAGTAGTAGATTTGTTTTATGTGTAATGATGTAGGAATTCCATGTAAGGAAAGACCTAGGTACTATTTCCAAAAAGATGCCATAATCGTATAAAATACACAGGAATATTCTATAAAATAGTTTCAGTCTTGAACTTCTTGTTAAAAAGATCCACTTTTTTCAATCTCATACTTCTTTTTTCCTCTTTAATTATACTTTTTTTCTATCCACTGCTTCTTAAATTAAGACTTCGCTTAACCTCCTCTTCATGATCCAACTCTTCAGTGAGTATATTAGCCCGAGTTTTCATTCACCTCGGGATCAGCCAACTCAAAGGGTACCATCGCAACCATGAAGCCACAGGTAAGAAGAGTTTATTGCTAGTTATGCAATTAATCTCATTGATCAATGTCCCTGTTTATCCATAATTCTATGTCACACAGAATCATCCTCTTTCTCCAAGTAGCTGCTTCAAATGATTGTTTTGTTCCATATAATAAAAGTAATAAATTTTATTATTGATATGTAAAATTCATTCATAAGGTGCTAAAGGAGGCCAACATCTCAGTACATACAACGTATTTGAAAAAGTAAAAAAAATAAGCACACATAAAAAGCATCTCGAGCAACATGGACAGTACCTCTTCATTGTCATCATTGCTATATATACCATATCGAAAGGCTTGGCTTAGATTGTTTGCTAGAGCTGCAACATCATAATCTCTGTCTTGGTAATCATCATCGTCACTGTCCCTAGTACGGTCCTGTAGTGCCGTGGGCCTCCTGTTACAGTTGATGAAATCATATACATATCACATTAAAAAATAAAGAAGAAAACATCAGGTTACCAATTTGAACAAAGAAGATTATCATATGATTTCTCATAACAATATCTAAGAAGTTGTTACAGAAAAACTAAAGATGGTCTGAAACCAAAACTACAAATTCAAGACCATGACATTTTAGATTTTTTCAATCAGAAATTGAACAAAATCATTCACTTACATAAATCTGAAGCAGTAAACCGAGGTTTACAAACTGAAACAGTCACTAGGTTATTGGGGGAAAATCTAATCCTACATTCTCATGGTAAACATCTAAGGTGTTCACAAACTGACAAAAATACAATATTAGCAATACCACTGTAGAGGTCATTTCTAAACTTATCTACCGAGCGTGTAACTACTCAAGGTAGACGAAATGCCAGTGACAGCAACCCCTTTCTAAATGAAAACATAGATATGGAAAGCAGCAAAATGAAATTAATATATACAAATATCTAATATTTTTAGCAAACAATTTCCCCCTGTTTTAAGTAACACACAAGCACCCATATCCCATTTAGACTTCAACCATACAACTCGAGCTAAAAGCTGAGATAAAACAAATTTCGGGGCCTGCATCTCCACCATGCATTCATCCAATGCTTTATGCAACCAAAACACTATGGTAGAGTGCAAAACTTATTTTTCCCCCAAGTATCATCATAACATAACTGTAGACATAAATATTTTTTCTGATAAGTTAAATATTTCACAAGATATGGCACACATTTATCAATTAATTCTTTCAGAATATCAGTTAACAAAATAATAACCAAAATTGTAATTGAGGTACACCCACCCACAAGCCCACTGGTAGACATTTTCCAATGTGTTGCGCTTGAGTAGTACATTTGAATGCCAATCTGCCCATTCACTATTTTCCTGTCACAGAAAGACCGTGTACTCAAAGCTTAGAAGGTTCAAGAAATACAGAAGTTAAAAACAATAAATAAGTTGCCTGAATACTTCTATTCCTCTATGTTAGTGTGCGAGCGTGTGTGTGTGCACACGCACACATATAATGGCAAACAAATACATATAGCCAGACAAGCACACGCACAAACCAGTAAAAATAGACACTCTCATACAATATGGAATAAACAACTACATGTAAATATAATCGGAAGCCATAAATCATTAATGTTACAGACAAGTAATATTAATTTAATAGAAAGAAGGGAGTTTAACATCAATCATCAAGAACGAACTTGATTCCCTCAGGCTATGTTTGGATGTCGAGAATCTTAAACAGGGACATAATTCTCAGACATAATTCTCAGCAAAATTAAAATAAAGAAAATTAGTAGTGTTTGGTTGCTTAAATTGGCAGAAAAGTAAGATTTTAAACTTTCCCACGAGTAAAAAATGCAAGATGTGATATGAGGGTAAATGCTTCCGGCAAGAAAATAGGGGCTACATTTTCCCATGACACCCAAACATGCATATGGGGAAAAAACAATTATATTATTTCTTTTCCTTTCTTTAACTATCCTGTCCCGGCATTCACACGCAACCTTATGGATTTATCTCTTAAGGATTTATGTTAGAGCGACTTCGTGGAAGTTAGGTTAAAGAAAGATTTCAACAATGAGTTATCATGCTGCACATTGAGTACTGAGAATTTCAAGGCTAAAAACAAAAGTTTTGAGCGAAAACCTGCAGAAATGCCTGTATGCCACTATTGTTATTCCCCAATTGAACAAGCTTGTTAGATATACGTGTAATGTGTCCAATATTTCCTATCCTGGGTGGTGATCTCCCTTCAGCAGGGACAGTTGGCTGCAAGACACATTCAATCTTATTAAAAATAACCATATTGATACAAGACATGTAACCTGAAAAAGATATCATTACAGTGATATGTGCGCTATTTACATAAATTACATTTTAAAGAAGAAATAGATAAACAACAAGAAATTACATTAACAGTAATATACAATATATATATATATATATTCCTCATATCATATAAGAACTGATTACTACCTTGCTTCTATCAGTTGCCAGTGTGGAATTCTTCTCTGCTTCAAGAATTTTCCCAACAAGATTACAGTCACGGAGGAGATGTTCAATAAGTGGAGCATTTTTGCTCTCCAAGCAAGACAAAATTATCTGTTCTACATGGTGATGCATGAAGTTATTGTATGGATACCTACAGTTATATAGAAACCAAGTAAGGTTACATAGAAATTTTTTACACTATATAATGAAACAAATAGATAAGGTATATCAGAGGGGCCCTTACTGAAAAAATAATTCCAAAATACGCTTAATTGCGCCAAGGCGGATCAATTCATTCTCGGCAGCTTCACTACTGACAGTCACTAAGACTGAGATGAACTCTATAATCTGAAAGTTCCATTTGATTGAAAATTAGAATAGAGTAACATTTATATCTGCTAAGCTAATGACCATGAAACCACCTATATAACTTCACCACTATCAAAACAATAAGCAAATTCATTATTTTTTATTGTTTTGTTTTTTGAAGACAGTGGTAGGTGTGCACAAAATAAACAACCAAATGTACGCAATACCCCACCAACCATGTACACCGCGTAATCCTATAGTAAACTATGAGTGGGTGGACCCAAGGAGATTATTCTCTTTGCAAAGTATTAAAACCATGGAGATTTGACTTGAAAGACACTTATCGGTCACTACCACTTGAGCAAATTCATTTTTATTATTTACAGGACAATTTATTCATCGAACAACAATGAATATGATTTCCCTCAAATGCCAATTATACAAAGATTACCTTCAGACGATGTTTCCCAAGTGGCGGATGCAACTTCCCATACGTCGTTACCAACAAATTTTCCTCTAATGAGACATCCAAAAGCTTGAGCAAATCACCTGCTTGCAGAGAACCAACAAAATGTGTAGGTCCTCATGAAGTCATAGTGCCATAATATCTCAGTTTCAAACATTTCTCCCCACCCCCCACACCCGAAGCATATAGGTATAACCAGTTGAAAAATAAAAACTTACTAAATCTTTTCGAATAAATATAGTAAATCTAGAGCAGAAACAAAACAATGTGTCACAAATTTCCACAGTTGTGAAGTACTTGCCCATATATTCACCATACACGCCATAGGAAGAAGGGATTCAGATCCAACATACTGATCTACCAATCATATATTTTTATAAGCAAACTAGTAAACCAATAATATGCTGAAAGTAAAGTGCTTTAAAAAGTGGAATGCATACAAATACTCAATGCTGCTTCATATTGAATGTTGTGCCATTGTTTCCTACAAAACTTGGTTCTTAAATTGATGGTTCATTCATTCATTCAAAGTTGTGAGTGGTATATTGGCATAAAATTTCCAAGATGGATTTGCACCAATATTTGAAAGTTTTTGGGACATAGGTCAACTCTCTTAGAATCTTTTATTTTTCCGTCCTTTTCAATAAGTCAACCACTTAGAATCATTGGAATGATAATTACCCATCTATATTGCTCTTACTAATGATAAAAGGGTAGCATCTAAGGTTCCAAATTTGTTATGCCATACCCTTTCCAATTCATACATTTAGGTGCCTTGCGAAAGGGAATATAAATATAAATATACAAGAAGGCTGTTCAGATCACCAAGTTTAGTGTTGGGGCACAATCTTAACACGTCAATAGAATTCTACAAAATATAAGGCACCAACTATAATTTATAACTTTGCCTAGTTGATCCTAAATACTACAAATGCAAAATTACGAGATTAAACTCAAGGTATTTAGCTTCCAGCAACTGCAAGCATTCAACAGAATCGGTTATCATGCAAAAAGTAGCGGAGAGTGGAGACGGAAGGCAGTGTTCTAAAAATTCTAGGACCCCCACCTTGGCCCTAGGTGGTCCTCTAAGCCTCGATTCGACTGGGCACCTATAAGGAATGAGTCATCTACCGAATCGAATTAATGAAAGGTTTTGATGCTTTACAATACTTGAAATGAATATTTCTACGATTGTTTTTTGGGGAAAAAACATGTAAATTTGAAATCTTTACATCAAATAAATGTTACATATTTGTATCATATCTAACATATGTTTATATAGTATATACAACAATATACAATAAAAAGATAAAAACATAAGACTGCCCAAGACCAATGCCTAGGTGGCCTGGGCTCTAAGCATCCCCTCCACCGCCTATGTTTGTGCCTAGCAAGTTTTACAACACTGTCGGGAAGTTTTGAGGCTAAATTTTTGCTGTTTCAAAGTTGAGGCTCCTACTCAATGTTGGAAATCTCAAGGTTGAGGCTAATTTTCGTTGTTTCAAAAATTGCAGCTGCTGCAGCAAAAACCATGAAATATTAAGTAAAAAAACTTCTTCCTAAAATAAGATAGTAATTTCTTCATTAAACACAGAATCATCAAGGCTGTACTAACATAAATACATAATGATGAGAACATTGCACAACATATCCAGAGGACTTCTGTATGAGGGTGGAGATCATTGCTAGCACACACAGGCTCAAAGTAAATATCATGCAAGTTGAACTTACCTAGACTTTCCAGCATGCCTTCCACTGTCTCAGGATTAGCAGTTATTACGGATCCATGAGTCAATTGGCGATTGTACGTATAATATGTTCCAAGTGATAGCCTCTTAGGGTCTAACAAAGATATGCATACAGACAATGAGCATACCAATACAGATTTTGGTCGTGAGTCTTCAAGAGCATGACGAAATAACCTTCCTATAAAACTGCGAAGGCACAGATAAACAAATACGTGTTTACTAGATGGTGAGGCAAGGTAATTATAATATTAGCTGTGTACTTCCAATCAAGATACTAAACAGATGCTACCTTGGGCCGGAGATTTTAGCAGCTAACCCTGGTGGAGCATACCGAGTTATAGCACAAAGTGTTTCTGCTGCATTAGCATGCACTTCAGGAGAATCCTGTAATATCATGATCAAAAGTTACGAAAACCATATCATAAGTCTGTAAGAGCTTAACCAATAAATGAACTTAACTTTTTTTTTATGATAGAAAAATAATTCAACTTCACTTTCAAACATCAAGGTTTCTGGCATTCATAGTCTGCTATAAATCAACAATATGGATAAAGCAGTCATCTAAATATACTTCTAGCATCAAATAATGAACAAAGCAACTCAAATGTGTACATTCATGATGGACGTGGATATTATTTTTTGAATTCAAAACTGATAATTGACACCAAAACAATTTCTTGGGCCACTTTGTGGACTTTTACAGTGAGAGGGAACGGGAGTGCATGTACAAAATACACAATGACAAGGTCAAAAATCAAAGAGAATTTATACTTGATGCAAAGCTCAAAAGCTGAACACAAAACACAGAGAAAAGCACTTAATCTGGCCAAAAGTCATTAAACAAGTCCATGAACATATATTTTCTGGTATATATCTAACTCTGACATAAACTTTCTAAATTCAAGATATTAGATAAAAGATGCAACTTACTGACGAGCTGAACTTATCCACAACCATCTCTAATACATCTGTCTCTTCCAACCACTGCATTGAGTCCACATAGTTGGTGTAAAGATGTTCATCAGCACCTATCAAGCGAATCAAAACCTATCCAAAGGGAAATGCATTAGCAAGTTTTTTGATCACATACACGAAACTATGCGAACAATTGCTTGACAACAAACCTCCATGATGGATGTAGTACCAATTAAATCAACCAGCTTCCTTATGATGTCCTGATGAGCCTACATAAATGCATAATGGAGCAATCAGCCCTTACTCTCAACACATGTAAAAAGCAAGTAGAAAGCTAGTACCAAATAGTATAATATTCAGCACCATTTACTGGTAGAATAATCTAAAAAGAACTATTTTACTATTCATGTAAAATTCATTTCTACTATTTTGACAAGTCATGAGTCGTGACCATACATGTCTGGTACCCTATACACTACATCATAAAATGGATTACTACTATAAAACCCAATAATTGTGTCAAGCTAAAATCTTAAAAAACCTCATTTTCTTAACTTAGTAACTAAAATTAAAGTATTCTCTTAGCATATTATACTAATATAGTCATTCAACCATAAAATCCTCCATTTTTTAATCTTTACAATTAGTGTATCAGCACCAATGACATATCAGTGACCATGTTTATCTGTTACTCTATCAGCCTATTATGTCAACAAGAGAGAAAAAAGAAAAGAGAGTGCAACAGGCGTGAAAAGGTTTGCCCATGGTGGATCTAGACTTACAAACACACTGAATTAGATCATGCTTTTAATCTAGCTGTACGGCTGTACCAGAAGGAGGGGAGAGTTTAAAACTTACGGAAATTGCTTGTTTCTTTGGTAATGTTACGGATAACAAGATTAAAGAAATTATAAGGATATCACATATGGACAGAGTAAATTTTCTTTCCATTTTTTCCTTGACCCCTCCCCAAATATATATGTATATATATACATATATATATATATAGAGCGAGAGAGAGAGAGAGAGAAAACACCTACTTGTCACCCCTCTACCCTCCCCTCAATGTAACATATTCAATCATCCACTTAATAAATATGAAAAGGAATATTCCAGTGACCTACATTACAATGACGCATAGTAATTCTCATTAAAAAGATATGAAAACAAAAATACTGAAGTGTAGCACCCCAAAAAATAAAAAGTAATCCAAAATAAAGAAATTCTGCCATGTACATGATCATAATTAATGAATGTGCATGTGCAACTGTGTTTAGATGTATATACCCCATAATAATATACATTTCATCACATAAAAAAGGAATTTTGTAAATGAAACTGAAAAATAATATGGACTTACTCGAATATAATTCATAAAAGGAACTGTCTTCCGCAGCAACAGGCATACGACGACCTAGCATATCAAATCAACGCATTAAAGATCAGAACAAGAATAACTGATATTGCCTTCCAAAGAGAAAGATGTGAGAAACCTAAAATAAGCTGGAAAAAAATCCCTTAACTCCTAACCAACAACATGAATGCTCTTTAAAATATATGTTGAAAATAACAGCCACTACAGTAAAATAAAGGATACCTTGCTAAAGTAACCAGCTAGAAGCGTACTATGAGGATGTTCTGGTTCCAAGAAGGAGAATAGCAAATTCATCAACTGTTTACAAAGACATGTAAAACCAAATTGTATAATTAGATTGTTCAAAGTTGTAAAGTGAATATCAAAGAATGAAAATAAATATATTAGACCTAGAGTATTAAAATTAGAATGTAATAACTTCTCACCTCCTCATCCTCTACCAATGCTTTTAGTATGATATCAACTTCACAAGTAAAAATTTCACAGGCAATAAAAGGAAATCTGTAGAAACAATTAATGAAAAATCTGTCGTTAGACATATCTAGGCATTAGGACACATTCATTAGTAATCCATCACAATATGCATCCCAGAGTACAGAGGAGCATCTGAGGAACAAACTTTACACGTCCATCAACAGACACCTACTTAAATGTTCGCCCTTTTTCAGCATCCTCAGGAGCTTCTTCCACTATGTATCGAATTAGTTGTTCTATTTGAGTTCTTTCTCGCAAACTGCAAAAAAAATGGCCAGAGTAAAAAAAAAAACAAGTACTAAAGATTACAAACTGACTAATAATTATCAATTTAGGATAAAAGAACTGAAAGCAATCCTAAAATATTAATATAATTTATGTCTATGAGAACAGATTTCATCAGACAAACTTTAGACATGTTTTCAGTCCACATTGCATGCTTCTTTAATTAAAACAACAGACCAAAAGAATATCACGTACTGGTAACAATATATCTCGGCTCGATTAATACTAACAAAATAAACTAAAAAGATTTGCAAGAGAAATCCCAGATAATTCAATAGTCCATAGATGCTTTCATATGAAGTGGGTAAAGAGTACAAATCAAGACAGATTGTCATCAAATTTATCAACGATACAACAATGCAAAGATAACTTCTGTACCATCCAAACAGAGTTTTTACTAATTGTATGTTTTCAACAAATTTCCATGCTACAACTGGATATGAAAGTTTAGTAAAGAATATGAATTAGAAACCATTCAAAATCACAATCGCATGTGATTGCCTCAAACAATCACAATAAAGTGGGTTCTTATATGAAATATATAAAAACAAGTCATGCATACTACATCTTTGAAGGGAAAGCAATGATGAAAAATCGACGAAAAGCAACCATAGGTCAAACATAAAGAAGTACAAAGAATGAGAAGAATACAGGTAACAAATTACATTGAGAAAATTAATACGGTCTCCTTACAAAATTTCCATGCTAAAGTAAAACAGTGTATTAAATATTGGATTTGATTGGGTGCCTTACAAATTAATAAGGCGACTATTAATAGCTTTGCACTCTTGAATTATTTCATCCTCATCCAGAAGCTCCTCCAATGTAAAGTTATCCTTATCCAAAATCGTCTCCACCTGTGATGGTATGAAATTGAAAAGACAAGCATATCATATCTAGTAATTACTTCTTTTTTATAAAACATCTAGTAATTACTTTAAACATTCAAATATGAGATCACAACTTTCAAATTTAGAATGGCATGATAACCAGGTATGGTCTATTACGTATATCTACCAGCAAGAGACTATGGTGTCTTTAAAAAGTGCAAGTGAGTGAATCGGTGGTGCAGTTACACTGAAAAGTGAAAACTCGTGTTCCAGCACAGTTAAGTGAAGACTGCCAAAAAGATGTATAATGGTATAGTCCTAAAAAACATCTTTTGAAACTAAAACCAAACCATGGATGCAGGACACATGGTGTAGAAGGGTTTAGAGAAGGGATAGAGGAGTAAGAAAGAAGGGTGAAAGTGGCAGAAACATATCCTCCCAAGTCTCAAGTAATCAGTACACAAAAACAAATAAACTTATTTCAAATAATTCAACCCTCTTCATTATGTAGGGATACCATACATGTATATAAAATCTAAGAGACCATATAAACTCTAAAACTAGAGAATAAGTAAAACTCTAATACTATTAAGATGAGATAATTAACCTATTAAGAAATAATTCTAGTTACCTAAACAGTTAATACTTAGGAATGTAGATATCTGATATACTTCAATAACCAGATTAACCTAGACTCCTAATTACCACCAACTATAATTAAAACCAATTAGTTCATAATAATATGAAGTAATTCACTAATAATCCTCCAATCTTGATGTCCCATTCCTCATCAGCCGATCTAAAAGAGTATCTAAATACCACAAAAGTAATTAAGCAGGGGACTCATTAGGCACATTCCTTGCCCAAAGTTTGAGGTGCAGCTGTTTGCACGAAAATTATTCCGTTCTTTCTAAAGAGAGGTATCCTTCTTTTGTTAACTATATAATATTTATAAGCTTCTTTCAGCCATTTTTTTATTTGCTTTATTTCTTACTATTCAATTCTTCCACAATAACATAAAATAACTGGTGGAGTATTAACATCTTTTTCTTCAATAAAGTTAGCTAAAATCACTGGGTATGCTAAAGAAAAGGATGTGGAACAATCCCAGTAAACACTCAAAATAAAAAAGAGCAGCACTACCTACCAACCCATATGTAACAGAATAAACCCAAGAAGTAGAAGATGGATAATACGGCCAACTTTGTACAACCATATCAATGAGGGGGAAACAAATTCTGATGTGTTTTGTTGATTTTTGTTGGTGGGGGGAGGGGGGATGGCATAAGAGATGGGGCGATACACATTGACGAAAGCATTCATTAGGCAGACGAAAATATAAAACTAGCTATTATCTTAAATTTAATTTATGCTTTATTTCAAATCTTTGAAGTTTTCCTATTTCAGCCACAAATGCTTTATTTTTTTTAGATGAATCTATTTCATAATTTACTCTATTTTTGGCATGAGGCTCTCTGGCTTGAAAGGAGCTTGCTATTCTAACCTTTCCTCCCGTTAATCTCATTTTCATATTTAGATAAATATTTCATTTCATGTTATTTATTTTTTTGACAAGTATATTAAAATTTTAAATACACAATGTCCATGAACTACTTCCATATCTTACCTACTAGGGTACTACAGTGGTGGGTTCCATTCTAGATACTAGAACTTTTTAGTCCTATTCACTAAACAACCACTAGAGTGCTATAACAAATTTGTTTATTCATTTCTCTCCTGAGTTCTTATTCTTCAAAAGTTGTTGAGTTGATATGCATGCATAAACAATAAACCAACTACATAACCAAAAGAAATCCAAGAATCTCAATAGCTAAGAAAGCTCACATTACCAGTAGTACATTTACCAATCTAAAGAGCAGACCTTAAACAAAAAAAATAAACAAAAGCCACTCAACTATCCTACCAAATCGTAGTATTGGAAATGCCACATCCTCCCAATTTTCCCATTTCTCGGGAACCAAATACTAACAGAAGAATTCCAAAATTTTCGTTTCAATACTGAAAACATAAAGAAGAACTGGATCTAACTAAACAGTAATTCAAAAATATACCCCATTGACAATCAAATTACTCACCGGAGACGCAGTGGACAAACCCGCCATACGCCAAAACATCTTGAGACCCGAACGAACTGCAAGGATCTACAAAGCGCAACCCTAGAGGTGGAGAATCAATAATTTTTCTCGTCGATTGACAAACCCTAGGATTGGAGAGATTGGATCGATTGCTTCGAGGGTTACACGGGGAAAACGAAATAGAGATGCAAATGAACAAAATACCTGTAATTTCGGGACGCCGGGAGTGTTTTGTGAATTGTGAGGAGTGAGAAAATTAATTTTTAATGAGTGTGTATCTATCTTCATAGATTTATTAGATTTTGTAATAATACATAAATATAAATGTATCATATACCAAATACTTATTCAATAGTAGCATTTTTCACCCATAAAACATAGTTTTTAAATTTTCTATTCATGTCCATATATAAAAGGACAAATAATTCCAATGTTTTATTTGGCATGTAATAGTCCAGTAAAATTGGAGGTCAAATTGGAGCATTTAACATGCCATGTACTTTTTTTTCCTAAATAAATTATTGATGGCAACATTTTTAATTAAAAGGAATATTATTGTATGGTATGGATTTTTTTATAAGGGAACGAAATTTGTGATTGTCAAAAATAATTTGGCTAACGACGTAATTTTGATCGATGAAATAATTTAATGAAAAATTATCGTTAATAAAATTTCTTAAATTGCGTCATTTCAAACCGGCAATCACAATGTTTTATTCTCACGACTTAAAATTGAAGTATGCAAATGTAATATTTAACTTTTTGGTAATTACTACGGTCAATTAGGCCAATCAAATCTTAAACCCAGATATTTGGCCCATTAAAAACTTGGTCAAATTTAATTTGAAAGTGAGCCGAGTCGAGCTCAGTTTGGATAAAAATTTAAGTTCAAAATATAATTCGGATCAAGTTTAATCAACAGGTCGTTCGTTATAAGCCCGATCGAATTATAATATTAAATACATATAAAATATATAAACTGTTTATGTTAATTATAACATATTTACATTGTCAAATTATATTTATATATAGTATGTTTACTAAAAATTAAGTACAATTTAAAGTGGTCGTTTCTATTAATTTCATAACAAAATATAGTAATAACATAAAAAATGATTGAAATGAGATATTGAAAATAATAAATAATATAATATTTATAAAATAGTTCATTAATGTTAATTTAAACTTCAGTTTTGTTAGTACGAATAATGACGTATATGAACCATTTTAAGTAAGTTACTTTAATTATATATATTTTTTTAGTATAAAAGTCGATTTTAATAATACTATATTTTAATAGGGACTTGATCGGAAAAAAAATTTCAAAACTTGTGATGTTATTTAGGACGAGCTTGGACAAACTTATCATAATCAGAATTGACTAAGTTCGACTCGAGTCCCATAATTTTAAATTGAGCCGAGTTTTGGACAACCTCAAACTCGACTCATAAAATCCGATTAACAGGCCTATTTGTGATGTAATTCCATTTAATTATTTTTATTTAATAATGATTGTCTTGTAGTTGATGATTATTAGGATTTATGTATAATTATTTTATGAACTTTATTTCAAATGACTATTGAAAATGTCATCTCATCCGTCACTTCAAACACAACAATAAAAAGAAAATACAAAAAAAAAGTGCAAACAAAACTTCGAACTTAATAATAGCAATATCAATATATTTATTTTATTTTACCTTTTTAGTATCCCACCATATTCTGTGTGTTTGAAGCATTTGAAAGTTTAAACACAATTAGAAAATATTGTTTGTAAGACCCCAACATTTATAAATAAAACTTAATTTTTTTTATAAATATTATTCTAAACAGTAAAGTGTTAAATTAATAAAAAATTAAATGTGATATGTGCAAATTATAAAAAATATATATATGTCAGGAAATATTCATAATGTCAATGAATATTCGGCGAAGTACGACGACGCTAAAGCAACCAATCATTAGTGAGACTCGTAACGAAATAATTGTTAGATATAGAAAACGACAGAAATAACCTTTTTAATTAAAAAAGTTATCGGCGAAACTGTTAAATTTAACTGTTAAAATACTCGGTGATAAAGGAATAGTAACACGCGTTATTTCACAGTAGCACGCGGTGTTCCACATTAGTACACAGTACTGCACAGTATGTTATATTATTAAATCGATAATTGTCACAGTAATAATTGCACAATATTTTGTATTACTGAATCGATAATTGTTATCAATTGCACAATATTTTATATTATTGAACCAATAATTGTCACAGTAGTAACTGCACAATATTTCACATTAGTTAACTAATAATTGTCACAGTAGCAATTGCACAGTATTTCATATCATTGAATCAATAATTGTTACAATAAGAAATACACAGTATTTCTTATTATTGAACAAATAATTGTCACAGTAATAATTGCACAAAGCAAATGCACAATATTTTTTATTATTGAACCAATAATTGTCATTACAGTAAGGGTAGTAATGAAAAATTATGTAATTAAAAATCACGAGTATTAAATAATTAGACATGTTCATTATTTGAAGAACACTGATATCTGTGATATTAATACATTAAGTCAATAATACAGAAGATGAATAATATAATAATAATCTTGAATGGAATGTGTGAATAACTGATATATGGTACGGTTTAAAGATAACCTTAAAATGTAAAACGTGTGGATAACTAATGAATGATATAGATTAAAGAAATGTAAAACACGTGGTTAAGTAATGTGTGGTAAATGTTAGTTAAGTTTTTGCTATAAATATGGAGTTTTAACATAAGATGTTTGATAACTTTCTTACTTATCATTCATTCCATTCTCTAAAAGTTGTTTAGCGTAATGCTACGTTTTGATTGAAGGAATGGAATGAAGAGTGGAATAATTCATTCCATTCTAGTTGGAATGAGTGATTCCATATGTTTTCCTTCTTTCAAGAAACCAAACACAATTTTTTTCATTTCAATCGCAACCAAACACAAATTTTTTCATTCCATAGAAATGAGTCATTCCATTTTCCCTCCTATTCCACAAATCCAAACGTAGCATAAGTGTCTCTCTGAGTATGTTAATGCTACCTTGAGTATTGGTGAATATCGATAAGAGTACAAGAATTGTTCAAGTGATTTTTTTATAAAAATTGCATAAGCACTCGTATACACATCACACGGTGTTTACAACTATTCATTTAGAAGACTTTTCCTTTAAAAGATTTATTTTGAAAAACTTCATCTAGAAGATTATTTTGAAAGATTAATATATTCCTTCAAAAATTATTGAAGTTTATTCTATTTTTTTGTTGTACACTACACAAATTTATACTATCAAGTCACTTTTGACGATTTCATAATATACCAGTTAGTGTATAACATGAAACTTATATGTGATAGTTACTAATTAAATTATAAATATATACATATAAGTTAATCAACTACATAAAAAGCAGTATTTAATTACGTGTTAAGGTAAGAGATATCATTTTCTTTTATACTCCTAAATTTATGAGACGAAATTATTATTCGTTTCTACAACCTTATCATTAGACGGTGAAAATTCTTGAAATGATTATAATTTATTTAATAATTGGTGTTTCATCTAATATCTGTTGACCTTAATCTTCATGTTGAATTTTAACTATTATATTTAAACTCTGAACTTTATATATTATTCTTAAACTCGAATCAATATTATGGATATCATGTTGACAATTTAGATATTATTGGACTCTGTACAAATTAAATTACAAATATCTTTTATATCATTATTATTTGTACTAATCACGAGTACTTAAGTTGTTATAAATGTCTCGCCTCGGTGCAAAGGCAATATAATTATTAACTATTTTTAACCTGCATGGCAATAACATTTGGTGAAAGTTCTCTTTGCCCTAAGTGCAAAGATGAACGGTTGATTGACATTATCATGACCATTGGTGTTACAGTTGAATGTATTTTTAACCTGCGTGGCAAGGATAATATGATTGTTGAGTATCTTTAGCCTGTGTGACAAGTATACGTGGTGAAAATTCTCTTTGGGGCGGATACAAAGAGAAACTGTTGATTAGCATGATCATAGCCATTAATGTTACAGTTGATAAAATCTTAACGGTGAATTTTAAAATTATAGAAGACAGTAAACATTATGATTTATTCGACTCTTCTAATGGATTGTTTATTATGCTGCAGTTATTTATTGTAAACTTATGTTATCTATCATATTTTTTAAATCTCTGATTTATCACTGTTAAAGGTTAAAGATAACTTATTATTTATTACCTTAGTTATAATATTCTTTACCGGACTATTTGAGCTCACCATTTTGTTTCGTAATTATTTTTAGGAAATGAAGATGTAACTGGGGCTAGCGGGAATAATAGGAAAATGAAGTGATGGTTCAAGTTAGTAACTATAGTAGTCATCACCAAGTTATAAAATAGTTTAACAATAATTATATTGAGGATTTAGTATGTGTTGTTGAATTATACACAATATTGTAATAATTTTAAATAGAATAATTTATGTATATTGTTTGTATTTTGGCGACTGAAGTTAGGTGGTGTAATCTTAAATTTAGGAACGTCATATTGTTTGTATAACAACTTATTTTGAATGCAATGTTTTGGGCTCAAACGCAATGCACCAAAAGTAATATTGTGCTTTTACATGTTCAAACGTTATAAACTCTATTGACACAAATGTTACAAACATTAGTACCCAAACAATTGTCACATGCTATCGCTTTTAGATATTTTATGAGAGGATTCTATAAAATAAAATAATTAAAAAAAACTATGTTTGTACACCACTAACAAATAATATGATTAAATAAATTATAAATTGAATGTATTTTGATCTAAAATTTGACCAAATTGTTAAGGCGCGTTTTTACACTTAAAACACGCAGAACTAACATCGTGTGTTTGTCTTAATGAGTTTGGTGAGATAAAATATTGTGGTGCAAGTGTCGAAACAACGAATGAGTTTGCTCGCTATATATAGTGTATGTTTGGTTACTCAGCGTTTGGTGTATTTAGAGCATTTAAAAATTCAAGCGCATTTGAAAATTTTGTTCGTCTAGTAGCAGCTTATTTTAAACACATCTTATTTAACTTACAAACAACGTATAGGCCTCGAGCACAACACACCAAAACTAGTACGGTATATTTGGAGGTCTAAACACCGGTAGTCAAACAAACTCATAGTTAATTATATTCGACCACACTAAAACCTACTATGGATAAAGACAACACACTTAGAGCCTAACCATAAACCCATAGTCAAAATATAATAATGACCTAGGAGGGTATTTGATATCACTTATAAGCAGCTAAACCTACTTATAATCAATTTTAAGAAGCAAAAAATGTTTGGTAAATTGATTTTAAAGCTGTTTATGACAACTTTTTATGAAAATAATCAGAAACTTTAAGTTAAAACTTATGATTATTTGTCAAATCTAATAATCAGGTTTAACCAAATATATTACTAATATATCTTTATTTATTTTAATAATTTCAACCATTACCCATATTTACTTTTCAAAACATTCATTTTTAGTAAATTACACTTGAAATAATTGATTATCAAATTTTTTTATACCAAACATTTTCACTTTTTACTAATTTAGGTACTTTTTATTTACTAAACACAAATTACTTTTTAAAACTGATTATAATCAAAAGCACTAATTAGTAATCACATTTTTAAGCAATCCTAAACATACTCAAAGTCAAACCAACATAATTAAATAGGGCTGCAAACGAACCAAACTGTTCGCAAACATGTTCAGTTCGAGTTTGGTTCAATTAAATTGTCAAGTTGAGTTCGCACAAGATATCGAGTTCGATTGATCGATCGAACATGTTCACGAACCATGTGGTTCGATTAGTCTATGTTTACAAACAATTCGTGTTCGGTTCGGATCGATTGGTTCGCGAGCTGATTGAGTTCGAATTTATTTCTTACATGTAATTAATGTTTTTAAATTATAAATACAAATAGTTAGTTATTTCATTTTAAATTTATCAAAGTCTAAAGTTTGTCTTATCAATAATTATTAAATTTGTAGTTTTTTTCTTTTTTATTAATTACTTAACATCTTTTTGTATTTTTAAATATTAGTTTGAAGTAAACATCTTTATTAAATAATTAATAAATAATAATGTGTGTTTCTTCACCCCCTAATTTATTCACGTAGTTCGATTCGTCTATGTTCACGAACAATTCGTGTTCGGTTCGAATTGATTGGTTCGCAAGCTGATTGAGTTCGAATTTATTTATTACATGTAATTAATGTTTTTAAATTGTTAATACAAATAGTTGGTTATTTCATATTAAATTTATCAAATTATAATATTTGTCTTATCAATAATTGTTAAATTTGTAGTTTTTTTATTAATTAGTTAACATCTTTTTGTGTTTTTAAATATTGGTTTGAAGTAAACATCTTTATTAAATAATTAATAAATAATAATGTGTGTTTCTTTACCCCTAATTTATTAAAGGCAGTTTTAACATTTTTTATAAATATTTAAATAATGATTGTTGGATTATTACAATTTACATAACTAAAAATTTAATAAATTATAAACCATGTCATAAATTACATAAATTAATTCATAGTAGTAATCATCATTATGATGCAATGACAATGTGGCATTAATTAAAGAATGATATAATACAATTGCTTACAAAAAGAAAAAAATTTACAATAGTTATTGAACTTGCCAAATCGAAATATAGAGTAGAGACATCAAGTCATGAATATAATGAGAATTTACTAATAGTAACTGTACAATTACTACCGTACATTATATCAACTAATCAAAAGTACAAACTTGATTTCACCCATTTTTGAACTTTCTAATGTTACAATATATACGTGAGAAAGATTGATTGACGAACTTTGATTTATGCAATTAACCAATCATTTTTAGCGTAAAAAGTAGTGCTTAATAATCCAATTAAGTAGTGAGTGACACTAACATTTGCATGATATTAAAATGAGTTATTAATTTAAATTAGAATAATTAAAATGAAACAAAATCGCTGAATGGCTTTGAGCCTTTGATCTTATATAGAATTTGTAATAACCCAAAATTTTTGATAAATTAAAATAAGAAATTTTGCGTATGAATTTTTTTTATAATAAAATTATTTTTATTATATATTAAAGCAAGTATGGGAATGTGTGCATGGAAAAGAATGTGAATATGTAATATGTATACATATATATTTATTTCATATATGGTTTCAAGTAAATTTCTTATTAAAGAAATAGTTGTCAATTATAAATTATATTCTGTTAATAAGTTAATTTTTATATTAAAGATTTATGATTATTTACAAAAATATGATTACTATATTATTTAAATAATAAATATATATTTTAAGAAATTATTATTAATATTATTATTATTACTATGATTATTTCTTTATGATATGAATTTGTAAGATTAATCAATTTATTTTAAATTGACTAAGTATGGTAAAGGAGACAATGATAAAGGGATGATCAAAACCTAATTTGATCTATGATTACGAATTTTAATAATTAATACAATTATTATTATAATTATATTTAAAATGGATGTATGTGTATTATGAATAATAAGAATTTATTTTCTTAAGGAAATTTGAATAATAAATATAAGTATTAATTATATTTGAATGTATGCATTTACAATATATGGTTCAATGAGTATGATAATTATTTATCAATGATAATAAATATGTTATGACTTATGTGGAAAATGTATGTGACTAATTGTTAGTTAAAATAGGGTCCACTAATAGTTATTTAAATTAGTAGACTAATTTAAGAATATTAATATTAAACAATTGATAAGATAGTAAGTTAATTAAATATATAATTAAAGTGAATATAATAAGTGAGTAAATTTTGGACATTAATTAATATGAGTATTAATTAATGAGAATTATGTGTTATATGTAAAATTTATTTTAATAGTTCAATTAGTAAGGAATACTAATGGACTAGCCTAATTAATTTACTAACCAACCCCACTCATTTAATTAATCATGGACTTGGATAATTAATGTGTGGACTAATTAAATTAGTCTAATATTTATTAAATTAGTAACCAAACATGGAATAATAAAATTAGAAAACTAGTAGCCTGAACTAATTAAAATGAGCCCAAAAGGAATTTCATTAAAATCTAATTAGTGACCCATTTGGAAGATATTTTAGCAACTTATTTATTATAATAAAGTAATAGAAGAGAAGCCAAAAAGTAGGACAAAATGAAGGGATAACCGGCCACATATAGTACCACATGGGGGTGAGGTGATGTTTAATTAAGGCTTGCTTGTAATGGATGGAAAAAGAAGTACAAAGTAGTAATCATAACACATCACCAAGTTGTCTAATAATGTGTAAGAAAGTATACTTATAATTATGACAAAATATATAAATATAATTCATATATCTATAGGTTATGCAATTATTAGATTTAATTACTTGTTCATCTTCTCATTTTTCCTAGTTTAGAGAGAGAGAAAATATAAGTTAAAAAGCTATTTCTTTCTCTTTCATCCATTCTTCTTTCCAAAATAATACCTTGAGAGAGAAGAGTGAGGGGCTCACAGCAAGAGGGAGAGATTTTTTTCAAAGCTTCAAAGTTCCATAATAAAGCCTAGGAAAAAGGGGACAAAAATCAAGCAAAGGTATAACTAAAACCCTAACTATTTCTTTTTATTTTGATTAATTTGATTTTTGATGGTATGAAGTTATGATATGAGGATATAAAATCCTCAATCTATATATTAGATAATATTTTATGCTTAGTTGTGTTCAACTTGTGTATTGATGTGCTTGGATGGTTAAGAAAAGAAAAAAAAAACAAAACTATGTTTTGAAAACAATTAGAAAACCATAACTTTATAGCACTTTGTAAGTTCATAACTTGAGATCCATAAACTGTTTTTGCGATCCATCAAAGGAGAGTGATAGATATATAAGTTAACTACTAAATTCAAGTAGTAGAACTCAAAAATAATTAGTACAAAAGTCGTATAAACTGTTTTGGTACAAATAGTCCGGGTAGTGAACAAAAAGGGCTATAGACCCTGCTGACTGTTCACATCCAAGGACATTTTTATCATTTTTTTCGTACTCTAAAAATTTTAAAAAAATTTAGAGTGATAATATAAGAATTTATGCGAGTCCTGTAAAAATTTGAAGATTTTTGACTATGTAGAATAAAAGTTATGGATTTTATCGCGAGGGACCACTGTCAAGAGTATACCCGAATAACTCTTTGTAGTTAACTCCAAAATTATGAAATAATTACTGGGAGTGTATATATATATATATAGCAAGAACATACCCTGTAAATTTCAGAATGTTCTAACAAAGTTTCGATTTATGAAAAATGTAGCAAGATTTGACTATTTTGGACTATTTAAATATAGTAAATAAATTTTAAAAAAATCTGAAAAAAATATATTTTTATAAGGCGACTGTATATAGTTTATTTCCAGAAAAGAAATGATTTTGAAGATGGTTTGATATTTTTTATGTAAATGATAAAGTTATGGATAAATAAATTTAATTAACTATGTGAAGTTGAAAATTTGGAAAATGAGTTTTTATGGCTTAAAACCCTATATAGGGTATATACAGATTTTTAATAAGGATTTTGGTCATTGGTGAGAAAGTATAATGTTTATGGCATTTTAGAACGATTAAATGAGTTATTTAATAAAATAGAAAATAGTTTGAATCCAGTTTATTGAATTAGTGAATCTAGTTTGCTATATTGTAGAATAGTTTGAATCCAGGTTGCTGGATTGCAAAAATAGTTGACTGGATTGAATAGTGTAAATCCAGGTTGCTAGATTATATGTTGGTTTGGATCTAGTGTGTTGGATTATAATCCATGTTGGAATCCAGCTTGCTAGATTGGAATCCAATTTGCTGGATTGCCATCTAGTTTGCTGAATTTGGAATCGAGTTTGCTGGACTGGGTAATTAACTTACAAGATCATAAAGAAAGACTTATATAATGAAAGACTTAGTGTTAATTAATAAGATATATGATAAAATAGTGGTACAGTCGTACTCTTTAATAGTCGATTAATAGTATATGAGCTAAACAATTCCTTCAGGGAACGGAGGTATATACGAATTAACAACCGATCTAACTCACTGTGAAAACAGTGTAGCCGAGACGAAAACTAGTTTGTTGGTTGTTTGTGGGAAACCACTCAGCATATTATATTGAACACTATTAAAGACTCGATGTGTGATAATTTTAGAATTATGAATGCGTATGGTATTAATGTGTTATCTAATATTTGTTTATGTGGTTGAATGTTAGATAAATTTACTTGTAAAGAAGTGATATTATAAGGTATAATATGATTTGCTGATTGAAAGATCAATCTTATGACTGGTAGATCTTACGAAAGAAGTCATGTTAAATTGCGTAGCAGTAGTCAACGACCAAGGCAAGTATCTAAACCTTACATACTACTTTTATTTTGTGCAAACAGATATATGTTATGCTATTTCCTCACTCAACATGAGTTATCAATTTCAAAGCATGCTCGTGAATAATTATTGTTAATTATTCATATCCGTAATGCCCACATAAATGTAATATTTATTCTTCTCATGCATGCTGAATATATTAACTCTCCCCCACATGACATGCTTGTTGACTTAACAGAACCAAACCGTGGCCCACATGCTAAATATATATAATGCTTGCTCCGTGACTGTAAAGCTTCTAGATTCCAAGAATTAGATTTCCTAAATTGCTAATTAGATATTAGCAAACAGATTGCCGCATGAAACAAGAAATCCTCTAATTGGAATTATAGAATCCGTAGCCCACATGATGGTTGGAGTTGATTTGCATGGTTTGCATGGGCTGAATTTAATTGGTCAATTTGGTCATGCTAATTAATTGACGAATCGTTGTCGTCTGATGCAAGCGTGATCAGGATTGTATCATTCCCCTCCTCTTCGAAAAGATTTGTCCTCAAATCTAACACCCACACTTCTCGAAAATGATTTGTCCTCAAATTTGACCCTATATCAAAACAAACTAAGTTAGAATCACCAAACAAAACATAACCACACATCTCACCTAGCAAATTAAATGTATAAGCAACATCAACAACGTAAGCCCGAATTTGAAAAGTTTCAATTCCTCCTGGATCAAATATCAGTATGTTGAATTCTTCATGTGACATAAACTCCCATTCACGAATTCCCGGATCAAAAATGAATCTTATGATCTCGATCATCCGTAAATATATCCACGTCAACGATCTTGGGTCAAAAATCATCCTTTGAAATCTCTCATGTCGTAGATGCAAATTCTCTTGAATTCCTGGATTAAACACAACACAAAACAAATCAACATGTTCCTTTTGTCTAATCACCAAGAAATAAAATAACTAAAAATCACATGCAAAGTCTACTAGAACAAAATTCAAAACACATCCCTTTTGACTTTTCATGCATTGTCCTATTTGATGTGCACATTGGTCCATATTTCCCTCTTTGATGAGTACGAACCCATCCCGAATCTGCAAAACAATCTCAACCTTTCCCATTCCATTGACATTAACACATTTAAAATCAAATAAACGCATCAATGAAATTGAAAGATCACAACCAGCACCACTAGATGAAAATTCACTAGCATATATACGATGATCACAACCAAACTCAATAAATGCTAAAGAATTTCCCCAAATATTAACAAAACTCGGAATATCATCAAAACAAATATTATCATATTTCCCCATGAAAGAACGCAAAATATGATTTAACATGAAAACATTTAATGCATTAGTTAACCCCAACGATTTAACTAAACATGTATGTAAACCATATCTAAGTCCAATCCGATGATAAACATTTTTCAAATCAAAACCAAATGATAGTAATTCTTTCACATCCAAGATAACATTCTCAAAATCATGCAATGATAATAACTCTAATGGAAAGACATTACCAAATGATAGCAAATCATGTAATGAAGATTTCTCTACTGAAGAATCATTATCACTATCATTATCAATTAACGACATGTCATGTAAAGATTGATTACCATGAAAACCTAATTCAACACGTGAATGAAAAACCCTAAAATGAGTTTTATACAAGTACAAATGATGAAAACGAGAATACCCACAATAATCACTAGAATAAATTCTACAAAGATATGCACTTTGACAATGAGAATTTACCAGATGATAGTAGGAATATTGACAATGAGAATATAACGCATGCTCATAAACTAACTCGACAAATATCAAATATCCTCCATAGTTTATGATAAAGACGATTCTACCCTCAAAATAGTTAACAACAAATTTATCTATGGAAGCATGTAAAACATGTTTTAATAACCCCATAAAAATACTAGATGTATTAGTTAATCTAACAGAAATAACTATCCACCTATACAAGTCACATGTTAACATAACTTTCCAATCATCATATTCTCTCATGCTAATTTGATTAGGCATTGTCATCACATGGTCATTTTTCAATGTAGATAAAACACAAGCACTGTGTAATTTATCAAGCATATTATCTAAGTAAAAAAAATAATATCGATACTTGTTTACCAATTCAAAATCAACGAACAAGGGCATTCTATCTTCCTTAGGTACTATGATCTCATGAATAGCACATGCACTAATGCTTTCTTCCATGATACCCGCTTTGATGAAGTTGGACTCCATCAACTTTCCAACCCGCCTTGGTAACTCCGTCGTCTCCTCGGGAATACTAAAAGCTGACTGGTATGGAATGATAGCTCGGGGTATATCATCAACAACCTGAATAGGAGAAATAACAAAACTAGACAAAGAAGAGTTAATCTTGTTAGTATTCAAAAGCGTCGTCTTGTACGAATGTACAGTCATTGGCTTTTTAAAATACAACTCACTTTCCAATTCACTCTCCCCTCTTTTTTCACTCTTACTCTCCACTGTTTCTTTCTCTCGTTTATTTTCACTCTCATTCTTTTTATCTTTTTATTCTCTCGTTTCTTTTCATTCTCTTTTTCACACTCAATCTTTTTTTCAATTTATTTTTCACTTTCTTTTTGTCGTTTACTTTCACTTGTATTTTCTTCCTCGAGATCACAAACTTCATCTCGAACATTGGAATCTAACAACTCTCTTTGGACTGCATATTCTATTATCTCTTCTTCCACCTTCCTCGATTGATCTTGCTCCTTTTGCGCGTGGTAGGCGTTTTGTAGTTGCTTCGCCATCTCTCTAAATGATCCCATGACTTCTTCTTTTTTTTCTTTGGAAAATACTGGTTCCCTATACACCTTAAAAGTTTCTCGTGACTTTCTCCAATGTGAATCCCCATGCCTTTGAACCCTCTTTTCATCCTCCCAAGTTGATTGCGTTGAAGGTTGCTCTTTATGTCTTGGAGATGCATATTCATTCCTCCTGCTAGGCTGTACTAGGGCATACTGCTTTCTCATCATGGTTTTTAACTCTTTCCATGTATCGATCAGATGCTCTCCACAACTTCTCCTTTCACGTTCAAAGTGAGCCCACCATGTAGCTGCATGACCGAAAAAATCTTGAACTGCAAGTTTGAACTTCTTGTGCCCGAAATAATTATGATAGTCAAACTCTCGTTCCTTCCTTTTCTCCCAACTCAAATAAGCTTCTGAATCCACTCTACCTTGAAAAAATCTCTTTTGCCACTCATAATTATTTTCACAATTATATCCATACATGATTGCTGCAAAACAAAGGTTAGTAGATAAAGAAAATTTTTCTCACACACTCCCTTACGTGTTTCGCTCAACAATGTATCACACAATTATGAAAACGCTCGTGTATCACATAATTGGCTTTTACCCTTAATTATGCTCACCGCTCTTGCCTTTTACCACTCAAATTCTCTCTAATAGGTTCTTTTTGAATTCACCAAACAATATCACAGTTTATCTATCAATTCAACAAGAACTTATCACAAAACAAATATAGCAAGTGTAACGTATGATAACCAATATAAAATTCACAATCGCCAAATTACGCCCTTCTCGAATAAATTCTTCAATACTCGCGAAACTTATGAACCCAATCAATTGAAACTAATAATAATAATAATAATCTTTTTTTTACTCACGATTTTTTTGTTTTCTCACCAATCCTTTTTTTTCACGAATCTCACTTTTTTTTTGAACTTTTTTTTTCAATATATATTCAAACACGAAAAATAAAGGATAAGTAACTCGCTAGGAACTTAGCTCTGATACCAAATGATAGACTCTACGGCACGCTTGCGTGAGGTGGTCGTCGCCCGGATCGTTTCTAACAAAGTTGAACGGTGGATAGCTTGCAACACCTTAACCCCTCGCCTATATGTAGACGGTAATCTTAGTACAATTGCTCGCCTTGAAATTTTGCGTTGAATGGACACCAACGACACATTGACCCCTTGCTTATATTTAAGCGGTAATCTCGGTACAATCGACGATTAGTGCGGTAGAAGACGTCACACACAACTATGTATTGTTGTATGATAAGTCAAATTGAATCTCAAGAAAACTAAGACCTAACTTAGGAATTCTTCAAAGAACCAAAAGTATAGAATAATCTCACAAGAGAAATTTTATTAATCTGAATTGTATCTATTACATAAGCTTTGACCCCTATTTATACTACTCAAAATAAATCCTAATCCTAATAACAAAAGAAATAAATTACATAACAATCAAGTTTAAAATTGGAATGTAAATCCTAAAAAAATCCTAATTAATTTAGTATTAAAACTAAATAGAATTCCTAAAATCCTTGTCGCCTTCGGAATTGCCGCGTGAATCGCCATGCTTGTCGCGTTCGGAGATCTTCCATTGTCGCGTAACTAAACTGTCGTGTAATCCTTCTTGTCGCGTGAATGAATAAGTACTGAATAAGGAAAGCTTAATTGATTTGCATGATCTATTAACTTGGTGGCACGTAAAATTAATAATGTAATGAACTAGGAACCCGTGCCCAAATGAATGTAATATTTATTCTTCTCATGCATGCTGAATATATTAACTCTCCCACACATGACATGCTTGTTGACTTAACAAAACCAAACCGTGGCCCACATGCTAAATATATATAATTCTTGCTCCATGACTGTAAAGCTTCTAGATTCCAAGAATTAGATTTCCTAAATTGTTAATTAGATATTAGCAATTAGATTGCCGCATGAAACAAGAAATCCTCTAATTGGAATTATAGAATCCGTAGCCCACATGATGGTTAGAGTTGATTTGCATGGTTTGCATGGGCTGAATTAAATTAGTTAATTTGGTCATGCTAATTAATTGACGAACAACTCTTTTATTGAATGTCCTTGAATAATTTTCAGCCCAATTATTTAAAATCATTTGTTGAATCCTTGAAGCTTGGGTTGAGTCGTTGTCGTCTGATGCAAGCCTGATCAAGATTGTATCAGCTTTTAACTCAATATATTATTGAGCAACTATTCTATCCTTTTCATTTACATTATGAATTGGCTCCGTATGATATGCTAGTATCTGAACTCTTTCTTTACTGTGCTAGTATCTGAACTCTTTCTTGTTGAGCAATTATCTTAACCCTTGCATTTACTTTATGCAATTGATCCATATGTTAAACAAGTATTCTTAAACGCTATTCAAATTATCTATTCAAATATCTCGATATTGTCTCGTGTGATGCATTTATAATCAAAATTGTTATGTTCTTTGTGCAAGTATCCTCACTTGTACAAATTGTTATAATTATTATAAATTCGAATTCTTTCGATTCGTTCATTGTTAAAAGTATCTCATTACTGAATTGCTATAACTCATATTGAAAATTTGTATTCTAAGTTTGGTTGTATAAGTGTCCCCACTTGTATGAACTATTGTACATTATCAATTACCCTTGAATTCGAAATTCATTGACAAGTTTTGATACATACTATTAAATTTCGGTATGTATACCTAGTATAAAGATTGTCTAAGCTATTTGTCCTAGCTAGACACGGTTTGAAAAATATTTGTCGAATATTATTGGAACTAATTCGTTATTAAAGATATATGCCATTTGATTCGGCTAGATCAAAAATGTTATAATATGTTCAACTTAAAGTATTTCTTTGAAATCAATCCAAACCATATTGATGTGGTACGGACTCATGATGCAAGACTGAGATGAACAACCCTGAAAAATAAATCAAAGAAAACTTTATTGTCAGTAGCCCGACCGCGCGCTATGTTTGAGAATTATGCATAATCTCGGGTACAATGAGGCTGATCCCCTTACGTACTCGCAGAAAAGTAAAGATTAGTTTTTATAACTAACTTTTACTCTTGAGGCAGTCAGTAATAATAATAACTGATGATTCCTCTAGCAGTTCTTGATCCATTGTGATCACTCAACATGAAATCTGGGAACAACCCTTTGTATTGAATATTATTGCAATATTGCTAATTCATCATAATAAATTGGATATTGTTGAAATCTCGAAAGAATTTAACTCTTTCATCCTTGATTTATTATTCAGCATGAAATTCAAGAAGGTTCTTGTTATTTGAAATGACTTATTGTTCAGCTATTTCAAAGAAATCTTAAAATGATTTGATATGTTGTTAAGAATAGTTTCAAATGACTTCACCGCTATTGATTTGTGGTATAAGTAGTCTTCAGAGAAAACATTTACCTTTTCAACGCATTATTATAATTGTTATTACTTGCTGAGCAATTGAATGCTCATTATTACTTTGACTGAAATGCTTTTAACTAAGTGTGATCGACCAGAAGGCTCTGGCAAGGACAAGGGAAAGGGAAAGGTGAATGAATAAGTTGTATGGTGTTATCTGTAATAATTAGTCTTTTGTACTGTGATTATATATATTATGTAACATGCAAGGAATGCAATTAAAGGTTGTCATGTCTGGGGAATAGACAACTCTGATATAAATATTAAGTTTATAACATATTAAACAGCTCAAAGAAATGGTATCGTGATACACCAAATACGGGTTTCAAATACCCGAGTTTGGGAGCGCCATATAATTATAGTTAATTTACAAATTCTAAAATTTTATATATTAATTTAGTTTTCAAAAAAAAAATCATTTAGTTTTAAGTAATTAAATTATAAAAATTCTAAACTTTTTATAAAGTACTTCTAAATTTAAGATTTATTGTATTCAAAAGTTAAATGATCATATCACTTTAGAGTTAAAAATACTTCTTATCGACTTTAAAAATTCATTCTTGATGAGTTGATCTCATATTTCAGAACGAATGAAGTATTTGGCAGTAATTATACATTTTCAACTAGCAAAATAAAAAATAAAAAATTATACATTTTAAATGTGTTCGCGAGCATGATGACCTTCGTAAACTTGATGAGTTTGACTATATTTACGAGTTATTCGTGAACGAATTTGTGTCATGAAAGTTAACATGTTCACGAACATACTTTGTTCGACTATGTTTGCGAACTCGAGCATGTTCGCGAATATCTAACGATTCGAACTCACATATGTGTGTTGGTTCGATTGTTCGACAAATCGTGTTTGAGTTTGGCTTGAGTTCGTCAAAGTTCGGCTCGAGTTAGATAATTTATAACCCTATTAAATTAAGTATCAACAATGCGATAACACAATCACCCAATAAGTAAAAATATGTAATGTACACGTAATTGAGTTTTAATACACCAATGCATTAGTACAAAATATAATACTAATATTGACTATTGAAATAAAATATGGCATCAAGATACCTACGAGAGACCCATAATAAAATTATTTTTTCTTTTATTTCCTATAAAATAAGTAAAAAATATATGAAAAAAAGGATGATTAGAGATTATGTTAATTTCCATATAGTTGGTGATATGTGGGTCATTAATAGTTTTGGCCATATCTTAGCAAACCAAATAAGTGAAGACTGAAGACTCACCCATAGAAATTCCATCCGAGTTAACTCACCGAGTTAGTTCTCCAATCATTTGAAATTTGGATTTTGAATTAGCCCCTTTCCCCTTTAATACTGTCCCACCACTGTTTCCGCCAACTAATGTTTCCAATTTTCAATTGTTTATAACAACAATACAAATGTAGGCACCATAGAGTACGTGTATACATACACACTTCACTACTACACTTCTCTCCCTTTCTCTCCACTTGTAAATTGTAATTGATTGATTGCTGTGCTGCATTTACATTCGCTGCACTTTCCTTTCTCTCTCTCATCATTTTCGGCTGATTCTCTGTCATACTTTACTATGTTCTACATGGTACGCCGCGAAAACTTCCAAATGTATTTGGTACCAAATTTAAAACCCTAGAACTAAGTTTGTTGAAGTATCTGTGTTTTCTAGTCTATGTTCTTCACCAGATCTATCCCATCAAGCTCAAGGTATGTAAAAAAACCCACATTGTTTTTACTTTCTCTCTCTGCATTTTTTTTTATATTTTATGTATACACCCATTTTAGTAATTTCTTACGTGGTAGTATTTCTCTCAGCCAGATCGTGTAAAAGTTTGAATTTTATGCTCAACGAGCTACATTTTGTGATAGTTTGAAGAATTTTCTTTTGCTGTTGAGTACAATTGTTACTTTTCTTTGATAATGTAGTTTTGGGATTTGATGGGTTTTTTTATTTGCTTATTTATTAGTGATGTGGTTTGTTTGGTTACCGGGTGAACATGGTAAAAGAGATGAAAAGAAAGGAAATTTGGATTTGAATATTATGTTTGGTTAGGAAAATGAGAGTAAGAGACCTCAAAGCTTAGTTAGTCTGGATTGATATGCATTTTCAATGTTTTTCTTAAAGAATTGAAAATGGAAGTTGTTGAATGCTCTCTCTTTCTTTTTTACCCTGCAAATTCTTGGAGACCAAACAGAGATGCTGCTACATTATTTAATTCATTGCCATATGATTGGCTCAATTCAGATTAAATTTACTGATTTTGTATTTTTCAAAACTGAACAGAACATGATGCAGGAAAGGGAAGCATAAGTTTTTATTTAATTAAGTTAATTTTATCCTAAATATATCTTTTGTAGTTTAGTGGATTTTTGAACCAAAATGGAGGACCCGATAGTGGCAGCTGGTGACGGTTCAGTTGAAGTGAGCTTGAATTCAGAGCTAAAAAAGCCAATGTCCGCTGGAAGTGCAAAAAGAACAGCAATAATGGCCAAACCAACTGTGACAGTACCAACCGGGACTACCAGAAAGAGAATAGAACCAAAGGTTGGTTCTCAATTGAGCTCAACTGCGGCCAAATCAACTGTGGCCAAATCAACTGTGACCAAATCAACTGTAAGTGGTACTTCACGAAGTTTGAGTTCAGTTCCGATGACTAGAAGAAAAAGCACAGGAGGTTTGCCTGAAAAGCAGCCAGTCTCAGTTACAAGTAAGCAGCAGAATACTGTTAGTTCAGTTACGGGAAGAAAAACCACTTCTGCCACCTCCTCGGAGCCATTGAGGCGGTCTCTTCCAGAAGTTCGAAGGAGTTCCCTTTCTTCGGTAGCTAGCAAACCCTCGACCAGGCCAAACATTTCAGAGACTAGAAAGTCGGTTCCCATTTCACCTGTTGGTAGGACTTCTAGAACATTACCTAACTCTGATGCAGGGAAGCAAGATTCTACAAAGAATTCTGCAGTGAAATCATCGCCAACACTTTCTTCATCGCGAAGGGTTTCTTCAATGTCATTAGACAGCACAGGCAGCAGTTCAATCAGGAGGGCAGTTTCAAAGGTCTCTTCTCCATCGTCTCGATCACCTTCAGTCTCTAGTGGGCCAAAAGTAGGCCATTTGTTAGCATCACGAGACAAAAATTCTAATTTATCAGGTCGTCGGAAGGTGGCTACACCAGAAAGTCGGGATTCACGTTTCATTATACTCCCCCAAGTAGAAATCAAAGTTGGTGATGATGTGGTAAGCACTGGTGGACCTATCAAACTATAAAATTTGTTACTTCATTGCAAAAATCATCTATAAGCATTTGAAATGAGCAAAGTGTAAGACATTGCTTGTATGCTTAACCCCAGATGCCTCTCTTGTATTCATAGTTACGTATATTCTAGAGGTTCTTGAAGTTAGTAACATCTAGTCCTCCTTAAAGGTTGTCAGCTGCATTTAAAGAACATGTTATACTGTCCTTTACTTCTTTTTACATATTATCATATCAAGATTAAACTCATTAAATTCACTTTTGTAATTATCTATAATTCACATGCTAAAAGTGTCATTATCATTATGTTGGTACACTATCATTCTCAAAAGCTTATGTTTGGATTTAGAGGTCTTTTAGTTCATCTTTTATTTCCCAGAAAGTATCATATATTAAATGGAGGATGTGTACTTTAGCATCAACTGCAAATGATGATGTCTCTTTTCATAGATTTTATTTTGAAATGTGTGAAAGCATTCATAAATGCCCTTACTCTTATTTCTTGATAATTGTATACTTCTTTGCATTCTCTCCAAGTATTCATTATACAAAAGAACTGAGGACAAGTTACTGGCAGCGCAGGAATTTAGTTGGAACTTGGAAGGATATTGCTTCGTAATTTTTCTTCTGCAATTTGTTTTGTGATGCTTTACTTAAGCCTTGTGATCTTTCCTGGTATTCAACGCTCAAACAATTCTGATAATGAAATGGTACATTGGATGGCACATCATCTATGTAGTGTGTTTTGATAAATTAACCACGTCAAGTTATCTCAAAGTTCTAAAACATTTCCAGGACTAAGTCTGAGAAAGGTATAAAATACTTAATCTTTAAGCTCTCATCCAATAATCTCCCTTTTTTGTGATGTTCCCCCAGGGCATTTCCGTTCTAGTGTTCGCTCCAATAATCCAAGAAGGACCATCACTACATTTATTTATTACTAGAACTTTATAACTTGTTCTGTACCTGTAAATCTATGATTTTACAAGAGTTATGAAATTGAATTCAAGCTGATATTTTGCGTACTTCCCCGCGTCTTCATTTTCTAGTCTCTACTAATCATCACGATTTTGTTTTTGTTTTCATATCAGAGGTTGGATCTTAGGGGTCATAGAATACGTAGTTTGAATGCCAGTGGGTTGAACCTCTCACCAAATTTGGAGGTAAGCTAATATTGTGTTGAAAGCTTCATTTCTGTTCTGAAGGGGATCATTCTTGTTTTATTTTCCTTAGTATCATTAAACTTTTGTTTCTTACTCGCATTAAGTCATACAATCTATTTCATTATTTCCTTGAAGTATAATTTAGGATATTTTGTCATCATTTATGTTGTTGGACCCTTTAATACTATAACCTTTTCATCTCTTTTTCACAACCCCCAAAAAAAAAGCAAAAGAAGAAAAAGAAAAAAAGGAAAGGTACATATTTCGTCTGTCAACTCAAGCAGACAAGCTTAAGTTTAATTACAACAAAAAATAAGACTACGCAATATGATTTGTTACCTCATATTAGAGTGTTCAACTCATTCATGTGATTCTTCCGCAGCAGGTAACACTTTGTATTGGTAATTGATGTTATATACATACATCACTTTAGTTTATCTGTAATGCAGTAAGAATGTTGACATGTTTATTCCAGCAACTTCAAGATTTATTAAATTTGGTGCTACACTTTGGTCCTATGTTGGAATGGAAACATTTGCAGGACTTTGGATTATATAAACATTTATAGATCTAAAATCATGATGGGCTTTCAGAATGAGGGGCAGTGCTAAAGTATGATATACATTGTTAGGCACATTTTCTAATATGTTCATGTGTTAATCTTTCAGAGTAATTGAAAAACTTAAAGATATGCTATTTTAGACGACGTCTCTTTTTCTATTTATTTGGACTTGTGCCATCAGAAGTAAAAGTTTATTAATTTATTTTTTGATTTTAAAATTTGTAATTTGCTTTTGACATATTAAGGCATTTTGAATAGTTGCAGTTATTTCATAACTTAAACTTGTTTTTGACAGTTTGTTTATCTCAGAGACAATCTCTTATCTACTTTGGAAGGTATTGAAATACTGAAGCGGGTGAAGGTTCGTTCACAAAATGCAAGCTGTAGTTTTCATGTTTAACTTTGCTTGTTTTCCATCTATTTAGAAACCAAGGGACACTCATTCAGAAACTTTGAGTTCAAAGTTTCTGAAGGAACGTATGTGCCTGCACTTGCTCAGTTGCTACTTGCTTGTCATTAAATTTTTATGCAATTGATATCTTGGTCTATCCTTTTTTTTTGTGCAATTGAAGCTTGGTAGTCAATCATTATTGTTTATTCTCCAGGTCCTTGACTTAAGCTTTAACGACTTCAAAGGGCCTGGTTTTGAACCGCTTGAGAATTGTAAAGCACTACAGGTGTAGTTCGGTTTTATTAATCTCTGCCAGAGTGAAAAATGTTGAAGTTTTCTACCTATATTTATGCAACAAGGTTCTGAAATTTTTTAATGTTTGCTGTAGCAACTTTACCTTGCTGGTAATCAAATCACATCACTTGGAAGCCTTCCCGAGCTTCCTAATTTGGAGGTAAAGCAAAAGAACTAAAATTTCTATTAATTTGTAATTTTGTTTTTGCTTCCTGCAATCCTGCTATGTTCTTCAATAATTGTTTACATTTAATATGAACTTGTATATCTATATTTTTTCCAGTTCTTGTCTGTTGCTCAAAATAGGTTAAAGTCTCTTTCCATGGCAAGTCAACCTAGATTACAGGTTTCTTTCTTCCTTTGTCTATCTGATAATAGTTGGTTCTTGTTAATGTTCTTCAATAAGCCACTTTCTGCTATTGTTTCAGGTATTAGCTGCCAGCAAAAACAAATTAACAACCTTGAAGGATTTCCCTCATTTACCAGCACTTGAGGTTAGTCATTCTATCTGCGTGCCTTGTTTCTAATGGATACACATAATCAGCTAATGTCAAAATGCTTGTGGTACAATTCAGTTGATATGTTTTCGTAGGGATTTCAGTTTAGGATCCTTGGAATATGATTATTTTTGCTTGCTCTACCCAATATACAAATGCAAACATATATACATAGAAAAAATGAGCATCATAATCTAAGCTCAAATTCTTGCATCTGATGTTGGATAAGTAAATCCAACAGTTACTTAGTCTTTAAACAACTACAAGTATATTTATGAGGTATAAAAATGCATATTTAGTTGAATATCATGTCCTCTTATAATTTTAAGAAAAATGACATTCCTGTGTTGATTGTGTCATTTCATTATTGCATTTAGCATCTGGCATATCTTATATGGAGATGATAGGTGCCAGATATTTAATTTATGAGTTCCGTTTTGCAAGTTGTGATACTTCTGTATAATATAATTTTAGAGTTGCACATGCATGCTTATTGGTGGTCTCCCTTTCTGTATCTCCTGCTTTGTTGTTGATGAAACCCTCTCCCCCAAAAAAACGTTGAAATAAAAGATGGATCACATCCATGAGTTTGTAAAACATATTTGTCCTTTTCATTTTGACTTATCAAAAGTAATAGTTTCTTATTTTAAAATTTGATGACATGAAAAAGCAATATATTGGATTTTGTGATTGTTGAAGCTTACCAAATGTTTTCTCATTATTTTAGTTTTAGGTAACTTTGCTGATTTAATAATTAGATACATACATTTTCAATGGTCTCGTTTATATTGTGAGTGGGACAATTTTTTTTAATTAATTATACAGTTTTTTTTGTCTGGTTTTGTGGGTGAGTTAAAGGGATGTGAATCCAACAACTTAGCAACAGAAAAGAAAGACATTGAAGAGATTTTTTTCTTCTTTCTCCGTTCTTCCTTTGTGCTTAGTATGTGAAATCCACTGGTCATAGAGGTGTCAGCTTTATATTATAAAACATAGTATTGTGGTTTTTCCTTACACAGATTGATGATCTATATTCCTTGGTTATTGTGACATGATGCAGCATTTACGGGTGGAGGAGAATCCTATACTTGAGATGTCTCACCTAGAAGCCGCTTCCATTTTGCTTGTTGGCCCAACGTTGAAAAAGTTCAATGATAGAGGTGCATTCTGATTTCATTTTTTTAAATCATCAGCTGTGATATCTTTGTTCCCTCAAACTGTTATTTACTTTGCATATGCTCTTACTACTTTTGTTTTTATGCACATAACAAATTGATCTGTGAGCATCTTATTCGTCTTTCTTCAACCACTTTATATTTCCTTTCCATTGAAGTATGGTAGCTCATTTGCATATCCAATCTCTATTTTGAAGACCCACCTGGAAGTTTTAAGTTTCTTATTATTAAAACTCACTATCTATTGACCCTAATGCTTTGAAGATGGACAATTCTTGTAGATCTTTCTCGTGAAGAAATAGCGATTGCCAAACGTTATCCTGCACACACAGCCTTGTGCATCAGAGACGGTTGGGAGTTTTGCCGCCCAGAACATTCTGTTGGTGAGATTTTCACAATTGCTTGTTTTATCATCACTTAAAGTTTGACCTGCCTTTCCCATTGGTTCATTCACCCTTTTTAGCAATATCCATGTAATTCAAGTTTGTGCTTATATAGTTATATCTTGGATTATCTAGTTAAAAGAATCCATATGTCCAGTGACAATAAAAAAAGAAAGTGCAGACTGGCTACAAACAAACTGCATCAACTTTTGAATTAGTCTTTGGGTGTTGCTTTGTCAGATAGCCATTAGCTGAATCACATTTTTGTGTTACTTAGATGAGGACTTTACATTTGTATTCATGTTAGTTTGCATGATTTGAACTAGACTCAGATAGACTCTTTTCACAAGCTACAGTCTTAAGAAAATTAATTTTGAAGGATAACTTAGATCCAAAGGCTTTGACATACACACGTAGAAGGTGTTGGATCAGTTTCCATTATAACAAACAACATTCAGAAACAAAATTTTTAGAAATAAAGATGCAAACAACAAAAAGTGAAATAATTCTTTCATCGTGTTAGCTTCAAAGAGTTGGATATAGCTTGTCATCTGAAACAGATAGGAATACAGGAGATGAACAAGGGATACAAGATTGCCTTTGGGGTGTGCGGATGAAGAGGAACACCTGCATAGGCAATGGCGGTTGCTTGCCTTTTCGTCTATTGTGTTTTTGGGTTTCTGAGATGGGTACTTTTAGGGAAAGATTTACTAAGGAATTAAAGAAGTCTCCAACATGAAGGACTTGTTATATTTAACTTTTGTTTTTAGGCCTATTGGGAAGCAACATGTTACTGTTACACTGCAAAATATAGTGTCCAACTGTCCATAGGCTGGTCTTTCTCCCAAGTCTTAATTCATTCTTACTTTAAAATTTGTTGCTTTGTACAGACTCAACTTTTCGTTTTCTGGTCAAACAATGGGAAGATCAATTTCCTCCAGGCTACCTGCTCGAAGGAGCTTCTGTTGACCAACCGTTTGAAGAAGATTCTTGTGGCTGCCACTTTCATTTTATCAAAGACAAAACTGGAAGCGATGATTCTGAGTTACTCTTGAAATACCAGTGGTTTATAGGAGAGAGAACTCCTTCCAATTTTAAAGCAATACCTGATGCCACTGGAGAGGTGCGGTCTCTTGCTGTGTTTCCAGAGTTTTAATGTACTAATCTGTGATTCTGAAAATCTGATTAATTTTATGTCATGCTGATGCCTCTGGTGGCCAGGTCTACTGGCCAAAGCATGACGACGTAGATAAGATTCTAAAGGTGGAGTGTACTCCTATTCTGGGAGAAACTGAATATCCCACTATTTTCGCTATATCTTTGCCAGTTTCACCAGGTATATTTTTTTTTAATATTTTGTTTTTTGCTTATATGCACTGGAAATGATCAGTTCATACTATTTTTTCTTCCACTTAAAATTTTGACTTTTAGAACATCAAACACGTGTCAGACAGATCTTTCATGGATACATGCAATATCATATATACAGTAATTCACACTTTGTCTCGGCATGCACTCAGCACTTGCGTTAATTTCACTAATCTCCCTTAAGCTTTGCATTACTCAATCTGTTATGAATTACATGTTTTAATTTTTGTGTGCATGATACTAGATGCTTACTGCTAGATATTAGTTGTTGCATTGTACCGTGTTGATTTTTCTTACTTCTGTTTTTCTAAAGGAACTGGATATCCAAAAGTTTTAAAGATTGATGTGCGTGGGGAATTAGTGGAGGGAAACATAATTAGGGGTTATGCAGAAGTTGCATGGTGTGGCGGGACTCCAGCAAAAGGTGTTGCAAGGTAATATCCATTCTTAGGTTGCAGTGTATACTAGATCAATCTTTCGAACTAATATATTCGCTGAAAAGGCTATTATGGATTGCTAACGAAGTGTCAAGAATGTAGAATGTTATTTTGCAGTCTGTACTTGGACAGAATAGTCTAACTTCTTGCTCCTCATTTGCCAGCTGGCTAAGGAGAAGATGGAATAGTAGCCCAGTAGTAATTGTTGGGGCGGAAGACGAGGAGTATCGGTTGACTCTAGATGATATTGGTTCATGTTTGGTTTTTATGTACACCCCAGTAACAGAAGAAGGTGCCAAAGGGGAACCTCAATATGCAATCACAGATTATGTAAAACAAGGTGGTAGAAATAAACCTGTCCATATATTGCTCAACGTTTTCTGGTCACTTAATTATAGCAATTTCAAGTGTTACCATAAGTTATGAAATCAGAGCAAGCTTCACTCATTCATATAAGTTGGCCTACCGCCTACATCATTGTAAGAATGTTGAGATGGCTGCAACTACATGTTGTTATGATACTTAAAATACCTGTCCAGTTGAAATGGATCATTGAAATTCTGTGCATATCATTTTTGTATTTAGATTTTTGCCTGAACATGTATGAAGTTATCGAAAATATGTTTCACTAGGGTCTTTATTACTTTTATCGCTTGTATCATTATTCTTGATGCTTATATGTTGAACATCATTTGACATCTTAGTGACACTGTCGAATTATACTTGTATTTGAGAATTTAATTACATTACTTGAAAAGTATTAGCAAAAAAGTATTACTGCTGCGGTGTTGTCTAATAGACCATAAGGGATAATTTATTTTGGGATTTTGGTTTATAGAACCAAAATATAACTTTCTTCGCGTTATTCACTTTTTATTATTATCAGGAAGTTATGCTCTTGTGTTTTAAGTTTTTTTTAATATGTGATATATTGTGTGGAGTCTCATGATGAATGAGTTGAGCCTGACAATTGGCAACTTCTTTTAGTGTTGGTGATGCAGGTCACCACATGTTGTTGAGTCCTTTGATTTATAAATGAATGTTAAATTTTAGCACCAGATCTTTTTCAGGATAATGAATGATGGGCCCTATGTTGCTCAAGATTCGCTTAAGTTTTTTCTACACAAGAGGGGGGGGGATTCAATGTCACATCTTCTCCATCTCATACCAAATAAAAGTACGGGTGTCACAACATGTTATTCTGTCAGTTGGTATACTAAATTAATGCTGTAATTTAGCACCAGAACTTTTTTCAGGATGAATGAACGACGGACCTGATGTTGGTCTAAGTTATTTAATTGTATACAGCATAAGAGATCTCCTTCATTTAGTACCAAGTAGTTCTGTATTCTTCTAGGGTCAATTTGTAGCATTAACATGCAACTATGTAAGCATATAAACCTTTTTCTTTTTTCTTTTTAATTTTAATATTTGGCTTTCACTAGGTACACTTTTACTTGGCATGGGGGGTAGTTCCAGCCCAGACTTCATAGATATTGTGTATATTTCCTTCGCTGTTATTATTGTAAAGCATATTGAAGTTCAACATATAACACACTCCCACATACATATCTACCTTCACCACATTTAAGTATAACTCACTTTTTACTTTGTCACTTTTCTCCTGTTTTTCCTTCTAAGGGATCAGTTGTTTCCCTTCTTTTTCCAAAATTTGAAGGTTTTTCTTGCTCATCCCTTTCACAGCAAGGTAAAAATACTCATCTAGCGAATTCTTTTCCTTATTGCAGCTCCTCCATCAGTCAATAATGTGCAAATTGTTGGAGATGTTGTTGAAGGAATTACCATTAGAGGAGTTGGTGAATACTTCGGGGGAAGAGAAGGGCCCAGCAAATTTGAGTGGTTGCGTGAGAACAAGGATACAGGGTTAGCATTCTCCTTTCCTGTGATGTTTTAGTATCTCATTTTCTTAAAATGCATGGTGTCATATTCTTAATAAATTTTATTTTCTTTTTGCAAAAGAAATAGCCCAAGGTTTAAACTTTTAAAACACTTCTTGACTAATGCTACATTCATTTTTTCAGGAGAAACTTTAGCTTAAAGTGTTAATAAGAAACATTTATTTTATGTCTTCCTTTTTCATTTGACAGAGACTTTGTGTTGGTATTGACTGGTACGACTGAGTACGCTTTGACCAAAGAAGATGTTGGTCAGCGCCTGGCTTTTGTTTATATACCTATGAATTTTGAGGGTCAGTACATCTCCTTCTATTCTGTTGAAGAAGTTACGTGTTTTCTTATGATGCAGCATGCTCATAGATTCTTTGATCTACTAAATAATGCACTGAGAGATTATTCATGTAAAATTTATTAATTTACAATTACAGGACAGGAAGGAAAATCTATGTCGGCAATGTCTCAAATAGTCAAACAAGGTAATTCAAATTGATGTCTACAACTTATTAATTCATGTTTGTTTTTGGATGTTCCTTACATATATTTTTAGACATTCAGGAATGGTTAGTAGATATTGGTCACATGCTCTTTATCATCCTCTAACTTGAGAGAACATAATCTACTTTCTATATAGGATATAAATTTTTAAACGTATATAAATCTCTACAACAATGCTCTAGTCTACATGCATCTTATTATGCCTGCATCTTATTATGCCACTTATGTAATAAAATGACTATCGTCCTACTATTGTCTTATTAATGTGTAAAAAAGTAGGATTTTAGACAATTTTTTGGCTCTTTATTTTGGAAATTGTATATACTTACAAATGGAAAGATATATACATATCTGTACAGTGTTATCTTTATCCTTTAATGTTGTTCTCTTAGATGTTTTCTGTTTGATGGTTTTAATTTATGCTTTTGCCACAAATTATCTTTTAGCTGTAATTAAGAGTAAAGCAGTTCCATTATGTTGCAATGGTCACTTAAATCCTTCTGTTGTGATGATTTTATGCTGATGCAATTTCCAGCTCCCCCAAAAGCAACAAATTTGAAGATAATTGGTGACTTTAGGGAGGGAAGTAAGGTTACCGTGACTTGTAATGTCAGCGGAGGTACTGAAGGATCTAGCAGAGTGCAGTGGTTTAAAACAAGTTGTTCAATATTTGACGGCGAGAATGGTCTCGAACCTGTTAGCACGTCAAAAATTGCGAAGGTAGTAACTGATGCTTAAATTTGGCACATATTACATATCTTCTATCTTGTATTTTTGAGACATAACCTGAGTTGAGCTTCAACGTTGTGTAGGCATTTCGAATACCTTTAGGAGCTGTTGGATATTACATTGTTGCGAAGTTCACACCTATGACTCCGGATGGTGAATCTGGCGAACCTGCGTATGCCATATCTGAAAGAGCAGTTGAAAGTAAGTAATGCATGAGTGTTTATATGTAATGCTGAACCTGGAATAAGGGAAAGCAAGAGGTTAATATTTGCAATATTTATTTGGTTCAACACATATATGTTATCAATTCTTATTAAATAAAAGCTCATTTACTTGTTGCTGTGATTAAATGAAGGGTGTTTTTGCTATTGAACTTGAAATCTTGTGTTACCCTTCATATTATAATTGTAGTCAATAATAATCTTCCAAGTACCCCGGACTTATAGTAATTTTATTATATAGTAATTTTATTATATGAGTACCTGGATTAACTACAAGGACTTTTGACACTTAAGAAACATAGACCAAACTCACAAATCAGAGGCTGTGGATTTCTCTGCAAGTCTTTCTAACATTGTTATGCGTTTGCGTGTTTGAATGTGATTGGGAAAACTACCTGCATCACAATTTATCTTGGTTTTAGTCCATTCTAAATAGATGCGATGCAATTAATGTTTCTGAATAGATATGTATAGAAAGTCCTTCCAAGCTACAAATTTTTTAACTAGCTGAACTTTTATTCTTGCCTTTTGGTTTCCTCATTATTCTCACAATGATGTCAGCAATGTAAATGCTAGTAACATGTACTTATAATCTTTGCAGCTCTTCCCCCAAGTCTAAATTTCTTATCCATCACCGGTGATTATTCTGAAGGCGGAATACTGACTGCTTCTTATGGGTACATAGGGGGACATGAAGGGAAAAGTATATACAATTGGTATATTCATGAGGTATACACAATTATTTATTGCAGCTTACTGGTCATATATAGGTTATTTGCTCTGCTAAGAAAGAAAAATAGGTGGAAACTTCGGTCAACTTTGGAACTCAAATTGCATGCTACATAAAATCAATTCGAATATGGACGAACTTTTTCTATGATCGTTCTAGTTGGATTAGTTTCAAAGATTGCTGATAAGAAGATGTACTATCAATGCCCTACCTTTTTTGGATATTCATTTCCACCTTTTCATGGTGAAATGTAGGAATTTAAAGGACCTACCAGTCATTGAAACTTGAAAGCAGTACTGCTTCTTACACATAGAATACTATTTTAATATTTTTTTGTGGGTTGTGCTAACTCAACTCTTTCCTCTGGTTTTCAAGATAATGTTATTTGTGATGATATGCACAATATCCCCCTGATAATTCGATTGAAGATAATTTCTAATTAAGTTAAAAGCCACTGGTATCTGTGTGCATGTGTTGATGGCATTTTTATGATGACCAATCAAACATTTGGAAAATTTGGTTTAAATATATTTTTGATAGATATTTGCTCTCTGCTCATATGGTCCACGGTGTTGTCAGGTTGAAACTGATTCAGGTACTCTAATACCTGAGGTTTCGGGTTTTCTTCAGTATCGTGTTAACAGAGATGCCATTGGTAAATTCATTTCCTTTACATGCACTCCACTACGTGATGATGGGATAGTTGGTGAGCCAAAAACTTGCATGGGACAAGAGCGTGTTCGTCCAGGTGCTTACATTTCCCTCATCTTTAAGTTGTATTTATGTACAGAAAAATTTATTGGTGTTGCATACAGAAGGCTCGCGAGATGGGAAATAACACATTTGTTAAGGAAAAAGAAGTGTAAATGTGTACTGCATGTTTTCTTAAAAGAAAAATGGTGCAGTAGGTGTAACTATCTAGATTTTTACCCCTTTGTTTTTGAGGAATATTATTCACTTACCATTTAAACTTTAACCCCTTTATTTAAAAGTCTGAGAAAATTGTAAGAACATTTTTGAAATGTATCGAAAGGTTTACACATGTTCTCCTTTGACCCCCTTATTTTTTTGTATTCCACCCTATGTAAGTAGAAATTTTAAATGCAAATATTTTAATTTGATTAGACATTGGACAAAAGAAAGTGCAATTGTTCCATAATACATCCCTCTTTTTGGTTAGTAGAAAAATTTGGATGGTTTACCAGATAATTGAGTGGCGCATTGTCCTTCTAGCATGTTTAGCAATGTTTGCGAACACATATACAAACGAGAGGCATTAGAGTGGTGTTTTTTTTGGTAGGTAACATTAGAGTGGTCTGTAAAGTTTTGAGAAAATTTCACCGACTGCGACACCCAATCTTCACTGAATACAAGCATACCTTAGAATATTTTCTGTTTCACAAAGTCTTTTCTTTCGCATGGACGCTCATCATATAATTGGTTGTGGTCTATAGATGACTATGATATGCTATTTTTACAATAATGCCTTAATGTAAAACACCTAAAGTTCGTAGATTGATCATGTATTACTCCGCTACTGAATTTTGGGGCTGTTCGTATAATCTATTAATCTTCTATGTATATTAAACCGACTATTCTTTGAGCATAATCATCTATCATAATCCAAATAGCCAATTAGGGAATCCTGGCATTGCTTCATGTACTGAATTCTAACTGATCATCAGGTAGCCCAAGATTGCTCTCTCTACAGATAGTTGGAGTTGCAGTTGAAGGCACTAAACTAAGCGTTGACAAAAAATATTGGGGTGGTGATGAGGGAGAGTCAGTTTTCCGCTGGTTCCGGGTATGATAATATTAGTACATCCTCTTCGTGCCTCGTTTCTTATTAAATTAGACTCCATAGTTATCATTCCATATGTGTTTTTAATAATCAGAAGATTCTTGACTAAAACTGCAGTCTGACAACACTAAGTGCTTCATATATTTAATATCATTACGATTTATTCTGCACTGCTAAAAAAGCTTGTTCACTGAAATGTTCATTGCAGACTAGTTCAGATTGCACCGTGAGTGAAATTAAAGATGTTGCCACTACTTCGTACATGCTCTCAGTTGATGATATCGGATTTTTAATATCAGTTTCATGTGAGCCTGTCAGAACTGATTGGGCTCGTGGTCCTACCGTGCTATCTGAGCAAATTGGACCAATTGTGCCTGGTAACGTGCTAAAGAATTTTCAACATCATGTTTTGATGATTTCTTATTCAAGAACTGATCAGTTAATTTTCTAATTTCTTTTTACTCCTTTGGGCTTAGTGGATGGGCCAGCAAGGCTTAAGGTTGCTAGATAGATGACGGAGATGAAAAATATTAACTTTTCTTTTGAGAATCATCACTCTTAAATCTAGAAGTATCTTGTTCCCTGATACTACATTTTATCACAGGGCCACCAACTTGCCATTCACTTGAATTTCTGGGAACATTGGTAGAAGGAGAACGCTTGAGCTTTATTGCATCTTATAGTGGAGGGTGAGACTTGTGAACCATCTTCCTTAGGATGACCTGAGCTTTTTCCACATTATTATGGATGTTGTTTATTTAGTCAAAGCTATTCATTGGTGATTCAGGGAAAAAGGAGACTGCCTCTTTGAGTGGTTTCGAGTGAAGGATAATGGTGTCAAGAAGAAACTAGATGCTGGTGGTATGATTTATGCACTTCAAAATTTTCTGTTGGTAGTATGCTTTTACTATCTGATTGGTCATAGTTGAAAAAGTATATATTTTCTTACCAGAGTATATAGATTTAACGTTTGAGGATGTGGGAGGATGTGTGGAACTTGTCTATACACCTGTGAGAAAAGATGGAGTCAAAGGAAGTCCAAAGAGGGTTGTATCTAGTCCAGTTGCTCCAGGTAAGTAGTTTTCCTTTTTGAAATATCCAACATACATATAAGTGGTAAATAAGTTGTTTGATATTTGTATATTGATCGTATGTGTTTAAATTATAGAAGGTTAGTAGCAAGTTAAATTAGGTAGTAGGAAATCTATAATTTTTGAACTGGCCCTTAAGGACACCTGGCTGCTGTTTTACATGTAACTGTAATTCACTAAGAAGAATTTGATTTCTTTTGTTGTATTTGTTTGACTTATTGATAATTATATTCACACGAAAATATTATAAGTGCATGTCTAGTTAAGTTCATTTTCGTTAATTTCATTTTTGTTGTATTTGTCTGAGTTAGTTGATAATTAAATTCATATGAAAATATGATATATACATGTCTAAAAAAGATGCAAATATGAAGTTTACGTTTGAATGTGCAGCGAATTTCAATATGTGCATGTTAGTTATCTATCATAGAAGAGAGAGATTATAATTGTTAGTATTTCCCAACCTAACTGAGTAGTTTATGTAATTTTGGATCTGAGTACACGATTATGCAACTCGTGAAGAAAATTGATGAAATATATTTTGTCAAGTAGTTTTAATAAAAAGGTAAATGAAAACAACTTGATTAAACTGGTGTTGGAACCTTTTTCTATTAGTTGATCTGATGAATTGTGATCTGTTAACACTTGAAACTGTATAAAACCAGTTTGGGCTTTGTGTTACTAGTAAAGGCTTTAAACACAAATGCAGAACCATTCAAACGTTTCTGGGCTTTCATACAGTCCCCTCAACATGAACTGTGCATCTTAGCATGACTGATATATATTGGAAGATAATAAATTGTCCTTTTGTATTTTGTTACAGTTGAGTAGAAATTGCTAGTGCAATCATGATGGTAAATTTATCATATAAACCAATAAACCAGCAACTATTGCTCACATCACATTGTTGTTGTCTATGGCTTTTCTTGATAAGTTGATATCCACAATTATAAAATTCTCTATTCACTGTCCACAATTGTTTTTGCTACAGCTGATCCTATTGGTGTGGACCTTGTAATTCCTGATTGTTATGAGGAAAAAGTGGTTGTTCCTCAAAAGATATACTTTGGAGGACAAGAAGGTGATGGAGAGTATATTTGGTACAGAACAAGGATTAAACTTGAAGAATCTGCGCTTAGGGACATATCTAATGCTTGTGAGGATGTTGTTATATGCGGAAATTCATTGTAAGTCTGTGGTTGAGTTTGAATTCTTTCCAGAACTGAAGTATCCTTTTTGGTAATAAGCTCCAGCGCCTGATGTACTATTGTGGCAGAACGTACACACCGTCGTTGGAAGATGTGGAGGCTTATTTGGCTTTGTATTGGCTGCCAACTCGTGCAGATGGCAAATCTGGAAAGCCACTAGTATCGATTACAAACTTGCCAGTCAGTCCTGGTATATTCTTATTTCTCTATCTGAAGTCTAGTAAGTCTACAGGTGCAAACTCACCTATTTGTCCTCTTGATCATTAGAAATAAATAAATCTAACCCAAAACATTGGTCAATTTGTGATGCCGCTACGGCATCTAAGCAGTCTGCTACTTTAGTAAAATTCGGATGTAGTGGTCTATAGTCTTTTATATTAATTTCATCTAAAATTCTGCATGTTATATGTTCTTTACAAACTCTTGAAAGGTTTAAGATGTTACTGTCGTTCACAAGAGTTACTTTTGCACAAGGCATGCTGAACTACAAGGAATCTTCAATTATTATCCCTCTAATATTGCATGTATTTGAGTGTTGTCATTGTGGCTCTCCTTTGAAATTAATCATGCTTTATGTTTCCTGCTGTTCAGCTTTATGAATTATTTTCTTGATGTGGGCGTGTAATAATGTAACAGCTCTACCAGTAGTTTCCAATGTTCATGTGAAGAAGGTTTCTTCAACTACTTATTCCGGGGAAGGAAAATACTTCGGTGGTTATGAAGGACCAAGCGTTTTCAGCTGGTATAGAGAAACTAATGAGGGAACAATCATTCTTATCAGCGAAGTTAATTCTAGAACTTATGAAGTTACAGATGCTGATTACAATTGTCGTCTGTTGTTTGGGTAACGATTCTTCTCTATATAATGTCGTGCTATTTGTCTTTCTCAGTTATCATGGTAGCAGTTTGTTAAAGAATTTGCAATGCTTGCAAACTACTCCATCTGTCTGGGTTCAAGTGACCCTTTTTTGTTGAGTGTTTGTGGCATGGATTTTAAGACTGACGGAAAACCTATTTATATATTATAATCATCACCAGCCAAAGACTATAGGCTTTTGAAGATTCTCTGTGGTCATTAATCTTGTTGTTAGTTCAATTCAACAAATGAAGCGAATATTTATATCTTTTTCGCTGATATGTATACCATAACCCAACATTGCCTTTTCTTGTCGCAGATACAGAACATCATCAAAAACTCTCTCTCAGTTACATTATTTATGATATCCATTATTGAATCAATTAAAGAGGCTTTAGTATTAATTGCATTAGTCGCAGTTTCTAGCAACCGTTCTATCAGTTGCTTATTTTATTTTACTGTCACAATTATCATGACTTCTGCTGCATACTTGATGTAATTTTAAACTTTGTTCTGTGCATCCCCAGGTATACCCCAGTGCGCTCTGATTCTCTTGTGGGAGAACTCAGATTATCTGAGCCAACTGATTTTATTCTCCCTGGTACTCATCACATCCTGCTGTGCAACAGCTTACTTTTGTAATATAGCCATATGTTGTTTATAACTAGTGTAGACTCTGAAACAATTTAGACTTTTTTTTGTTGTTCTAGCCTATTAGGTACTGGACATGCACCTTTGTATGCTCATCTAATCTAAGTTTTTGTTTTTACCATACTTTTAAGGGTATTGATACTTTATAAGACGTTCTTCTAATTATGTTGGATGTTCTTATACCTTTGAAATATTCTGATGATTCTGGCTGATACTAATTTTATCTACATTGCTGTAAACTACCATGAATTTTTGACTACATTCAGTCGGAACTCTCTGTTTGTTTGGTCAGCTGCTTTAGCTGGTGCATCAATTCTACTTACTGCCTCCATTCCAATTCAAGCAATAGGTTATCGTTGGTCTATTTAATTACAGATTTTTAGGCTTGCCTAAAACACATATTGCACCTTTTTTTTACTTCATTTATATAAAGGGGAATGATCCATATCATGTATTTGCTATGGATCAAAAATGGGAATACACCATGTCTATTGTTCAATATAGGAACCAACAGCCGAGATTAAAACTGAAAAATTCACGTCCGCTACTAATAATGGTGTATTCCCATTTTTGATCCCTAGCAAATACATGCTATGGATCATTACCCTTATATAAATCTGTGCTGAAATGTACAAAAAAAATCCTATCTCATAGATTAGACAGGGAGAGTATATGTTCTATACCTTCAAGATTGAAATTACATCTTATGTCCTAGATGGTTGCTTGTTCACTGCATCATTCATCACTTTTTCAACAATTATTTTCTAAATTTTAGTTGCTTTTAATGCTCGTCTTAATGAAAGCAATTAGTAATTACATCATGTACCACTACAAGGTGCATAATCAGTTTTTTTTTTTGTAATTTTCTGATAATTCTGTTCCTATATAGTGTGTTAAGGATTGTTGTCTAATAATTACATTGCACTACAGAGCTTCCAAGAATTGAGATGCTCGCCCTTACCGGTAAGGCTGTTGAAGGTGACGTACTCACGGCTATTGAAGTAATTCCAAAGAGTGAACCACAACAGCATGTTTGGGGCAATTACAAAAAAGACGTTAGATACCAGTGGTATAGCTCTACACCATACAATTCACCACACCATCGTGTTTTTAATGCTTTGTATCAATAAGCAATTTTGTGAATCTTAAAGCAATAATTTAACATGTTAAGGACAAGATATCTAGAACGTACTACATAATTTTGAGTGACAAACTTTTTGTTTTTTTATTTAAATATTTATGTTTTATCTTTTTGAAATGTTTAATAACCTATATTTAATAAATTATCACTCCGTCCCAAATTAATTGCATTTCTAGGACTTTTTAAAGTCAAATTGACTATTTTTAAAACTAATTTTTTTACTATTTTTGCTAACATATAGGTGAAGATATTATAACCAAAAGAAAGTATATACAATTTATTATTAATTTTAATTTTTATAATTTTAGAAATATATTTATATATGCTTAATTATTAATTTTAAAAATAGTCAATTTGATTTAAAAAAGTCCTAGAAAAGCAATTAATTTGGGACGGAGGAAGTAATATATTATTTGATTTATGTGTGAGCCAAGTTCAGCCATGAGGATACCTCAGCTTATGCAAATTGTTTCGTATGGAGTTATACAGAAGATGTACAAGGCTCATTCTTCGATCTCTCATATATGATCAACATGTACATCAGTTAGATGCACAGTTCTGATAGTACATCATACCGTCATCCGATTACTATCTTGAAAATACACTCTCGTACTTGTTACCATAGAAACTCAAGTATTTTTTGATGTCAGATCTCATTCTGTCCACCTACTGTAGCTATTCTTTTGTTTTCAATAAACAGGGCTGGGGTGACTGCCAAACCCCCACCCACTATAGTGGTGTTTCTCTTAAAAGATAAAAAAGTTACTATGAAAAAATCACATTCTGTCCACCATGAAATTATATACAGTACCAGCCAAGCCTCACAATGTTTGGCATTTTTTGTAAAAGCAACTTTTTGCTAGCTCTACTAAGAATTTGTAAAATAATTTTAATTACACAAGATCTTTAATGGGATATTATATCCATTTTCCTCCTTCGCTTTGTGACATAAAGTTTGATGCAGGTTTTGTTCATCTGAAACGGGAAATAGCAATTCCTTTGAGCTATTACCATCACAACGTTCTTGCTCCTATAAATTGCGTTTGGAGGATATTGGCCGGCGGTTGCAATGTGAATGCATTATGACTGATGTGTTTGGAAGGTCAAGTGAACCAGCGTACGCGGAAACAGCTACTGTTTCACCAGGTCTTTAGACTCTTCTGTAAAAGTTACTTACACTTGTGAAACTTATTAACCAAAATTTGAATTTCAACAGAAAAGGTGTGTCTGCAGCTGTTATTTAAAATCTGATTTGAGTTCACTTCACATTATGTGCATGGTAGGCATTGTATACAAATACCCTTGGATGGGAATCAATTGTCCACTTCATTTTAAATATATAAACATAAAGATGGTCTAACAAATTTGCACTTCTCCAGAAAAAAAAAGAACAATACAGAATGTAATTTCATGGTCCTTATGCCTGAAACAGATACATAATACATAGTTCATTAGTATTACATAATAGTATACATTTTATCTTGCAAGAGGTCGAGGAAGGATTTTCATCACATTGTTTTACTCTCTCTTTTACAAATAGCTTTCCTCTTTTCTCCCCAATGCTTGGTTGGTTATTGCCTATTGGTATCAGCAAGTACCTGCTGTTGTCATCATCTTTACTATAGTAGTTATTTTCTTCTCAATGTTTTTGTTTCTTTTCAGGGATTCCTAGAATAGATAAGCTGGAGATTGAGGGTAGAGGTTTCCACACTAACTTGTATGCTGTACGTGGCATCTATAGCGGAGGGAGGGAGGGAAAAAGTAGAATCCAGTGGCTTAGATCGATGGCTGGAAGTCCAGACCTTATCTCTATTCCTGGTATGCTTGTTTTTTGATTTGATCTATGTTACATGGACTTGGCAACTCCTACAAGGATCTTTAAAAGGCACGACAGGGATGCACTTATTATTAGAAATTTTTGGTTCATTTTCCACCAAACTGCCGTGTCAAACATCTGCACCCATTCCTGTGTCGTGTCATGTCGACATGGGTACTAATAGAGAAGAGTTCATGTAACATAGGATTTGATCTTATAATTGAGGAATCATTATATAATATTTGGTTGGCTCTATTATTGTTTCACTTGCATGAATAACTAAATGTGGAAACAGAAAAAGAAGTGGTTATGGCTTACCATTTGTAAGAGAAAAAAAAACGTCACTACATGCCCCATTATATGGAACAAGTGATAAACAACCTGTACTTGACACCTCTACCTGAATCTGTTATAACATATTTAGTGTGCTTTTAGGCTTGTGTTCTCAGGCACCTATAGAGTATGTATAGATACAAGATGATAATGGCTGCCCCAAATCTTCCCTTCACTTGTGTCCTTTTTATCTTCTACAGCACTCCTACATCAATATTTTGTGTGACAAAATGATGTATGTTTCAGGGGAGACTGGAAGGATGTATGAAGCTAATGTTGATGATGTGGGGTACAGGCTGGTAGCAATATATACTCCTGTAAGAGAGGACGGAGTTGAGGGACAACCTGTTTCTGCATCAACAGAGTCAATTGCAGTTGGTAAATTTGAACATCTCATCTTTTTTGATCTTAATATTTTATTGTACCATATATATTATGGTTGTGATCAGTTGCATATTTACCATATAGTGAACTTTTGTGGCAATTACATGCTTTTATATTTTCCATTGAAACAATGACCTACTTATCTTGAAATTTGCATACTTTTGAGACTTTTCCGTGTTTTTAATTACAGATATGACATATCTTAAATTTAAAGTTGCTTTATTTCTTGGTCATTATTTCTATTAACTACTGTAATCTTGTTACCAGTATTATAAAATGCTCTAGGCATGAGTCACCTTTCAACGGCATAATTCACATAATACTATTTGTTTAATTTATTGGTTTTTCTTTGAACAATGGTTTTATAGTTGTGCACTTTTTGATTTATTTTATTTATTTATTTATTTTTTGTGATAACCAGTCTCACATTGAGTAAATGAGAATAAGATAAGTGGTTTAAAAGGGATTTGATCACTGTTTACTAGTAAAATGGGTTTAAGCATTTTTTTTTTCTTTTCAAAGTGCTGCTTATTTCTATTGGTAACATAGATTGACACAAATAGAGTGTTTAAACTATAAACTGAAATATGTCTGCAATAGCTGTGTCAACTATAGTTTATTCCCCATTAATCATATTAGTTAGATAGGAGATATTTTCTTGACTAATGTTTCAGATTACTAGATGATCAGCTTGATTATTTTCATATGCCGGGAATGATCATTCTTGTCTTTGCTTGATGAGATATGGTAGGAGGTTAAGAAATGTATATGCATATACTAAACAAGAGGATATATGAATGTGTCAGTCAGCTAATAAATTACGGGACAGTTGATTAGGAGTAAGGCCAAGCATAACATGCAAAACAGGTTAGGGAGTATTTTGCAACTAAGTTCATGGTGATACCTTCTTGTTCGAGTCATATTTACATAGATTAGATTATGGAGCTGCTGTCGCCTGTCAATTTCTAATATAGTAAGCTTCTTGATTCATGTTTTGTTTTCTGCAATTATTTTGCATGTGATCTACTTGCAGAACCTGATGTTCTTAAAGAAGTGAAGCTGAAGCTTGATGGTGTCTCATCAGTGAAGTTTGAGGTGTGAATCTGTTCCTTATTTATTTTATTAATTTTTGCGAAGGCATCCACAGGTACTACCCTTACAGTGTGCCCTGGGTCACACCGGTTCCCAAAGTGCTTCATGTTCTTCTTTTAATCATGTTGGAGTTTCTCCAGTATGTTACTTCTTTTGTCTTTGTCTTCTAAACTCTTAAATGCTAATGTTGCAGCATGATTTAATTTGAACTGTCAAAAACATACTCTCAGCTCACATTTAGAGCTATGGCTTTTGAGATTAGTAATTTACATACTCAATTCTTTTATATGTGGGTGGTTATATTTAATTACAAAATATTATCCTTTTCTTGCGGAAGGTCTTTCCATACTAAAAAGTTGATATTTCTAGAAGGTCTTATGTAAAATGTCACTCGCCATAATTTTTTTCTGAAAGACCTGCCACGATGGAAACAAAGCCTTACAGCCCTCCAAAAATATTTTCATATCTATTTCTTATTTTTCTTTTTCCATAGCTTAAATTGTTTCTTTAATCTTAATTTCCCTCATTGTTAAATTTTCGTTCATATAACTCCACAATGTCTTTCACACAAGTTATCTGTTGGCTGGAAATGACAATTTCAATTTATATGTACCTTTTGAGAACTAGCAATAAATAATTTATATCCTTTATATAGTTTTCCCCTTGTTTCTTTCTTTTCTTTTTCCCCTCTTCCAGTCGCATGCATGAGTAATTGACAGGTAAAATTGTATACGCGTATGATTATCACCTTATGAATATCATAATTGTATTATTAATTTTATATATAACATGCTTCCCCTTGAGAAACTCGTAACTTTGGTTTTTGATTTTGACACAGACATTGTGCGATAAGGACAGATCTCTAAAAAAGGTTTGTTGTCCTATCTTTCTGTGGGGCATGTGTTGGTTTAGGTTCATCTCATAATATAGTAGTGTAAGCCTTGTTTCATTATTTTGTCATACCAATATTGCAGGTTCCTGGAGTAGGGAATCTTGAGAGAAGAATTCTGGAAGTTAGTAAAAAGAGAGTAAAGGTTGTGAAGCCGGCTTCTAAGACTTCTTTTCCCAACACTGAAGTTCGTGGAAGTTATGCTCCTCCCTTCCATGTAAGAATTTTGTTCTGTTCTAAAAATTATTGGAAACCCGAAAGAATCAAACTGTGTAACCTAGCAGATAAATAGCTCTACGTCATTCACTTTATATCATATTTATCCCTACGGATGTTTATGATGGGAATATTGATAACGAACCACTTTATATTCTCATTTTTTTTATAAACAACATAATTCGGATAATCTAAGTGTCATAAATATGTAGGTGGAGCTATTCCGAAATGATCAACATCGGCTTAGGATTGTTGTTGACAGTGAGAATGAAGTAGACTTGATGGTTCAGACGCGGCACCTGCGAGATGTCATTGTCCTTGTGATAAGAGGCCTTGCTCAGCGCTTCAACAGTACATCCCTCAATTCTCTCCTAAAGATAGAGGCATGATCAGAATATCAGATAGTAAAGAATTGTACATTTGAGTCCATATTACTACTGTCAAGTGTTCTTTAGGTTTTGGGTGATGCATTTTTTACCTCCATGTTTTTTTGGCTTTCTTTTCTTATATTTCGGTTCCATTTTTTTGTTTGCTTTTGGTGCATTATTGATACTACTGGCGTTTATATTGGTTTAAATTATAAGAAATGGTTTGTATAGCATTAAATGAATCAATATATTCTTTGCAGCTATTTACTTTGATGACTAAAATTATGAAGTATATAATACTTTTTATTTAAGGCTAATGCTATTACCTGCTCTCATAGCCTTAAGAATGTAGAAATAGAACATTTGTTGGTCATTGCAGTATGATTTTCTACATGTAAAACAGTGTATTTTATAGAAGTGTGAAAACAATTATCCCTTTTCCCTAATTTACACTTTCTTTTTGGGATGTCCAAGTAAATTTTTTAGTAGTGCATAAATTATGATCTTTTAAGTAAATTAGTCTCTGTTTTACAAAAAAAAAAGAGTTTTATTCGCAAAATTTACAAATTTAAAGGATAAACTTTTGTTTCATGTTTACCTCTTATTTTATGAGTTTTTTTTTGTGGAGTACAATACAATCTTATAATCAAGTAGAAATCACATTATTATAATATCAATAATTAATCAAGCCTCACGTTAAGTAAGAAATATACTTTACACAAGAAAAAAATACACTGAAATTGTGATGGTAAACTGTTATTTTGGTTGGTTGAAGAGTTAATCTTGAACTAATCTTGAGTTCATCACCTCTATTAATACAATGTATGTCATGTTTATAAATTATACCAATTTTTTCGTATTTTTTATTGTATTATTTCAAGTATTGTATTGTTTCAAGGATTTATATGTATGTATTAAAAAAATATATACAATGATTTTGATATACAAACAACTCTTTAATTTCATGTTCAATAACTCAATATATTATTATTAACCATACCAAACGACACAAATCACAATTTTAAATTGTATTTATCAATACACGCATCACAATTTTAAATTGTATCATCAATACTAACCTGTGCTTTACGCAGATTATCAGTCTAGTCTAAAAAGAAATGGGGTTTTTTTAGAACTAAAAAATTGACAAACGAGACTTTTTTTTATAAAAGAGGGAATATTACACGGAACTAGAAAACGGTGATTAGAGGGATCCACAGACATTGTTTCCTAAAGTTGGTAAAGCACAATAAGACCAAAGGAAGATTCACTTTTCTTAACCCCAAGAAGCCTTTGGTTACAATATCTAAAATAAAAGTTACCCAGAAAAAGGGATTGAATTGAAACTATATATCTGTATGGACAGACTTTGAGCTAATAAAATTGATATTTCATAGAAAAATAATCTGTAGAAGAAATCTACCACATTTTCTAATGGGAGTTCTAACATAAATTTACAAAGCACTAAAAGCAAAACTAATACACTTCTCAATTCTCACCAAGCTACTCCTCAAAACCTTAAAAAAAATTCCAATGGCTTCATTCTTATTAGGACTTACCATCTACTATGTTCTTGTTGTTACTTCAACATTTGCTGCTGCTGCCACTCCAGCTTCAATATTGGTACTTTGTGCTGCATCAACTTCTCTCATAGTTTCCTTAGCTGCATCATATGAAGCATGTAACCCTATAAACAAGTAGTAAATTAGCAATATTCCTGTCCAGATCAAAAATCTCATGAACGATGGTCCATCAATCGATCCCATAATGAACACATTAATCGCTACGCTAGCTGATGGCAACCAGGGCATGAACGGTACACCCCATAATTTTGGGTTCCTTGCTTCTTTCAGAGTTAATCTTAGTCCTAATGTTGCCAAAAACCAAACAGCTGCCAATACTATGTAAGCGATGAAACCTTTTATGTTAACTGCCCAAACAATAGCTAAGCCGATGGATGACATTATGATCAAAGCCAAGAATCCAATGAGTTTGTTTCTGTCAGAATTGGATGTCTCCCCAGAAACATAGTATCGTCTAACTAGTAGAGCAATGGCAACTAGTGAGAATATAAATAGAGTAGAGATTGACAAAAGATTCCCCAAGATATCAAGGCTAGTGAAAAATGCAATAATGCAGTTTGCAACTGTCATTATAACAGTGGCATTCACTGGTGTCCCGGTTTTCTCATTAATCACTGCAAGAATCGGAGGAGCCATGTGGGTACGCGCAATGTGAGTGAAATACCTAGCTTGACCGATGATGTTAGCCAGCAACACTGTGGTCATTCCCTTTAATGCGCCAAAGGCAACTATAAACTTAGCCCAATTCATTCCTACGGCTTGGAAGGCGATTGTGAATGGTGCATCAACATCTATTTGACTATATGGCTGCATAAGGCACAATGTTGCTCCTAAAAGGCAATAAGTTGTTATGACAATCAACATTGAACCTATGAGGCCAATAGGGATATCTCTACCCGGGTTTTTGATCTCTTCTCCCAATGTTGCCACACCATCAAATCCAACATACGCAAAGAAAAGCATTGCTGAAGCTCTCAACACACCATGGATGCCAAAAGGTGCAAAAGGTTGAAAATTAGATGGATCAGCCTTTGTAAGGCCAGCGATAAGGACAAAAACCATAACTAAAATATGAACTATGGTTGCAAACGAATTGAACCTTGATGAACCCTTAATACTAACGCACGAGCCAATGCAGATGACAACGGATATAGCAATTGCAATCGGATCTAACTGGTTGTACCCCTCAGCCATGAATGAAGCATGTATGCGAAAATCATCAGGTTTTTGGTTGCATAATGTAGCAAAATATGAAGTCCATGACCGCGCCACGCTTGCCCCAGCTACAATATACTCGAAAAGAATATTTCCAGCAGCCACAAAAGCGATAAAATCACCGAGCTCCACTCTCAAATATGAAAAGGACCCTCCAGCAATAGGAAGTTCCACAGAAAATTCAGTATAACAGAGAACTGAAAGCAGAGCAGATATACCTGATATGAGGTATGATAATAGGACAGCAGGGCCAGCATTGTTTCTAGCGGCTTGTCCGGTGAGGACAAAAACTCCAGCCCCCATTACAGCCCCAACACCGAACCAAATGATGTCAAACCAGTTCAATGCTTTTTTCATCTCATGTTGGCTCCGATTACGCATTTCATAGAGCTCTAGGTGGTCGCTGGAGCGCGTTAGGAGACGGTCTTTGAGCCGTGTTTTCATGTCACGTAATGCCTTTCCGTAATTTGCCCAGCTTTGAAATGATTCTTCTGGCAAGAAATCATCCTTTTTGCATCCGTAACGCCTCTTCTTGACTGTGCCTTGGCCACCATTGGCATTACCCCCTACCATTTTCGGCCTGCCAAAAAATAAGTTACTAAATTGACATAATAACACATGGTCTCTAATACTAATGTTTCTTATTCCAATATCAAAAGATTAAAAATGGCAGCATAAATTCTTGGATATCCTGAGAGAACTCTTTGATCAAATATATAACATAAACACTCACTGTTCGAATGTAAAAGAAAAAAATGGGTATTATTCAACATTACCTCCCTGCTAGAAAGAATACCATTTTCTTAGTAGAATACGAATAATAGAGGGAGTATAAATTCCATAAACATCTTAATAAACATAGTGCTATTATTAGTTCCATTCTATTTATTTCATTACATGCACAATTATGCGGAACAGTGAAAGTTAAACACTTTATTCGTTTCAGTAAAAAAGTCTCATGTCAATTTTCTTTTCTAAAAAAAGTCGTGATGACTCAATGTTCTCAAGTAAACCATCACAAATTTATTAATATGTCATCACTACTAAACTAAAAATGCAATAAATTTAGGGGTGAACGTTGAACGAAAACAAATCCTTAAAACCTGTAAATTTTACGAATGGAACTCTCTTTTAGTGGAAAAAACAGCAAAAAAGTTGTTTTCTTTATAGCCATAGGAGATACATTGAGAAGTGTAGCTGACTTGAAAATTATGCTTAATTTTATAGTTGTTTTGTTTTGTGACTTTTGTCAAATGAGACTCTCTGGGTCATTAGTTGCAATTGGAATGAAAAAAATTGTGTTTGGTTCCTATAGGGAGGGAGAACATATGGAATAACTCATTCCAACTAGAATGGAATGAATTATTCCACTCTTCATTCCATTCCTTCGATCCAAACGTAACATTAGAGTATGATATCACAAGAAAATCTATTCTGATACACAGTGGGCCACCACTTTATGGTGATTATTATTAAAAATGATTTATAAAAAAAATAAAAGAATCCAATCCAGCTGGGACATAATACTCACTGAGATGGAAATGGATCTCCTCCATTTGGGTTTCCTCCTATTTTCATCAAGTTCATCAATTTAGGTTAATAATGATTTTGTTAATAATAATCCAAATATGTTAATAGATAGTTAATGATATTAAGAATCTTAAAAAAAAAAAAATAGTAATCCGACGCATTTTCACCGTTAAAAATCTAAAAAAATTTTCACCGTTGAAATTATTAACATATTTGGATCATTACTAACAAAATCATTATTAACCCAAATTGGTAAACTTGATGAAAATAGAGGAAAATCCAAATGGAGAGGATCCTATTCCCACTGAGATTACAACATCACAATTCACAAAAATATCCTTCAATTTTTCTCTATATGTATATGCATGTATATATAAACATATAAAATCTGACCAATTTGCCCCCGTCATCTACTCTATTTTATTCTCAGATTTTTTTTTTAAAAATCTAATTAGTGGGTACCCTTTAAGCACATTCAAACATTTACAAAACAGAAGAGTGAGATTAACTTGCTCTGAATTTAAAACTGATATTGCTCAGTTTTTATTATAGATACATACCTGCAACTATTAAAGGGAGTGTAATCGAGTGGAGAAAAATGTAAAAAAAAAAGAAGGAGATTAAATATATAAAAAGAGTAAATTGGAAAGTAAGAGAGAGAGAGAGAGAGAATGAAGATACCTGAATCCGAATCAGTAAGAGAAAATGGTGAGATAAAAGAGAAGGAATAAAAGCCGATTTCTGATGGGGAAATGAGGGGTGACAGTTCCCGATTTTATAGAGGTGGACTAGTGGGGGAGTATCAAGTTCGTTATTTTGGTGTAGTACTGAAATTACAATACTACCACCCTATGTTGAGACTGCAAATTTGATGGTAAATAGGCCGGGCAATGGGACGAAAAGACGCGCACTCAAGTTTCATAATTTTTGGTCCGCTATTTTGATCATGATTTTTCTACGTTTAGAGAGTATCATAAAATTATTTAACTTAGGTAACATCTGATTAGGGATCATATGAACAGGCCTGATAAAATCCCTATATGGTTTTTTTGATTTTTTTTAAGAGCTTTTCTATATACAACTCGTTATTGTGTTATTTTTGTTGTATTTAATTTATTTAAAAAATAATATTTTGTGTTGGACCCGGCTCGAGAATTCTCTATTATCTTTATCATTTATTTGAAATTAAATTTTGTGTATCTAGGTTGGTATAATAAATAATTTTTAAGGATTTTTTAAATAATTTCAACCATGAGATTAAGAAGACTAAATAATAATAAATTAATAATATTTTATTAAATTTGAAAATGTGAAAGTCCTATAATTTAATAATAATAAAAAAATTAATGTAAACTGTATGAAGATATTTTAATTTATGTATCACTGAAGGAATTGTTCCACATTATCAAATCATATAAATATTTAGAAGATATTTGTGTACCTAGATTCTAGGTACCTCCCAAAAAAAAAATTGACCTTTTTTTTTCTTTCCAAAATGAGAATTGCTTTTTCAATTTATAGTTTTATGAATTTGGCTTTACCAATAATCTATCAGTAGTATAGCTAAATTAATGAATATATTTCCAAAAGTAATGTGATTTCCAATAATCAGATATTTTAATACATTTTCATTAATTTAATGTATGAGATTTTTCAAGAATATTGTTCAAAAATTATTTTAATTAGCAGAATCCACATTTATGTTTTTATTAACAATCGGGTGAAAAAACTAGCACCATTCTAGTCTTTAGGTACCATCTTTATGTGATGAATAAGTGAGATTCTCATCCCAATTATGAATAAAAATCAAGTAAAGGTATTTAAAATTGATATAAATTTATTATACATTAATTAATAAAATTCTGTTTTTAAGAAAAATAGTTAATTTTATTTAATCGCCCCCGGGAATATGTGCATTTAAAAGATCTTTTATACTGTGCCTAATATTATATATATGATCAGTAACGAGAAAAATAAATGCAATAACTAAATGATGATGAGCATTTTACTATAAAACAAAACAAAATTCTCAAATTTGTAATGATACTTTTATCATCCTACCACCTTTATTAAACTAATTATTTATTATTTGTCTAAATAAATATAGAATAAAAATATATTTGTAATGTTTATATATAAAACTATTTTTGGAGAACAGAGATAGTATGTATAACTTTAACAAAGAAAAGGAATCAGTGTGCTATTTAACACATAGAACAATTGTAGTTTTAGATAACAGAAAAGATTTATATTGCAATAAAAAAAAAAATAATTTTTGCCACAACTAGAGACATAAATTAATTATTTATATATTTATATTAATTTATTGTATCTGTTCGTAATAATAATCTTCATATTTTTTACTTTAAAAAGACTCTTTATATAAATTAAATCTCAAAAATTCAATAGTTCGGATTGGGGAAGAATTATATAAGGAACTATCCAAGTTTAGGGGGAAGACCCAAAAAAGATAAGCACAAAATACTTAAAAAATGCTTATATATCAAGAAGGATAACCCATTAAATATTATTTAATTAGAATATAATGTCACATGTGATATGTTTGCATGCCTATGCTTATATATCAAGAAAGATAACTCATTCAATTTTATTTAATTATAATATAATGTCACATGTGATATATATGTTTACATGCCTCTTAATGTTTATATTATTTTACTCCACGTTCTAGTCAATTCATTATAATGGCTGATGGCTGCTTTTGAAAAAAAAAAACACAGAAAGGAAAAAGTGCAAGAATTAGTGGACAATTAAATAACATTCCATAGGAGGTTATTTAAATATATTGTGACACGAGTTAATAACTTAATTGTAGGATATTGTTAATGTGAGTAAAAAGGGAGTGAAAGGGACAGTCTTCTCAAAACAAAGTTATTACGATTATTATTGTATTTTAGATAGTTTATAATATTTATTAAAATTAAATAAATCTATATCAATTTTAAAATTTAAAATTATTTTAAGTTGAATAATAGTCTTATATACTAATATACAAATAGATAAAATGAAGGTAATCGTTGGTTTAGTAGGCTTTTTAGGGTCTTAAACAATTTTCTTTGGTGGTAATAAATTTTCTCTAACAAAAATAATTACATAGAGTACTATCCGTTATGATTCGTATATATTATGAATATTAAATATGCACACATGATTAAATAAATACTAATATACCTATTTATTATACTTAAATAACAAACTTATTAAATATTAAATATGACATAAAAATTGAAACTACATTAATTTTACGGTACCTAATAAATTCGTGCCTAGCATGAGTAAAGGGTTAGTATTTTAATATGAACGGAATATTGAATTGTTCAAACATATTTTGAATCTGACAATATTTACAATTTGTTATATGTGACTAATTTATTATATATCGATTCAATATATATAACACGATTATTAATTTGATCTTTAAATAAATAAAATTAGCGATTAACAAGACTGTAAATTGTTTCGAGTTGATTTATGTGAACTGGGTTGTTGGACACTTGAACTTCATCTACCACGGTGGCTAGGCGGCTGGTTAGTGGTGAGTGGTGACCTAATTAAGAGTCAACAAACCTTAATTTCCAAATAAAGCTTGATAATGCAATTCTCAGGCCCGGATAACCTTATCCAAAATTGATTTCGGATAAAGTGAAATCTGAATTCGCTTTTTATTGATTTTGGACATAACTTGAGATTAATACCAAACCAAAACCAGAGGACCTAGACTTGATATTGGCAGTTGACACACTTTATAGTCTCGTCTATTGTATGACATATACTTGGCTCTATATTATGTTTTTATTCTTGATTTGGACGTGAATTTATTTTTAATTGTAGTTAGGTTAATAACCAAATTATATTGAGTCAGAATTTTTGAACTTGAAGTTAAGCGTACTGAGAATTGTAAAACGAGTCAAACTTCTACATGTTCGTTGGAAATCTCAAAAAGAAAAACTTATTGTCTGCTTAAAATTGACTTACGTACACAAGTTAAAGTTATAAAATAAAAACTATAGCAACGAGTAATTGTCATAAGTACATAAAATTCATTAATATTGTATTAAAGTCATCTATAAGGGCAAAATTGAAACTTAATTTTATATTTTCTCCTTCAATTTAACATTCTTAATTTACATGAACGTCAACTTTAAGGACGTCATTTAATCAATTCATCAATATATCTTTTCAAGCTCAACTCGCTTGAGCAAATTTGAGTTGAGTCAAGAACGAAACCAGAATTTAATCTTGTGTTAAGTAGTGAACATAAATAGATAAACCTTTAAACCTTGTGTACTGGGGTAGTGAACATAAATAGATAAAAAAGTTAACCTACACATACTCAGCCAGGTCTCAAACAATAGAATACATAATAAATGAACAAGTGAGCTTTACAAAATTTTCAAACCTTGAACAACTGGACTTTACAAAATTTTCAAAACCCGGGGGGGGGGGGGGGGTGGGTGTTGAGCCGAGATGAACTTAAACTAGTTAAGCCAAGATTTGTTGACCAACTTAAATTTTTATTTTTACAGGCCTCGTCACAACACCATACCTTTTTCACGGCATTAGCAGGGGAATTCACGAATTGTACTCTTGTAAATTTTAAGGTCTACCGCCCGTGCACTTCAACTTAGCCAAGTCCCACGCAAGCGTGGACTGACTATGTGGAGAATAGGATTTCTCAAGTACAATTTCATGCTGTGGACAGTTTTACCTAGATAAATAGCTGATATCACTCCGTCCCAAATTAATTGCATAATTTTGACCATTTTAAGTCAAATTGACTCTTTTTAGAATTAATAATTAAGCATATATAAATATATTTCTAAAATTATAAAAATTAGAATTAGTAATAAATTGTATATACTTTCTTTTGGTTATAATCTTTTCATCTATATTTTTGCAAAAATAGTAAAAAAATTAGTTTTAAAAATAGTCAATTTGACTTAAAATGGTCAAAATTGTGCAATTAATTTGGGACGGAGGGAGTATGCAGTACCTTCAAGTAAAACACAGCTTTTCCTTCATACTTACAGAAACGAAAGTAACAAAGAAACTAGAACTGGAAAAGATCCAAGAAAAACTGCACACACATTTATCATACTTAATTCTATAGAAACCATTCTAGGCACTAGTAGTATTTGCATGGCCATTTTTACCATCTGCACCATTGAAGCCAGAAGCCGGTGTAATAGATGACAAATTCCCCTCTTCAATCTTCTTCCATGGCAATCCATCCTTACCTTCATACTCCTTGGCAGTATCATACGAAGCATGAAGCCCGAAAAATAGGTAATATATCAAGAGAAACACAGTCCAGACCCCAAATCTAATGAATGAATCTTTGTCTATAGATCCGAGAAGGAAAATGTTAATGGCAATTGATGCAGATGGCAACCAAGGCACCAATGGAACTCCCCATAGTTTCGGATTACGAGCATGAGGAACAAAATACCAAATCCCAATCGTTGCCAATACCCAAATCGGGATGGTTATGCAGTATCCAATCCAACCATGCTTGCTAAGTCCCCAATATGCAGATGTCGCAATTGAAGAACCAAGTATGAGGACAATGCACGTGATGAATTTGTTGCGGTCAGCTATTGTGGTCACGCCACTAACGTAATATCGACGGACAAGAAGGGCAACCGAGACAAGCATGAAGATGAAAAGTGTGGAGATTGAGAGGAGATTAGCAAGAACATTGAGGTTAGTGAAGAATGCAACAATGGCAGTTGCCACAAGCATGACAACCGTGGCATTAATGGGAGTTCCAGTCTTGGCATTGACATTGGCAAACCATGGAGGTATCATGTGAGTACGTGCAATGCGTGTCAAATACCGGGCCTGACCCACAGTGCCAACAAGTAACACCGATGTCATGCCTTTCAGCGCTCCAGCTGCAACAACATATTTAGCCCAATCCCACCCTACGGATTCAAATGTTACGGATGATGTAGCCCAATCCCACCCTACAGATTCAAATGCTACGGAAAATGGTGCATCAACGTCGATTTCCTTGTAGGATTGCATAAGGCAGAGTGTTATAGCTAGCAAGCAGTATAAAGTAGTTGTAATTACCATTGATCCCACAAGGCCAATAGGAATGTCTCTAGCAGGTTTCTTAGTCTCTTCAGCCATGGTGAAAACAGCATCAAATCCAACATAGGTAAAGAATAACACTGCAGAAGCTTTGAAGACACCGCCTGCACCAAAGGGTGCAAAATCGCTGTAGTTTTTGGTGTTTGCGTTAATAAGGCCAGCAATTATGATGAAGAGAATTACGACAATGTGGACTACCGAGGCGATGTAGTTTAAACGAGAGGAGCCCTTTGTACTGAAGACTGCGAATGCACAAATGATGATGATAATACCAATAGCTACAGGGTCAAGGTGGTTGTAGTCCTCTGTGAGATTACTGGCATAAATACGAAAATCATTAGGGCGGTGGTTGCAAAGGGTAGCTAAATAGGATGTCCACGAACGAGCCACGGCTGCACCACCAATTACATATTCAAGTATAATGTTTCCAGCGGCAATGAAGGCCACAAAGTCGCCAAGCTCCACTCTTAAGTAGGCAAATGAGCCACCTGGGAGAAAAAGTGTTACAAACCCTTAAAATAAGTACTACAAATTATGCATTCCTGAATATACAAATTTGTGAAACCAATGGTAGACACAAGCAAAATTATGCCAACTTCTTGAAAAGATTTATGAAAGACGGTTTGACTTTGAAATGTATTACTCTATTTAGTCAACAAAGAACACAACAATAACGGCACGTGAGCCGGATTAACTATGCCTTACACAAGGCATAAGGTGCTATTTAAACCTTGTTTATGTAACGACCGTGAATTTTATAAATAATTTAAAATATTTATTGAGTTAGTAAATATTTTATTGTTAATTTATTTATTGAGTAAAATAAATAAATGATAAAGTTATTGTGGAATAATTCATGTTAAGTGTAATTGTGTTAAATGTTATTTGAATGTGGTTTGATGTGTTTATTCTAATTTAATAATTAAATTAGATGATTAATTGATTTATTTGAGTACATGATTTATTTAAATAAAAATAATTTATTTGGTAATAGTGTTATTGGTCAAATAAAAGTTATAATTAAATTAGTAAGATTTAATTGAATTTATTTAATAATAGGTTTAATTAAATTGTTAGTGTGACAATTAAACTATATGATATAATGAGTTATTAAAATAAATGGAAGAAGAGTTTTATTTAGCTAAGCCAAACAAGGCCTTGTGGCTCTTGGTTGGTAAAAATAAATTTTTTTTATAGGGTCTAGCCAAACAAGGCTTTGTGACCTTTAGTTTTTTTTTAACTAATAAGGCTGTCTGGGTTTGTGACTGGTGAGTTGATAAAATCACGTGAAGTTTTATCAGCTTACTTTCATAAGCCAAAGAAAGAAATATTCAGAGAAGAAGAGAGAAATTTAGAGAAAATTTTGGAAATTGGAAGCAAGAATTCAAGCAATAGAAGGTGAATTCTAAAGTCTAGCTATATTTTCTCAGTATACTTTACTGTAAAACAATTTCTTCACTGTATATGATTTTTATTTCCACTGTGTGTGAATTTGTTTGTTCAATACGTGAATTATTTAGTTGTAATTGTTAATATGCATATATTAGTGATTATATAATGTTTATAAACCAATTTGAAGGAATTAATCCATGAAAACATGCTTTAGAATTGAGTTTTTGGTTTTACAGAGTTTTATTTCATGTATGACTTATATGCATGAAAATTGATGTTTAATTAGATTATTAATTGGTAAATTGACGTTTGATTGTGTTAATATGATGAAAAACAAAAAAGAATGCAAGTGAAATGGTTTAGAGATGAATTCACATAGTTTAATTTTATCAAATAGGCCAAAACATGATTACTTTGCTCAAACAGTGAATTTTTTGGATTTTAATTGGTTGATTATGTGTTTTGTAATAGTTAGAATTGTTAGAAACATGTTGGGTAATTATTTTACAGCATGTTTGATGTCTGGGTGTGTTTAATTTATAAGTCGAATGATAAAATTTGAAAAATTTGGTCTGAGTTTCGCTGGTTCGCGAACTGTGTGGGAGATTGCAGTCGAGTTTCTTGCCCCGGCGAGATAAATGAACTGCATTTTCTCGCCCCGATGAGAAAATTGTAAAGAAAATTCTCGCCCCGGCGAGCTTATTGTAGGAAAAATTATTTTTTTTTCTTTTCTTGGTAGTTACAATATGTCACTCTATGCAAGATTAAAACTTAAATTAATATAATAAATGAGTACCAAGATGATAAGATGGATTCTAAGTGAATATTTGATGATGATTAAATATAAAGTTAATATACCTTATGTAGACACCCAAATTTTGCACTTCCTATACTAACCCTGACAGGAGGGCAAAATCGTCAATGAACCCAGCCTACGAGAACGAGGGGTGTACATAAGGATGAACACTCAAAGCCACCACAACGACGTGCGATCAAAGCCGTCACGACAACGATCAAAGGGGAATGACGTGGCGTTTCCCAGCGGTTCTCGGACCGCAAAATACAGGCCTTTCAGCGAAAACCAACGGTACGACACAAGGATCGAGGTGCGGCCCGAAAATCGAGAAAATCAGCCCACCCAGCCGCGGATTGATTTGCGGCCAACGATTAAAATAATTGAAGTGCGCGGCGGGCGGCTGAAGCGGCTGAAGTGCGCGGAGGGCGCGGAGAAACCGAGGCCAGCCGCGGATCAATCTGCGGCCAGCCGCGGATCAATCTGCGGCCAGCCGCGGATCAATCTGCGGCCAGCCGCAGATCAATCTGCGGCTGCCCTAGACCAGCCTATTTCAGCTCAGTTTCTTCATTTCATCCAGGGAGTTGGCAGCGGCGGAAGAAGAAAGGAAAAAAGGAAGAGCCAGCAGCCATAACAGCGAGAAAAGGAGAGAAAAGAGAGAAAAAAGTGAGGAATTATATCTCTTTTGTGAGATTGTATCACATATATTTTCTACCCTAATTAATATACGAGTTTATACGCATTGTGGTGTCATTTGCAAGGTGAAAAAGAATCTTTTTTTATAGCAGTTTTGTTATATCATTTTGATAAGTTTTATCATTTGGATTATATTAGATGTAGTCTTTTCTTGTATATTATTGAGGACACAAGGATTGAGGATTATTAGTGAGGGTTCCAACGGAACAAAATTCTTCCTAATGGCCCGATGATATCCATTTGATGATTTTTAGCTTGTTTAATTTTTGTAGTATCCATTTCATGGGTGTGTATAAATTGTTGATGTGAGCCTAGGAACGCGACCCCGTGGTCCAAATCCGATGATGGACAATTTTGGTGTATGTAATCCTTTATTGTAAATTGTAATCGTCGGGCCTTAAAACGATACCAAGTTGAAAATCGGGTTTAAGGCCCCAGAAATAGTGAAATATGTGCTTGTGGGCGTTTGGGGTTATTTTGATGGCTCACATGCCCATGAATAACCCCAACGTATTTTAATGCTTGATTTGAATTACGACACCAAAATTGATTTCAAGGCTAAACGATGGAGATTTCCATAAAATCAATCAATTGAGGTTATTAGTATCACGAGGCTTAAAACTGAAAGTGCAAATGAATGTTGATTCCCCTTAAAACGAGAAGGCTAAAGAATAATCGTTTCCAAACGTCACAAAAATAGTTTTATAAAATAAATAATGTTTTATTAAACCTTGGTGCATAGGGGGAAAGAGATCCTAGAAATTGCCCATCATTTTATGAAAGCCATGTATAGCTCTCGATTCCTATTTCGACGAAGGTTTAAAAACTCTTGCTTTGCCAAAACATCACCTAATGAAAATCGCATAGTTTTGACAATTAAAATTAAACCTTTCTCATGAAAAATAAAGTTTTCTCGTATAGGCCGAAGACATTCTAAAACATTCTCAAAATAAAGCACGTTTTTCATAAAACACCAAATGTTTCTTTTTTATGCAAAACTCACCACAACATTCACATAGGCACACACACACACACACGCGCATACACACACATTTCATGAACCAAAGGATAGGAAAACATCAAGATGGCGGTAACCGTGTTTCACGGAAGTCGGGGGGTGCCTAACACCTTCCCCTCGCTTAAGCAAGCCCCCGAATTCTATGAATCTCGATTCGCAGACCAATTAATTCGGAGTCACACATGAGCCAGCGATTTAAAAAATGAAACTCGGATGAGTTGGTACATCCATTTTAAATATACCAACTGGCGACTCTGGTTAATTGGCTCATCATAAAAAACGATCTTTCAAAACCCCGTCGACATCAATGCCAACCTTTTCCAAACACCATCTAATAAAAAGGCCAAAATTGGAAAGGACAACAAATCGCAGCGGAAGCGATTCCTCCCGGCGTCGACAGCTGACGACTCTGCTGGGGACATTAGAGGGCTTAAGCCGCGTTCAAATCTTGATGTTATCCTACCCTTTAAAAAATTCATAAATGTGTATGTATGTGCGATATTTTGACTTGTTTTACTTATTGTTGTGTGAATGTGTGCTTTTTTCCAATGAATGATTGATTGAATGGAATGGCTTTACTTTAAAGAAATCATTTGCATACGGTGAGGACGATGAATGTGAATGTATGTTGAGAAAGTACCTACTCCTGAGGCGAACCTGTCGGTTGCTTATTACTGGACTCGAAGGGGCTGCTCCCCGGAGATGGCTCAGGAAATGCACCACCCAAATCCACTCCAATCGAAAGGATTCAGACGAGTAGATTGCGAAGATTTGGGGACCTTCATGCCAAAAAGCCCGCGAGAGTAACCCTAGGGTAGGTCAGCCTCTGATAAACCTAACGGAGGGGAAGCTTCTTCATGCCCTTTTATCGTTCAGTCAAATAAATAAATGTCATGTAAATGGCATACAACTGTCATACCGTCATCATCGTAATAAATATGTCCTGTATCATGTGATTACATCACCTGCACATATAAAGAGAATACTGACATGGTTTTGCAGGAGGGCAATTCATACCACGTACCAAGGTTTTCTAAAACTTCTAACTATTATCCTGTCATCAAACACTGACCCTGTTTTGCAGGATAAGATTAGAGAACCGAGAAAAAAAATGAATAATAATCATGCATCAGTGCTGACATGCATCTGCCCACTTGTAACTGGCACAGTATTAAACTACGGCCCTTGTTTGTTTTGCGAGATTGCCCCTAGGACCCAACTGAGAGGCCGTAAAGTCCATACTCCATCCATCCAAATGGCAGAAGCCGGTAGCCATGAAACACACTGGTTTCCCTAATTCACACATCACGGTACGAGATGAGCTTTAAAGGGGAAATTGCGGTACAGACTTGTCCGACCTATGAGGATCAGATCGGAGGGATCTCCCATAGTGACGCCCCTCATAAATGGGCTTGGTATCAAAATAGTAAAGAGTTCCTTCGAGACGGCTCCTCTCCCGAAAATGCAGATCTGACCGAGAAAAGAGAATCCAAAGATTGGGCAGTGAAATTCTTCCTAAGCAGAGACGATTTACATAAACGGGACTTAGCTACGGGACTGCTGAGATATCTGGAAGCCGAGGAAGCCCACAGATTAATGAACAAAGTACATGGCGATGTGTGCGGAGCCCATATGAGCAGAACATTTTTGGCAAAAAAAAATAAAAAAAATCATGTGAACGGGTCACTACTGGCTAACCACGAAAACTGACTGCGATACTCATGTCAAGAAATGCCATTAATGCTAGATCCATGCACCCCCTAATGAGCTCCATTGCTTGACCTCACCGTGGCCAGTTGGACCGTGCATCAGGTGATATCCAGGAAGGGGTAAATCCAGGAGTATGGCAGTGAATCCCGACCAGTAGAAGATCAATGGGTTTTAAAATTCGGAGTTTTATTTCAAATCCCTGCACGCTCATGTCATTTTGTCATGTTATCCAAAAGAGGATCATGTGCTGAAAGGTTTTATATATATGACAAGCATTTTGTTTTATGTCAGGTACCCCGATTTGAGGCATCCTAGCCTGGCAAGCGATAGGCCAAATTTGAAGGAGGATCACGATTTTGGTATAGAGCTAGATTTCGATCTGATGGGGATTGAGCAGGGCGAGATAGATATCGACAATACGCTTGACGAGATCAAAGGATGGGTCGAAGACAAACCCAAACCCAACTTGGATCAAACCATAGCCATCAAACATCAGAACCCCTAACAATCACAAAGAACCCGGAGTAGGGGCAAATTCGACCACCAAAAAAAAAAAAATCTCAAAAATCAAAAATCCCCCAAACCTTTCAACAAGTCAAAGGACCGGATCTTTTGTTAGCCCAGCGAGATACCAATGCAACCAGTACGAGGGAGATCACAAGAAAAACAACTTAACACTGGGGCATTTGTCAATTACCCAGGAAATGATGACGTGCAAATTGGCACCCATGCAACAATCCCATCAACATGCATCATCATCATCAAATGCTACCTCATGTCAATTCAATATTCAACGGTACGATCATCTGGCATTTGTCAAACATAGTTTTCCCGGGATACGATGATCTGCGTGAAAGGGGATTTTATTTGGCTTGATAGGAATCAGATTAATTCTGACAAGCAACCGTGGAGCACGATCGTGAGTATGATTAGACGAAGAAGGCTATTCAACTTTTTGATCGGGTACAAAGCCTTAATTCAAAGCAACGTTTGCGACAGAATCGACCTCATGTGACAGCCTTCACTTTGCATTTGCACAAACTTTCAGTTGTGGGGTATAAAACTATGACGATGTTGATGGCAATTAACACGTAGTCAGACAGTCAATAATTATCAAGCTAATATCAAGAAGTCAGACGATAAATGATTATCAAGCTAATGTCTCGAATCGTGGCCTGGGTTATTCGAGTAATTAAGCCCGAGGGGTGTCTCTACACCTGGTGCCGTAAAGCCATCTGGTTTGGGAGTCGCTGGCCCAACACTCGTTACATGGGTAACTCAGAGCCTAAGAAAGCGAGCATTACAGTAGAGGAGGCCCGAGCAGATTCGAATCGTGGCATGGGCTACTCGAGTAATTAAGCCTAAAGGGTGTCTCTGCATCTGGTACCCTAAAGCCGTCTGGTTTGGGAGTCACCGGCCTAACGCTCGCTACATGGGTAACTCAAGCCTAAGAAAACGAATCTTGCGCAAGGTCAAATAAAGAATGAATGGGGCGGACCACCAGCTTGTCTCGAACCGTGGCCTTTGTTACTCGAGTAAATAAAACCCGAAGGGGTGTCTGTACACTTAATGCCCCAAAACCGTCTGGTTTGGGAGTCATTGGTCCAAAACTCGTTAAATGGGTAACTTTGAATAACCTAAGAAAACGAGACAAGTGAAGTGGGCTAATAAAGAGAAAAGATAAAAAAAAAAAAAAACTCTCGGCCTTAAACAAGAAGTCATGGAAGAGAAACCCCTACCGAATGCTGCATCGCACAGTGCATTTGTCATATGACGTCAATCCTGCTAAGGACGTTGTCGAGAATGGAGACAGAATACTTTTGACGAGGGAAGGTAGTTCTTTTGAATCCGACCTTACTCACGTACAATGACCATGAATGCTTGAAGGTTTTCTTACGATTTCATAACTCGTTAAATAGAAAATCATCAACTCACGAAGGATTGAAAATAACTTCCAATCTAGTACATTCACGGTTCGCAACTCGCTAGATTGTGCGATCAACAGATATTCAATTTCATGTGCTTTAATTGCATTTACTCTTTTGTCGAGATTATAATATCTTTGTGTTGAACTAACACTAACGGCCCGAACCTTCAAGTTTTGGCATTTGTTAGTCATCTGATATGCAGGATCTTGCAGAGCTGTGGATAACTCAGCACGGTCAGCATCGCGAGTTTTCGATAGAAATTCTTGGTAACAACACGCGCCAAGGCAGGGGCAGTTAAGAATCGTGAAATGGAAGGAAACTGAGGCTGCACAGAACTTCTCATTGGGCCTCTCCCCAATTCTTACTATCACTGCCTCGACATCCAAATGATCCACGTGCATGAGCATATACAAGGATGATATAATGCGGGACAACAGCATATCGGCCATCAGAAATGATCAAAAGGCCAAGGAGCCAACATAGCTATCGATCATCACAGAGAGCGAAACAGACTGCCTCAACTCGATGAAATGAAGACGACCAAGAACAGACAGAGTACCAGACCAGGGTTGAAGTCTAGAAATTACACTTCACGACGAGGCGTGATCCAATCAAATGTTGGCAAACAACGACGACTGTCGAATCGTATCATTTGACTGAACAGGGGTCATTTCTATCTAAACATATGTTGTGCACATGCATCTGTCCATAACATATCTGCCAGATCATGCATAACATCTTTTTCATGCATACAGGTACGATCAAAATGAAAATCTTCAGGAAAGTACAAGCACGTCGCTTTCAACCTCACGAATGATCAGACTGTGATGACTTTTGCGGCATGGTACGTGGACGATGTTGGTGGGAGATCCAAGACATGAAGCCGATCACACATCCCATTTCAAAAAAATCACTCAAAACCAATCAATGACCCCTGGGAAGGGCTGATATCCAACCAATCAATGACCCCTCGGAAGGGCTGGTATGTGACGCCCCCAAAATAGGTCCACACAACCCATTTTGAGTCGCCAAAAACATTTTACAAAAATACAAATACGAATACGAATTTTCCCATTTTCAACTAATATTTGTCGTGCAAAATACGACCACACACATACTGTGACTTTCCATATAATATCGTACCGTATGGTACCACAGTATCCAAACCCAAATTATTACAATGCCTTAAAAAGACGGCAACACATGTTTTAAGTCTCCAGTACAATCATTATTAAACTATGCCATAACTTGATGATGACAACCACTAACTCGAACCATCACTCCACTCCCCGGCTAGTCCCAGCTACATTTTCCTTTCCTGAGAAGAACAATGGGATAAAACTGAAAAGGGTGAGCACAAATAGCCCAGTAAGAAATATCATGACTAAGATAATGAAGAATAAAAATTATCTTTAGTCTTCAACAATAATAAATCAGAGATTTAAAGATATAATATTTGTTCAACAACAACAACTGCAGCGGAACGAACAATTCATTAGAAGAGTCAAGTAGATTATAATATCTACCATCTTCTATAAGTTAAAGGATCACCACCAATATTTTATCCCTGTAACACCAATCAACAATTCCTGTTTATGAACATCCAAATCAATAATTTATTATTCAACAGCCTCTCTTTGCACTACGTGCCAAAGGTATTTATTTGTAACATCACCGGTCATGATCATGCCAAACGCCAGTTCATCTTTACACTACGGCCAAAGAGAACTTTCACCATACGCCTTTGTTTGTAACACAAAAAGTCATGATTATACCAATACACAGTTTGGTCAAAATCATGTCACGCCAGTTCATCTTTGCACTACGGGCCAAAGAGAACTAATATCACAATTTAAGTATGGGGATGAGGATGATGACAATGATACAGTGAGATTAAGGATAAGAAAAGCTCTATAATTTAATCAGTATCAAAGATTGACCAAATTGCCAACACGATGACCAAATTGTGGAGTCATATTCAAGAATGATATTCAAGAAATTATTTCATGCTTCAACTATAACGTATAAAATGAAATAGAAAGATTCAAGTGAAAAGATATTAGATGAAGCACAAACTATTAAGGATATTCTACTAATTTTCAGGAATTTTCTCCATTTAAAAATAAGGTTTTGGAAACAAACAAAGATTTCTTATCATAAATGGAGAAATGTGAAAGAAAAAGATATCTCTTAAAGAGTACAAAAGAAATGATACGTTATACAAGTATAACAGAATATATGAAATTGCAAATGGATTTTCACCCGTCATGCGATAATTCGCGTAGACAAGTTATTTTCACAAAAGATTAATAAGTAATGAATACAAAGGGTTATTCACCAGGCATGCGTCAATCCGCACGGACAGGTTATACCCACAGATTAATAAAGAATGAATACAAAGGGTTATTCATCAGGTACGACACTCGTACATACAGGTTATCCCCACAGAATAATAAGGAATGAATATAAAAGGATATTCACTAGGTACGACACTCGTACATACAGGTTATTCCCACAGAATAATAAGGAATGAATACAAAAGGATATTCACCAGACATGCGTCATACCGCACAGGCAGGTTATCCCCACAAATTAATACAGAATGAATAACAACCTTTATGAGTATAATAGCACTTACGAACATGAAAGCAAATGATATTATATATGAGTATGAAAGAAATGATATTCCCTACCTTCGTTAATAAAATACTGGATGTTGCTTTCTATGAAGTTTACTAACTTTGGACAATACTAGTATTCTCACAAATACTCACAATAGCCTAGCACACTAAGAGAACTTAAGAAATTTAGAGAGAGAGGAAGTATAGGCAATGAAGGTGTGAAAATTTCTTAAGCAAACCCTCCCTATTTATAGGAAAATCAAGGTGAGGGCATTTTAGTCTTTTCCCTAAATTTTTTTGGTTTATTACTCTTATACCCTTGACATATTCTTTTAATATCATCCATCCATTTTTTCTTCCATTTATATCATCCATCCATTTTTTCTTCCATTTATATCATCCATCCATTTTTTTTCTTCCATTATCAATAGATAATTCCATTATCAAAAATAAAACCATTATAAAAATAACTCCATTATCACAATAAATCCCTTTTTTCTGTATTATTGTGTTAAATGTATTAATATCACAGATAGCATATACTCGCAATACTGACAACCAGATTATTCCCAGGAAAGAGGGGGCCTTCCATAAAAAATGGCGCGCAATTAAATAACCCCTTTTCTTGACAGAATTTCTAGACATTGTCGATAATGCTAAAATATCCTATCAAATGATATAAGTTACCGTGTCGTGACAAATAGTAAAATATATTATGCAGATGCTAATTAACAATTATTGAATCAAGATACTATGCAATTGCTACTTTATCAATTATTGAATCAATAATATAAAACACTGTGCAACATCGTGAGCTACTGTGAAATACCGTGTACTACTGTGGAATAACGCGTTTTACTGTTCTTTTTATCACCGGGTATTTTAACAGTTATCGGTTAAAATTTTGCCGCCAATTTCTATCACTTTCTATATCCGACAGTTAACCCGTTGTGGGGCCCACTATCATTGACAATATTGCCATTTCGGCGCCGTCGTACGGTATCGAATATAATATTTCCCGACAGAAAGAATATTCCCCGACAAAAGGAATATTCCCCGACATACTATTTATCAGATAATTTGCATATAACACCCTTAACTATCATTTATAACAATTAAGCACTTCACTATTTAGAAAAATAATCATAAAAAAAATAATAAACTTTTATTTCATAAATTCGGGGTCTTACATGGTATCCAACCAATCAAAGACCCCTGGGAAGGGCTGGTATCCAAACAATCAGTGACCCCTAGGAAGGGCTGGTATCCAAACAAGAAGTGAACCTGGGAAAGCATCCAAGCAAACCACAACAAGGTGGTGAGCAAACCTGGGAAGGCATCCAAGCAAACCACAACAAGATGGTGAGCACCCTAGGAAGGGCTGAGATCCAAACAACTAACACCCTGGGAAGGGCTGAGATCCAAACCACTAACACCCTGGGAAGGGCTGAATCCAACCAACTAACACCCTGGGAAGGGCTGAGATCCAAACCACTAACACCCTGGGAAGGGCTGAGATCCAAACAACAGACGACCCCTGGGAATGGCTGATATCCAACCAACTAACACCTTGGGAAGGGCTGAGATCCAAACAACTAACACCCTGGGAATGACTGAGATCCAAAACAACTAACACCCTGGGAAGGGCTGAGATCCAAACAACCAAACCCCTGGGAAGGGCTGAGATCCAAACAATCGACCGGAGACGAGACCCGGCGATTACGAGACGAGCGACCGGAGACGAGACCCGGCACTCACAAGACAATCGACCGAAGACGAGACCCGACGATTACGAGACGAGCGGCCGGATACGAAACCCGGCACTCACAGGACAATCGACCGGATACGAGACCCGGCGGTTACGAGACGAGCGACCGGATACGAGACCCGGCACTCACAAGACGATCACCGGATACGAGACCCGGTGATCACAAGAAGAGCGACCGGAGACGAGACCCGGCACTCACAAGACAATCGACCGGAGACGAAACCCGGCGATTACGAGACGAGCGACCGGATACGAGACCCGGCACGACAAGACGATCGACCGGATACGAGACCCGGCGATTACGAGATGGGTGACCGGATACGAGACCCGGCCCCGACAAGACAATCAACTGGATACGAGACCCGGTGATTACGAGATGGGTGACCGGATACGAGACCCGGTCCTGACAAGACAATCAACCGGAGATGAACGACCCGGTGATTACGAGATGGGTGACTGGATACGAGACCCGGCCCCGACGAGACGATCGACCGGATACGAGACCCGGCGATTACGAGATGGGTGACAGGCGACAAAAATCGGCCCCGACAAGACGATCGACCGGCGACGATAACCGGCGATTACGAGATGGGTGACCGGTGACGAAACCCGGCCCCGACAATACGATCAACCGGCGACGATGACCGGCGATTACGAGATGGGTGACCGACGACGAAACCCGGCCCCGATAAGACGATCGACCGGCGACTATAACCGACGATTACGAGATGGGTGACCGGCGACGAAACCCGGCCCCGACGAGACGATCGACCGGCGACGATAACCGGCGATTACGAGATGGGTGACCGGATACAAGACCCGGCCCCGACGAGACGATCGACCGGCGATGAGACCCGGCGATTACGAGATGGGTGACCGAATACGAGACCCGGTCCCGACGAGACGATCATCCGCATTGACACCCTTTTACGAATATTTTGCATGCCTTACATCTTACGTTGCATCATAAGTCATATGTGTTGCATCACGTATGTATTGTCATTCTTGTGCACTGTCATTCATGCATCGAGTGTCTATTCTTTATCCTGTTCATTTCATTTAAAATTCCATAAACATGATAAAGAGGGGCAGCTGTAGACACCCAAATTTTGCACTTCCTATACTAACCCTGACAGGAGGGCAAAATCGTCAATGAACCTAGCCTACGAGAACGAGGGGTAGACATAAGGATGAACACTCAAAGCCACCACAACGACGTGAGATCAAAGCCGTCACGACAACGCTCAAAGCGGAATGACGTGGCGTTTCCCAGCGGTTCTCGGACCGCAAAATACAGGCCTTTCAGCTAAAACCAACGGTACGACACAAGGATCGAGGTGCGGCCCGAAAATCGAGAAAATTAGCCAACCCAGCCGCAGATTGATCTGCGGCCAACGATTAAAATAATTGAAGTGCGCGGCGGGCGGCTGAAGCGGCTGAAGTGCGCGGCGGGCGCGGAGAAACCGAGGCCAGCCGCAGATCAATCTACGGCCAGCCGCGGATCAATCTGCGGCCAGCCGCGGATCAATCTGCGGCTGCCCTAGACTAGCCTATTTTAGCTCAGTTTCTTCATTTCATCCAGGGAGTTGGCAGCGACGGAAGAAGAAAGGAAAAGAGGAAGAACCAGCAGCCATAGCAGCGAGAAAAGGAGAGAAAAGAGAGAAAAAAGTAAGAAATTATATCTCTTTTGTGAGATTGTATCACATATATTTTCTACCCTAATTAATATACGAGTTTATACGCATTGTGGTGTCATTTGCAAGGTGAAAAAGAATCCTTTTTTATAGCAGTTTTGTTATATCATTTTGATAAGTTTTATCATTTGGATTATATTAGATGTAGTCTTTTCTTGTATATTATTGAGGATACAAGGATTGAGGATTATTAGTGAGGGTTCCAACGGAACAAAATTCTTCCTAATGGCCCGATGATATCCATTTGGTGATTTTTAGCTTGTTTAATTTTTGTAGTATCCATTTCATGGGTGTGTATAAATTGTTGATGTGAGCCTAGGAACGCGACCCCGTGGTCCAAATCCGATGATGGACAATTTTGGTGTATGTAATCCTTTATTGTAAATTGTAATCGTCGGGCCTTAAAACGATACCAAGTTGAAAATCGGGTTTAAGGCCCCAGAAATAGTGAAATATGTGCTTGTGGGCGTTTGGGGTTATTTTGATGGCTCACATGCCCATGAATAACCCCAACGCATTTTAATGCTTGATTTGAATTACGACACCAAAATTGATTTTAAGGTTAAACGATGGAGATTTCCATAAAATCAATCAATTGAGGTTATTAGTATCACGAGGCTTAAAATTGAAAGTGCAAATGAATGTTGATTCCCCTTAAAACGAGAAGGCTAAAGAATAATCGTTTCCAAACGTCACAAAAATAGTTTTATAAAATAAATAATGTTTTATTAAACCTTGGTGCATAGGGGGAAAGAGATCCTAGAAATTGCCCATCATTTTATGAAAGCTATTTATAGCTCTCGATTCCTATTTCGACGAAGGTTTAAAAACTCTTGTTTTGCCAAAACATCACCTAATGAAAATCACATAGTTTTGACAATTAAAATCAAACATTTCTCATGAAAATTAAAGCTTTCTCGTATAGGCCGAAGACATTCTAAAACATTCTCAAAATAAAGCACGTTTTTCATAAAACACCAAATGTTTCTTTTTTATGCAAAACTCACCACAACATTCATATAGGCACACACACACGCGCGCATACACACACATTTCATGAACCAAAGGATAGGAAAGCATCAAGATGGCGGTAACCGTGTTTCACGGAAGTCGGGGGGTGCCTAACACCTTCCCCTCGCTTAAGCAAGCCCCCGAATTCTATGAATCTCGATTCGCAGACCAATTAATTCGGAGTCACACATGAGCCAGCGATTTAAAAAATGAAACTCGGATGAGTTGGTACATCCATTTCAAATATACCAACTGGCGACTCTGGTTAATTGGCTCATCATAAAAAACGATCTTTCTAAACCCCGTCGACATCAATGCCGACCTTTTTCAAACACCATCTAATAAAAAGGCCAAAATTGGAAAGGACAACAAATCGCAGCGGAAGCGATTCCTCCCGGCGTCGACACCTTAACTTAAAGATAAGTTTTGGAAAATTTTAAAGTGTAATATTGTTGTAGTTAAGCTTGTAGCTTCTGAAATAGAATTGATAATCAAAAGGTAATTGGAAATTGAGATGAGGATTGGAGTGTTAATGTACGTGAATATTGTAACTAATCATTTTTGTTTCTATACAAACGGAATATGTAGGTTGTTTATTGTACGTGGTTTGTAATTAGGGAAACTACGCGCGAGGCAAGTTTCTTATTCTCAACTCTTTCACACTAAACATGTTTCCAATCTTAAATTTACTTAACGCAAGTTTCCTTATCTTACCTCGATTTCAGTTAATGCAAGCTTTCTATCCATATCTTGTTTACAAATATGCAAGCTTCTAAATCCTATTTTCTCATTTAGCAAGTTATCATTACATGTCATAAACTTCTGACTTTTAAACTCTTGTTGTTCAAAGCTCAAGTTAATTGAAGTCATTATTTTAATATCTTGGATATACAAAGTCCATATCATTGTATATCACTGTTGTTGATCTTTGATCATATTCTAAGTCGTTTAAATTCTATATTGTTGAACTAAATTTTTGGATGACAAAAACTGAGAAGAACAACCTTAGTTTAGGGGAATACTTACGCGAAAGCGTTAAATGGTTGTGCACAATACATTGTACAACGGGCTGATCACCCTAAGTACGAGATGAATAGTCCAGTCATAGTTTATTAAACTGTTAAAGGTTATAACAAACTTATCTGTTAACCTAGGACATGATTCGAGGTCTTGTGACCCTCAGTATATCACTTTCAGAATATCTTGTTGTTCTATTTATATTCTTTTGAGCCTTCAGATGTTTCCATTCTTAATTATCATTCAGCAGAAAAGTTATACCGTATAAATTAAATTATTTAGAAAGTGTTCATTGTTATTTTGGTGGGCACTTGTTTTGCTCACCCTTGCATACTAAACTCTTACAGCTAAAGCTGAGATAACAAATGAGCCGTCACTAGCAAAGGAAAAGGAAAAATGAGCAAGTGACGATGATTTGCTGTTACGTGAAGACTTGATTATTTTTATTTATGTGGCTGTGTAACTGAAACTTATTAGTTATTTGTGTTTCCGCGTTTAAAGATGTAATAAATGTTAGAAAACCTGAGATTTATTTTTAAAAAATTATGTAACCCTTTTATGGGAGATATTTCTTTTGTTTTATTATTTAGTTTGCTTTACTTAAAACCTTTTGTTTATGGGTAAATAGTGGTTGTATATGGATAATGAGCACCAAATCTGTGTGGTTTGAGGTAACCCGGATTTAGGGGTGTCACAGGTTAGCCAAAGATGTGAAAGAAAAAGCTTTAATAAGCATCTCAAAATTATCCATTACTGGATATGTTACTAAATCGCTATATATAGGATTATATCTTATTATAGAATCAATTTAATCTCTTAATAAAGTGCAAATGGTAAAAATAAAAATAAATGGCATTTATTATCTCTCTTACAAAAACTAATATTTACTTATATAGTACTACACGACTTATGATACACTTAATAGATATAGCTTACTGTAGGCAAGGAGATCGTATTTTGCAATGTGGTGGGTTTCGTGTTGACTGCGGAGGAGAGAAATCTACGAATAGTACGGAATTGATTGATGAGCTGGAGATGGGAGAAAAACAGGTAAGCGATTACTCCAGGGTGTCTCGGGTGCACAGAGAATCCAAAGATGTGCTTACACAAGGCATAAGGTGTTATTTAAACCTTGTTTAGCCAAAGATGTGAAAGAAAAAGCTTTAATAAGCATCTCAAAATTATCCATTACTGGGTATGTTACTAAATCGCTATATATAGGATTATATCTTATTATAGAATCAATTTAATCTCTTAATAAAGTGCAAATGGTAAAAATAAAAATAAATGACATTTATTATCTCTCTTACAAAAACTAATATTTACTTATATAGTACTACACGACTTATGATACACTTAATAGATATAGCTTACTGTAGGCAAGGAGATCGTATTTTGCAATGTGGTGGGGTTTCGTGTTGACTGAGGAGGAGAGAAATCTACGAATAGTACGAAATTGATTGATGAGCTGGAGATGGGAGAAAAATAGGTAGACGATTACTCCAGGGTGTCTCGGGTGCAGAGAGAATCCAAAGGAAATTAACCCCCTTCTATTGGAATGAGGGGGAGTATTTATAGAATTTCTTGTATAGTGATCATGTGCCAAGCACATGTCTGGGTAGTGTGCCAAGCATGTGAACTCAGAGGAAATTCCAAAAATACCCTTAATTACTTGAGTAATGCCTAAATCGTCCTGTCCTTCTAGTCACCAATTCCCAAAATGAGTTACCTCCATGAGTCTTCTGCCTCGGGACTCGTGGAGGCTCCTCTTATGTCTTATTTTTTCGACTTTTCTGAATTTATTATTCCTTTCTAGGTCCCATGTGGACCCTAATTTATATTTAGGCTTACATTTGCCCCCTGCATGTGAGTCACGCCTTCAAAGTGAGGATCATGCAAAAATATTGAATTCTTGAAGTCCCTCTTCCGAAGTGTCGACGGATGGGATCTCCAATTTGGATGACCAATTGTGCCTCCAAATTCTTGCAAATAACACACCAAAATTTAAAATGTAAGTATTCATAAATGATATTCGTAATGCATCATGTGTACATGACCTTTATATAAATATATATATATATATATATATATATATATATTATGTACTCCAATGCATCATGTATATTGTATTGGTTCCCGCAAGGAACAATGCATGTGCACTACTCGAAATATATGAGTTTTTTTTTAACTTTGGTTTAAATAAACTTCAAAAACAAGCGACTCCACTATCTCCAACTCATGGACTAATTAGTTATGACAAATAATCCCCCTTCATGGCTCGAGACTCCCTATCATTTTATCAGCTAAGCCCACATGTCAACCACTTGTATAAAGACGTGTGCCAATGTGAAGTGTTATTGGCTGATGAGAAAGTAGTTAATTAAATAATTTAAATGGAGCCTCGTATGTATAAAAAAAATATACAATCACCTCCATTTGGAATCTTAAGGGGGAATATATATATATATATATATATATATATATATATATTTATATGAGTAACTAGGAATATGTGAAAGTGGGTACCACCCGAGAAATCAAATAGGTCAGTTACATTTGAATTTGAAATTGACATTAACTCGGTCTATATCTAAAGTTTAAGTAGCGTTAAAATTTTATCAAATGTAACTGCATAAGATGGGAAAGAAGAGAAAATAACAATAGTATTGTCAGGACTAATCGCACCCCCATCATCGATTTCGAAAAAAAATATTTTTAGGGAGAGAGATAGTATAAAGAGAAGGATTTCTAATTGCGTTTTTTTCCCTTTCATATATATATATATATATATTCTTCTTATTTTCTTCGGAAGTCGGCTAAGGCCTTTAGTTGTCAATTACCTTTTCGATAGTAAGGTGACGACTTGTCGTGTTTCACCCTGTATCTATCCATCAGATTCTTAGCGTTTTTATTCCCCCCTTTTTTAGATTGAATATAAACGAAAGAATATATATAAAAGTAGAGGGGTATACCCCAAATCACAATTGATGGGACCTCATATGCATAACATAAGAGATGTCAACTACATAAGAAATCAAACTAGCCACAACATACTAAACATCATACACATCCCCAAACAAGAATGGTTTTATCAGTAATCTTAGCACGTTGGAACATAGCAAAGTAAGTCAGCCTTATTGATGGAGGGAGTTTCATTGTCTGGTAAGGTGATTAGGCAGTGGCTTGTTTAGCACAATGTTTCCCCCATTTCCAATTCAACTTCACTTGCTGCTAATTTCTCATTGTAGATCATTTGCAGATTATAACAATCCATGGTGGAGTGTCCTGCGTGTTAATTGTACACACATGAGTCAGGTCTCCTCTTCATTCTTCTGTATCTTGCCCCCTTATGGCTTTTGCTGAGAATCTGCTAAAGCCACGGTAGCCGTCCTCTTGCCTTTCCATGTAATAGTCGTATGACTCTCGGGCAATGTCATAATTCCTCCTAATTCTTGTGCAAACGATGAGAGTGCTACAAAGGAATCACATGCTTTAGTTATGAGATGGGGTTTGAAGGCATCTAGGGCACCATTGTTGTATATGCTCACTAGATTCTTCTCTTCGATCGGCTCCGCACACTTCTGTGCCTGAGCCCTAAATCTGTCCACATAGTCCGACAATTCTTCGTTTGGCTTTTGTTTGAATCTCATGAGCTCTACTATGGTCACTTGTATCTGTACGTAAAAAAACTTTTTAAAAAAAATTATAATTTTAGATTATCTCAATCGTGGACTGATCCTTTTTCCAAATTATAGTACCAACTGAAGGCACTATCTGTCAACGTCTTGTTGAATTCTCGCATCAAAAGGTTATGGTTGCTTACTTCATTGTAGCCTAACCATGGTGACATTGACTCTATAAACCTGGCTATATGTTCTCTGGCATTCCCTTTTTCTCTGTTGTACTTTGGGAACTGTGGAGGGTGCTCAATATATCCTGTTGGGTAAGGCTGTCTCCGGATATGAGTCGGGTAAGGTGGAGTGAAGTCCAATTTTGAAGGTCGAGTTGTATGTCTACGAAGTTGATTGATTACATCGATCATATCGTCCTTTGTCGCATACTGGCTTGTTGTATGAATTTTCTGAGGGGTTGCAATGTACTGATGCATCGGCGGCGTGTGCGACAAAGAGATCGGTTGATGCACACTTGCATCATGCAAAACTTGCATTGGTTGTGCTTGTTGACTTGTTCGTTGGGTGTGGCTCGGAATGATCGACATATGCTCTTGTGAAAATACTGGGAGTATAACTGGAATGATGGTTGGTTGAGGCTGGCTTGCTTCCTGTCTCGGTTGTGGTATGTCACCACTATTCCAAGGCTCTAAATAGATGATTGGAATCGGTTGACTCTCCGTTGTTGGAGTTACATTTTGATTTTCCTTGTTGTTGTCATCTACTCTTGCTTATTCTACCTACAAATTTCCTAGAAACATGGCCTTGAAGGTTGGGATCTGCATCATCTGCTTGCAAAAATTCTTCATCTCCTTATGTTGCCTCTGTATTTTTGACACCATGGCCATCATAATCCCTTGTCCTTCCCGTGCTTCCTTCAACGCCTTAAGTATTTCCAGCTGCACAACATTCATGGTTGTTTGCTCCACTACTGCTTCCTCGCCTTGCATGCCCGTGCTCGTCTGCCTGGTGTTGGTTGGTTGTTGATCAGCCATATATGGTGAAGTTGAACTCCCTTCTAAGGTGTCTTCTAGGATTGGTCTGTCAAAATCTAGATTTGCGCCTTGGGGAGCTTGGTTCACTTGCCTTGGAGCTGGATTCGGTGAGGTAATACTTATGGTCGGTGAAGCTCTACCCGTAGTTCTCCCACTTCGAGTTGTGGGCATACCCTTCACGAATTCAACATCTCCCCAGCAGAGTCGACAGAAAATGTAGTCAAGGAAATCGTACCTTGCAATGTGGTGGGGTTTCGTGTTGACTGAGGATGAGAGAAATCCACGAAGAGTATGAAATTGATTGATGAGCTGGAGATGGGAGAAGAACAGATAGACGATTACTCCAGTAACACGTGGCAGAACTCTTAGAGTGGAAGAACCTTCTCGGGTGTCTCGGGTGCAGAGAGAATTCAAAGGAAATCAACCTCCTTCTATTGGAATGGGGGAGGGGGGAGTATTTATAGAATTTCTTGTAGAGTGATCATGTGCCAAGCACATGTCTGGTTAGTGTGCCAAGCATGTGACATCAGGAAAATTCCAAAAATATACTTAATTACTTGAGTAATGCCTAAATCGTCCTGTACTTCTAGCCACCAATCTAATCCCTGAACTGATTCCCAAAATGAGTTGCCTTCATGAGTCTTCTGCCTCGGGACTCGTGGAGGCTCCTCTTATGTCTTGTTTTTCTGACTTTTCTGAATCTATTATTCTTTTTTAGGTCCCATGTGGACCCTAATTTATACTTGGGCTTACACTTACGAATCCAACTTATGATATTTCATGATCCCTCCATCCCAAAATAATGATAGAGGTTACCTTTTCATTTTAACATATCAAGAAGAATTAACTTAATAAAAATAATAAATAAAAAAACATAACATAACATTATCCATAATTGAAAGTGACTATTAATACTTTATTTAAAAAGTAATGCGATGGACACAAACTATACACAAAAAGTTGTATACAAACAGTATAAAAAAGAAAAAGAAAATAAGAACCGAACCTACCATTAGATATTTTACATATTTCCATTGGTATTACTCTTTGTGCAGAATTTTTTGTGTACAGACGTAGTATTATTCTTATTTAAATAGTTAAAAAAATTAGATATACCTCACCATCTTCTATTTCTCACCCCCTTTCTTTTATTAATTAATACAAGCCCGACACAAGTTCTAAAACAACAAACACTTGACAGAAATCGTCAAATTAAGTTGGCAAAATGATAATCTAACGAAATTATGAAGAGATAGATATAACACACAAAAACAAAAATATAACTAATAAAGAACAGAGTCCAATGATATACACCTGCAATAGGGATCTCCACAGCAAACTCAGTGTAGCAAAACACAGAAAGCAATGCAGATATTCCTGATATAACATAGGAGAGAACAACAGCAGGACCGGCTTCATTACGGGCTTCAAGGCCGGTGAGGACGAATATTCCGGCTCCAAACGTGGCTCCCATGCTGAACCACATGAGGTCCCACCAAGACAGAGTCTTCTTCATCTCGTTATGGCTCTGTGACTTTGCCTCCCACTCGGCCTGCTCACCTGACCGAGTTAGTACCCGGTCTATCAACCTAGTGTGAGTCTCCTTTAGGGCATTCACATAGTTTCCCCAGCTCTTGAAGGACTCCTCAGGGATAAAATCATCTTTTGAGCACGAACACCCTCTCCTCCGGATCCTTGTCGATGATCCATCTTCGCTACCATCTCCCATTTTGCACCCTATATTCACGCAACAATACACAAAACATGATCTAAGACTCTACTGACTGCTCAAATAATATAGGAAAAGTAGATTTAAAACTGTGTTTTCAATGAGACATTGTTTGCTTGCTAAGAAAACATCTAGGAAAATTTTAGAACTAAAATCTCGGGTTTGTTATATAAGGTTAAGCAGCTCCTCCGTAACAGAAACTCACACTTACAATCATGAAATTTAAGTTTATGATGACAAATTTGTAAGTTAAACTTAGATCTGATAATAAATGAATGAATTAAATCTAAATTTTCTCAAGTTTCAACTTCAAACATGCAAATTCACTATTTTGCATCTTCTTTTTTGTTTTTTTATTATAAAACTTCATTATCAAAATGCTTAAGAAATTAATAAATTTAAACTTTTAAGGAACTTAAAACAGAACAACGATCAGACTAATAACCATTTCTAAAAATAACATTTCAATCAATACCACACAATTTTGATAAGAAATTAAGAACAAGCCCAAACATGTAATCTAAAAATTAATTACAGAAAATGAACTCGAATATTTCATCATTTAAAACAGGTATCGATATATATATATATATATATATATATATGTATATATATATATATGTATATATATATATCTATATAATAAAGTAGGACCAAATTTGAACACTTACCCACTTTAAAATTTAGAAAAGCACAACAACGACTCAGATTTCATTTCAATTATTTTAACTTAATCCAATGGGGGACATTTCATCCGACCCACAACGAATCCCGCCCAAATTTTCTACCTATTCAGCTATTCTCTCTCCCATCTCTTTTTCCCCTTCGTGAAGAACCCAATTTTTCAGACCATCTGCAGCGCTTCAGTGAAGAACCCAAATTAGGAACTTGGTATCCACACACTCTAACTCTCCGAAGAAGAACCCCAAGCGTCGATTTCACCTTCGGCCCTCCCTTCAGAAGCAAACTCTCACTCTCTCTTCCTCCCTCCCTCAATCTGCAAAGCATTCGGTGAGAGATATAGAGTGGCGAATAGCAAAATTGGGGTAGCAACAAACCCTAATTTCAAACCCAAATAAAGAGTAGAGACTGATTAGATTTTTAATTTTTTTTACACCCGTCGAAATCCCATTTTTCCGACCCGTTCGCTTCTCTCTCTTTTTTCACTATGTACCAAGTTCCTAAAACTCATAAGCTTACTGAATCTCCTTACTAGCAGTTCGGACCAAACCAAGTTAATGATTCCCTAAAGCTACCGTGGTTCGGCTAGAAGATGTCAAAGGTTCCAGAGAATTAAAATTCAAGCATTAGTAAACTGAAATTGCAACAAATAGAAGGTATGTAATGAGTTTTTTTATTAAGTTTATATAAATTGATTGCAGCAAATAGTTGTTGTTGTGTGGAGTTATAAGGGTGGAAAAAATATGGATTAAACCATAACTAAATGTGTATGAATTCTGTAAATTTAAAGCATGCACACATTTTGTTTGTTAAAAGTCCTCTTAGGGTCTGTTAAGTGAAGTTTGAGACTAAGGGAAGTATTTTTGTTGCAGGTATCATTTTATTCCATTTGTTTCTCAATTCATATCTTAAGGGTAATAAAGATTATATTCTTCGGATTCTTTGCAACTTTTCCACCCTTCTTTCCCCTGCTTAATTGCCACATAATCTGAAAATATATCAATGCTATAAGTTAGTTTGTTTTTTTTGGGGTGGTGGTCCTGGTGAAATATATCAATGCTATATGGTATTTGTCTATGTAAGGTTTAAGTTAAATAGCTGTGTAATCTGTAAGCATGTACTTTCTTAGTTAATGTAAACTCTTGCAACTTCAATGAATTAGCTTTACAATTGTTTGTGATTCCTTTGCAAGTATTTTTCATTTGTAAGCTCTTACAAGTTTCTTTCTTTACAATGACGTAACCTTTCGCTCAAATCATAAATGGTAGTATACTCTTAAATAGTTGGTTTCTTTTTGTTGCTCATGCGGCCCAAAAAAAAATGAATTGAAGTTGCAGCTGAATTGAAAGTTACTATTGGCATTAAATCTACATTCAACCATTATTATACTTAAGAACTGCAGCAAACAAAAGGTAAGCTATGAGTTTTTGTTGGAGTTTATAGAAATTATTTAGTTTATGTGTTGTATTGTGCTATTGATTGGGCTGTGTTGGTTAAGGAAGTTTTGTGCAGTGTAATTGGAGAAATAAGGGTGGAAAATTCTGGGTTTAACACTCCCTAAATGCCTATTAGTTACTTTCCTATCCGTTCCAAAAAGGAAGAAAATAAAGAAAAATTTGTTATCTCATCTTCTCCATCCCAAAACAAATTCTAAGCCTTTTTAATTCTTGCTAAAATTACCAAGCAAATAAGAAGAAAGTGGAACTAGCATGTGAATTGGGGGAAAACTTAGAAGCAATTGCATTTTGTCCAGCTATAGTGAAAGGTATACTATACTTTCCTAAGTAATTCATGAAAATTAGTTAATTAATCATTGTTATTGCCATGTTTGGTTGTGAATTGGCATGTTTACATGTTTAAAATCTATGCAAAATCTGAGTTTTACACTGTGCATGTCACATGTTTGCTAAAAAGCTTCAAAGAGGTTGTTTTGGTAAAACTTGAGAATTGGATTACATTTTGAGCAAGATGATATATATACATGAACTATTAGATCATTTAAGTAGTTTAGATGTATCAAATCAAGTGCAAAATGAGTTTTATAGAATTTTGATCAAATTGGATTTAACTAGAAAACTGTGTTGACAGTGCATTTTCGGCCCCCTGTAATTATGGTTTAAAATGTTCTTTTTGACTGGGAAAGTGGTGGTGGTGGTTGGGTTCATAAGGAAAGCAAGGGTGGATCTCAGTTTATATAAAATTTATTATATAGATTCCCTTCTTCCGTTCCTTTCTCTTATTCCTTTATAACAATCTCACATAGTCCAACTTCTCTTCATTCCGGCTAGGATTATCGAGTTAAGCAAGCAATTGAAGTGGGTCACTGATCAAGGTGATCTATCTATCTTAAAATGTACATAACCTGTTTGGTTAAATGCCTTAAACTCTTCCCCTCTCTCTTCAGTGAGTTATATCTACGATTTTTTTTAATTTTTATGCTCAATTTCAGTGGAATTTTTTAATTTACGCGTTTACTTTCAGTGATTTGTTATTTAAAGCACCAAAACTATTGGTTCCCTAAATCATTACTTTTAATCATGAGTAATGAGTAATGATCAGTAATGAGAAATTTCTATATTATGCCCACTCTGACTCTATAATACTTCTCAGACAACTATGGAGCAACGGACACCAATACAAGAATATATATGGTCAACACGAGGACATGACAGTGAAAACTAGGCTCTCATATAACTGTTCTTTTCACCTTGAATTCAATGATTGTTAGTGTACTAATCATTAAGCTATATATTATTAGGTTTTTATAGTTGTTTCTTGAAGAAAAATTTCCATCTTTCAATTTAGTCTGGCTGATATACATCATAATGGCATCTGTTGTTCAGGAAGATACTTAATATTCTTTGACTTCTTATAAATGCTCTTAACAACTTTTCTCTTATGTGACTATAGTTACAAGTTCTGTTTTTAGTCTCTATGTTATTTTTATTTAACAGGTTCTTAAAGTCTTCATGAAAGATTTATTTTTTTGAGATTTGATTTGTCCAATTTATATTTTAACGTGTTCTTTTTATTTAACAGGTTCTTAACGTGTTTGGTTAAGTTGAATACATACACATAGAGATTACGAAATTACAATATGTATTACCCTCTAAATATTGAAAAAAAGATAGTAGAGTTTTTGCTTACGTTTACGGAAGAGTTCTATAGTGATATTTCAATTAGGTATATAAGTTTGCAAGACTTAAATTGTATGGATCTCGAAGTAATCTCAAATAATGTTGTGTTGTTTGGTTCTGCATTTCTCATTGTTATGTGGTGTTATGAATTTAAAGTTTGAAAGCTACTTCAATTAGAACTACAACCTCAAGGAAAAGTATATTCTGTAATTTTACTTAGCATTCCTTTATTAAATAATAGAGTTTATTATCTCAAACTATACTTTTCATTGATTCAAACAATATATATACAATCATGTATTTCTTGATGATTAATTGACATGGTATCTAATTCATCATAAATCAATACAAATAATATTTCAGTTTTTGAATGTTTGTGTTTAATTTGGGTGTTTTAAATTTGGATTTTTTTTACATTGGGTGTTTAATTTGTGTTCTCACTCCATCTCTCCCTCTTTCACAGCAGTAGCACACACACACAACAACAACACACAAAACACACACACATTTGCACACGAATGTTAGGTTGGAATGGATGTTGAGTTTGTTATTATTGATTGTTCATTTTGTGAAATTTGTACGCTAATTTAAGTTGTCGTTTTCCTTAAATTAGTGAAATTTGTACTTTTGATTTTCATTTCATAGTGTGTAGCTACAACCGATTCAACTGCACAATCATCGACCAATGGATGATGTTGTTATATTTGGTAGTGTAAGTTTTTCATCTGATTAACTTTCATCTGATTAACTTTCATGTGATTAACTCTCTCTATTAACTCTCCCTTTGGTGTATGCTGTTATATTTGATTTTTTAATAACTTATTTATTATAATTTATTTTCATTAATGTCGTGACAGATGGATGACGACCTAGATAATACCGTATGATAAGTTTTTCTTACTCATCATTTTCTTACTTACTATTCAATGTTTTATTATTTAATATTTTTTTTACTACAGGTTCGAAGACTTCGTCCTAATAATGTAGGAGTAATAATTCCTCACACCTATTTCTCATTCATTTTTTCTTTTCTTTTTTTGCTTTTAAGTAGCGTTTTCTTACACAGAGGGAGAAAAAAAGGTCTGGTGCTTTGACGAATGCCAAATTTAAGGGGAAAGAAAAAGCAACCGCTTTTAGCCAAGGAACAAAAAATAAAGATTGCCAACTGGTATCCCTTTTAATCCTACTCTTTTCTTTATGTTTTACAATGAATTTGGATGTTATTGAATGAAAAAAAAAAATTAACTTTCGTTTTATGTAGAACTCTTTATTTGTCAACATGTTTTTGGTTTTTCTCATTTAATATTACTTTTTTTTCGTGTTATTCTGTGTATACAATTGACTTTCTAAGGAACTATGATTTTTTGTTATGACATATTATTTGTATCATTTGTTGGGTCCTATTTTTTAAAACTCTAAATTTGTTTGAACATTCCATAATTTGAATCATAGATCAATAGTGAAACCTCAACCTTTCTCATTAGTTTGAAGCATATTTTGATCTTATTTATAGCATACCTTTCAATATGCTATTGATCGAGCATATTACTATAGAACATGTTACTCTATGCTCTGATATTGCATTAGTAAACAGTGTGTTGATGCAAACTGTAAAATCAACAACATGTCAATTGGGACAACTTGCACGTTAAATCAACAAAATAATAATTATTTTTTTATGAGTTTGTGGTTTAGGCACCAAACTATAATGTTCTATCAAAATCAACATTGTCGCAATGTGCGAGGCTTGCTGGGAAAGAAAATGAGTGCTCCAAATGCCAATGGGGACAACTTGCACGTCACGAAATAGATCGATCAAAACACCGTGCCCCCGTTCAACCTAGATTTTTTCCTTCTTTACCACCAAGTCGTCGTCGCCGAGCATGCCTAGAACGAGAATCAAATAAAAGGGCCCGTCTTCAACCAATGACTTTGTCTACCAACATTTCCCATCCTGTAACAGACAATATAGTGACAACAAATGTTTTAGAGTCATCATCAACCACCTTGCTTCAAAATCTTAATGACGACACTACAACATTTGTTTCACGGTGGTTGTCTGTGGCCATCATGAATCAAGAAAATCCTCCTCAAAATCTTGAAGAAGGCACACCATCAAATATCTCAACGGTGTCGCCTGTGACTACCATGCTTCAAGACATTCCTCCTCAAAACCTTTACAAAAGCACAACAACGGTCTTGGAACCATTCTCCCCATGTTTCCCAGGGGCATCGTATATAACAAACATGTTCCAACAAATGCGTAATCCGAATGAAGGCACCAGGTGTTCGCTATAAGTTTTAATTTTCTATTCTCACTCTTGTTGTCTTATTCATGTTCTCCTTTTAAATTTATATTCAATTTATATAATCAAATTGTATGACATCTATAATTTTATCTGTAGTGCCTACACAGTAGAAGGTGTAGCTATGGATGTTGCATTTAATCCTCGAAACCATGAAATTCCAGATCGTCATTTCCTCGGCTTGATGAATCGAACATGTCCTCATTGTTCTGCCTTACACTGGCTTGCTGAAAAATTAACAAAATCATCTGTATCAAATCCTCTCTTTGGTAAATGCTGTTTACAAGGAAAAATTAGACTACCTCCACTTATTGCACCTCCTTTAATGCTTAAAGCATTGTATGACGACAATGATGAACAATCAAAATCGTTTCGTCAGCACACACGGGAGTATAATGCAGCTAATGCGTTTACGAGTCTTGGTGCTACTCTGGATGACAGATTAATTGCCGGGAGGGGGCCTAGAACATTCACCATCCATGGAGAATTACGCCATCGAACAGGATCGCTTATGCCACAACCAGGGTGTGAGCCAATTTACTCTCAATTGTATATTTATAATCCTAATTCAGCTTTAGATATTTGTACCAACAAAAATCCTAACTTGAGAAGGGATGTTTTGAAAACCATACAAGATTGTTTATTGCAAGTAAATCCATTTCCTATGAAATTTCGGCAGGCTCACACAATTTTAAGTGAATTGGAATTGACGGGGGTGAATTTACCAGCCTATCTTCACTACAGTTCTGTAACAGACCGACGTCGATATAATCTCCCAACAACTGATGAGATTGCGGTAATATTACCGGGAGATGGAACTGAATCAAGTGGAATGAGAGATATTGTGTTACATTTGAGAGGAGATAATGGTTTGCTGCAGATTAATGAGTGTCATCCGGCCTATTTGCCATTACATTATGTGGTATTGTTCCCTTATGGTGAGCTAGGATGGAATCCAGATTTGAAACAGTGGAATGCTTCCCAAGGTGGACCTTCATCTACTCGACTAACACAATTGCAATATTACAGTTATCGTATGTTCCAACGTGACACTGAGTATTCAACAATATTGAGAGCTGGAAAACTTTTTCAGGAATTTGTAGTAGATGCTTGGGCCGCTACTGAACAAAATCGGTTGACATACTACAAGTTGAATCAATCGAAGCTTCGTGCAGAACTTTACCAAGGTTTTACAGATGTTTGTGCAGATGAGCTTGATCCTGAACAAGTTGGTCAACGAATGGTTTTGCCATCTTCATTCACTGGTAGTGCAAGACATATGTTTGAAATTTTTCAAGATTCAATGGCTATCACGCGGTATAATCAACACCCAGATATTTTTCTAACTATGACTGCAAATCCCAAATGGCCTGAAATTACTAAATCATTATTGCCAAATCAGATCCCTACTGATCGTCCTGATTTAGTGGCCCGTGTTTTTGAGTTAAAGCGAATATTTTTAATGAAGGAGATAGAAACAAACAACGTCTTTGGTAGAAAAGTGGCGCATGTTTTTACAATTGAATTCCAAAAAAGGGGGTTACCGCACATGCATGCACTTTTGTTCCTTCATGGTTCAGATAAAATTCAAACATGTGCTCAAGTGGACAGAGTAGTGTGTGCTGAATTTCCGGATTGTCAAACTGATCCATTGCTTTTTGAAACAATCATCGTTTGCATGGTACACGGACCATGTGGTGCTCGAAATCCACAAGCATCATGTATGGAAAATGGGGTGTGTACCAAGCGGTACCCTCGATCATTTGTTGAATCAACAAGTATGGACTCCGATGGATATCCTGTCTATCGTCGTCGTAATACTGGTCAGAAATACACCGTGAGGGGGCAAGAAATTGATAATAGAGACGTTGTGCCACATAATCCGTATTTATCAAGAATGTTCAACAGTCATATCAATGTTGAAGTTTGTGCAGGAATTAGATGTGTAAAATACATTCAAAAGTATATTTATAAAGGACTTGATCGCGCAACAATAGTACTTGGAGGAATTAATGAGATCCAACAATATCTTGATGCTAGGTATATTGGACCTCCAGAAGCTGCGTGGCGATTGTTTGGTAATCCTTTACATGAAGAGATTCCGTCAGTTGTACGATTGGCACTTCATTTGCCCGGGATGCATCGTGTTGTCTTTAACCCTGCTGAATCTTTTGATACGATCCTTTCTAAAGGTGCACAACAACAAACAACTCTAACTGGCTTTTTTGATTATTGCGCTACAAATGAATCTGCCCGTGTATTAACTTATCAGGAATTTCTCCAAAAATTTGTTTGGAACAAGTCTATCAATAAATGGACTCCAAGACAAAGGGGTTATGCAATTGGTAGAATGTACTTTGCTAGCCCTAATTCAGGTGAACGATTTTATTTGCGCTTGCTTCTAACTGTTGTCAGAGGACCTACTTCATTTGACTGGTTACGCACGGTAAATAATGTTATGCATGATACATTCAAGTCAGTATGTGTTGCAAGAGGACTTCTTGAAGACGATGAAGAATGGATACAATGTCTTCAAGAGGCTGCAATTATGAGAACGGGATACCAATTAAGGAGACTATTTGCTATAATTCTAACTGAATGCTTTCCATTGCATCCATTTGAATTGTGGAAGCAATTCTCAGCACATATATGTGATGATTTAGCACACAAGATTCGTACTATGTTTGGTATTTTGAATCCAACTGATGCTTATATTGACGATTATGACTTATATTTGATGAATCAATTGCTCCATGAGTCGGGAAAGAGTTTAGTTGACTTTCCACCCATGCCACAACCAACTGGAAATTGGAATGCAATAGTTGGAAATAGATTACTGTTTGAGCACCAACAACTTGAGAATGAAGCACGACAGTCAGATGCACAAATTAATGTTGACGGCCTTAATGATGCACAACTTGCTGCTTATACTGCTGTCACAACGTCAGTATGTGAAAACATAGCAACTACTTTCTTTTTGAGTGGAGGTGCTGGGACGGGGAAAACGTTTTTGTACAATACCATTGCAACCAAATTACGTAGCTATGGACATGTTGTTGTTACTGTGGCTTCATCTGGTATTGCATCGTTGTTATTGGTAGGGGGCGCACTGCACATTCTACATTTTGTATTCCTTTAGAAACCCTAGATAATTCAATATGTGGCTTCACTAAACAATCAATGCATGCTGAATTGTTTAGAAAAACAAAGCTGATAATATGGGATGAAGTTCCTATGCAACATCGATATTGTGTTGAGGCAGTTGATCGCACCCTTCAAGATATCAGAGATGATAAAAGACCTTTTGGGGGTATCACTGTTGTCCTAGGTGGAGACTTTCGACAAATATTGCCTGTTATTCCTAAAGGCGTTCGCGAGCAAATTGTGGGTGCATCATTGAGACTGTCTTCGCTATGGAAAGATATATGTGTTTTGACTCTGGGTTTAAACATGCGATTAACGTGCACAGACGTTCGAAATACTAATTTTGCTCAATTCTTGATGGAGGTAATATTTCATTCAACCTTGAATTGAATTTTATAACATGATGCTTTGAATTAAATCTCACTTTGTGACTAATTATACTTTCATTTTTTAGATTGGGACCAATCCACAAGAAATTGTGAATCTTCCATCTACAATAAACCGGTGTCATAATCTAAATGAATTGATATTTAGAATCTATCCACAATTGGATGTGGTTGGTATAGTGACTCCAATCTTTCTCACTGAACGCACAATTCTATCTGCTCGCAATGACGACGTCAGTGATATAAATGCTGTAGCACTAAATATTACTCCGGGAGAAACAATTACTTTTTTAGCTGCAGATAAAATGTCTGAAGGTGATGAGCTTGATCGTACCATTAGGAATCGATATCCTAATGAGTACTTAAACTCGCTGAATCCTTCAGGGTTGCCACCGTTTAAATTGGAGTTGAAAGTTGGATGCCCAATAATGTTGTTACGAAATATTGCACCTAAAGATGGACTTTGTAATGGCACGCGATTGATGGTTGTTAGATGTGCCTCAAGGGTAATCGAAGCTCGAATATTAAATGGAGATAAAATTGGCAATTTAGTCTTCATTCCGAGAATATCATTGACACCAACATCTTTGGACTTGCCTTTTCGAATGACAAGACGTCAGTTTCTTGTCCGATTAACTTATGCTATGACAATCAATAAAGCCCAAGGACAATCTGTCAAGTTCGTTGGGATTGATTTGCGGACACCTGTTTTTAGTCATGGACACCTTTATGTGGCACTTTCTAGATGCACATCTTCGGATCGTATTACTGTTCTCCTTCCGGAAGATGAGTCGAATTGCACCACAAATATCGTTTACCCAGAAGTTTTGTTATAATATTCTCACGACAAGTAAATGGTATAGTTTAAACAAGTTTATTTCTACTAAATTATGTAATCTTTTCAACATCTCAACTTTTAATTTTACAATTAGGTTCATTCTTTGTAGGATTGGAGTGATTTTTTCAACGAGAACGATAAAGTATATACAATGGACTTTTGTGGATGGGGCCGACGTAATCAGGTAAATCTACTTTTATGTCACTGCATCACAATAACTTTACTATTCCTACAATATAAATAGTGTTAATTTTATTGTTTATGTGAATAATTTAGGTGGTTGCGTATTCTCCTCATCTGGCAAAGTTCGTTCGTATTGATACAAGGACATTAAGGATAGTGATGAAGAGAAGGTTTAAAGGGATGAAGAATACATTTAAGAGACTCCAGTACCGACCTGTCCCTATTTGACGATGACTAACCCACTACTGACCAAACAATTGTCTAGGTGTGAAAGTCTCTCTTACTAAGACTCTATATTTCTCTACTTCGCATGCAGACACACAACACACACAATACATGCACAAACACACACATAACTGTAATCGATCAAACACTCGCAAATCAAACTCACACACCATTATACCGCAACCAATACAAATTTATGATTTAAATCATTAAGCAAATGAACCGTTTGTTGAAATGGTACTGAGATAACTTTATTTGATTGTAAGCATACATTCATCCATATCTTTTCCTAAATAAATTGCTAATTTATTACAATCTCTCTAAATTCTTACTTATATCAATCTAAATCACCCCCCCAACTACATACAAATGTGTGTAATCATTTATATTTTAGATAATTCAGGGAAAAGTAAGGGGTCTTATGTTTTGGATTTAGAATTATTTTATTTTGACGCACATATTTCGATAATTTTTATATTTCAAATATTTCAGGTATACATTGAAGGATACTTGATGTAAGTTGTAAAGAATATGAAGTTGTTTCTCTATTTTCTGCATGTGTATATTTTTTGTGTTCCGTCCTTTGTAAAATATACATTGAAGGATTAATTGAAGGATACTTGAGTATGGAATGATGGTTGTTTTTGTGGTTTGGATATGTATTGATTATTATAAGTTTTGTAAACATGTTTAGATTTTTCTGGATATCTATTTTTAAAGGAAACTCTGCCGAAATTTGTTGAAATTAGTAGCGACTAATTTGATGTTTTGGTGCTTGGATATGTGTTGATTATTGAGTATGTATTAATTTTCTGCATGTATGTATTTTTTGTATTCCGTCTTTTGTAAAATTAATTAATCATACATGGTTATGATGATTTTGGGTATGAAATGATGGTTGTTTTGGTGGTTTGGATATGTATCGATTATTGTAAGTTTTATAAACAGGTTTAGATTTTTCTAGATATCTATTTTTAAAGGAAACTCTGTCGAATTTTTTTGAAATTAGTAGCGACTAACTTGATGTTTTGGTGCTTGGATGTGTTGATTATTGAGTATGTATTATTTTGCTACATGTGTGTATTTTTTTTGTTCCGGCTTTTGTAAAGTTAACTAATCATACATGGTTATGATATTTTGTGTATGGAATGATAGGTTGTTTTGGTGGTTTGGATATGTATTGATGATTGTAAGTTTTTTATACAAGTTTAGATTTTTCTGGCTAACTATTTTTTAAGGAAACTGCCGAAATTTATTGAAATTAGTAGCGACTAGCTTGATATTATGTCTAATTTTTCGTTATTCCGTGCCTTCAGGCACGGGCAATTACTAGTATATATATATATGGGGAATGATCCACAGAAAACGTTAGTTATGGGCACTGTTTCATCTAACTGTGATCTAGCCATCCAAAATAAGATCCAAGGGTTGGGCGTGGGGACGACCGCTACTCCCTCTAGCGGCCAGCCAAAATTTTCATGTTGGCCGCTAGAGGGAGTAGTGGCCAACATGAAAGTTCGTAGAAATATTTGGCCTTCTTCTCAGGACAAAAGTCTAAAATACTTTTAGTTAAATTTAAATAGTTTTAATATATAAAATATTTAGAGTTTAGATTTTAAACAATCAAATTATCACAATAATTTACAATGTTAAATTATATTACATAAAAAATTATATTACAAATATTTTATACAAATAAATACATTGATATATTTGTCAAATATTTCAATGTATTTATTTGTATAAAATATTTGTCAAATATATCAATGTATTTATTTGTATAAAATATTTGTAATATAATTTTTTATGTAATATAATTTAACATTGTAAATTATTGTGATAATTTGATTGTTTAAAATCTAAACTCTAAATATTTTATATATTAAAACTATTTAAATTTAACTAAAAGTATTTTAGACTTTTGTCCTGAGCAGAAGGCCAAATATTTCTACGAACTTTCATGTTGGCCGCTACTCCCTCTAGCGGCCAGTCAAAACGTCGTTTTGACTGGCCGTTAGAGAGAGTAGCGGCCAACATGAAAAATTTGGCTGGCCGCTAGAGGGAGTAGCGGTCGTGCCCACACCCAACCCTTGGATCTTATTTTGGATGGATGGATCACAGTTAGATGAAACAGTGCCCATAGCTAATGTTTTCTGTGGATCATTCTCCTATATATATATATATATATACATATATATATACCTCCGTAAATAGAAAGATTCGATATCAGACTGCTTCAGAAATTGGCGAATCTAGCAATGAAAGAGCTTAAAAACATAGACTATAGTCAAGCTTCTTCGTTTTCTACGAACAGAACAAAGGACTGAAATGTTGAAACCCAATATTATCGCCTGAATCGAATGATTGATCACTCTTTCCTTAAGACTATATTTGTACTTTTGCTACACAGGGTTACTATGAATTAGTCTCCCAAGATAAGACAAACCCAAATTTTTACTATAGACTAAAATTTGTTGTGTAAAAACAAATCTACTGCAAAACTAAACATGAGAGAAAAGAAAATTATAGCAAGAAAAAATATTAGAATGATATTTTATCTAAGAACTTGAGAAGGTTTTGGAATGATTTTTAAATACCAAACTTAGGTGGATTTTCAATCTATTTATAGGTTTTCAAGTACCTTTTTGAAGAGATACATCCCTTGAAAAGGTATTTAAATATTAGAGATATATTCCTTTGAAAGGATATGTTGAACCATTGTAATGATTCATCCAATGGTCTTATCAATTTGAACCATTGCATCGATTCAATTGTTTCATCCGAACCATTGCATTGATTCAATTGCTTCTTAACCCGAATCAATACATCTCTAATTCGAATAGATCCCTCTTGTTCAAAGAGTTATAATCTTTCAAGCCAAACCAATTAAACCAACACATCTATTGATTTTAATTGAAGCATATAATATATTTATTTATTATATATTTTTCAGATTTAAAAATATCTCACATGAAATATTATTCTACGCAACTACTCTTATCCCAATTTCAATATTCCTAGTAGTATGGACCATACGATCATAACGACTTTTAATCTTTTAAAAGACAAATAATCGGCGTCTTCGGATCTATGAAAGTATTATAAAATAAAAAAATAAAAAAATACACCCTACTGTATCCATGATTAGGTGTCAATTTCATTTCTGTTTAATCGTTTACGCTAGCTTCTCAACTCCACAACGACGACTTTCTGATAATAACTACCTACAGCAAACAGAAATGTTAATTTTTTTAATTTCAACAATTTGAAGGAATAAAATGGAGAATAAGATATTCAATAAAATGTGTACAGATTCATGATTCATCACCAGAATATTCAGTTGTTTTTGCTGTATCAGTGTGCAGAAGTCAAAGATTCACGAGTAAATTTTAAAAAGTCAGCTAAATTTTAAATAAGATATATATACCAGAAAATTCGATAATCTGTAAATAGAGAAGGCCGGACCTGTTTCTTCGGCGGGAGTCGTCGCCGTCGGTGGCTGACGAGTTGCAGAGAGAGAAAATAGAACCTTAGCGCCGTCTCTTTCTCTCTCTCTAGACGTTCACGCGGGAAGGCTTTGTGCTCGTAGTGTTCTTCTTACAACCAGCAGGTATTTTCAGGTAGTCAAAAAAAAGTGTGAACGCGTGACTAGCCAGTTAGATATATTCAGGCAGTAGGGCGACCACAATTTCCTCCGGTTAATTTTTACTTGCTATATTTGGATTTTGAAAATGTGGTTGAGAAGGAAATAAGATTTGAGGAGATAAATATAAATTGGAAAATTATTAGTTAAATATTATTTTCATTTCAAGAATAGAGATTTATTTGAATTTTTAGCCTGTTTTAAAATTAAATAAACATTTCTATTTTTATTTTTTAGATGATAAATTATATAAAATAATTTATTTACATTTATTAGAATCTGCATGCAGTTGGTTGCATCTCCCGTTTCTGCATTATAATATGTTTTTACTTATATACAAGGTAAATCGAGTAAATATCATACCATTAGTATATTTTTATATAATATAAGGGATATATTCGAAAAAAAATAAATTTTGTCTTTTTACAAAATTATTTCTAATTTTAAAATGAATAGAGCAATTAACTACAGTTATAAATTAATTAATTGAATAAATAAATTTATTTATTTTTGTAATCTTCCACCATTGTGCTCTTTTAAATTTTTCTTGTATATATAAATATCGCAAAAGTCTTGGATAAAACTTTTTTTTTATGAGTTGTTTGTACAAAAAAGTTACATTTGGAGTATTTTTACAAAAGAAATAAAAATAAATTGCATTTTGGACCCCATTTTCGGTACCTCTACTTTTATTAATGTACGATACAAAATTATTATTATCTTTTTTTTCGTAATAAACAGCTAAGTTTCCATTTTCTCTAAAATAGGTGAGTGGTCAACTTGTGAGAATTGATATTGTTGTTTTTCAATGCACTTGGAGATCTGGAAGGAGGGTTGAATAGATCCTTTAAAAACTTTTTCTTCTTAATGGATTATTACAATATAATAAATTAATCAAATTGAATTATACACAACGAAATATTAGTTTATAAAACCCCATAAAAGATTTAATGAAAATCTTAACTCTGAATTTAGTTTGATTAGAATTAAGTCACAGACAAATAGATAATAAATGCACGAGTATAAATGCAAGAAAGTAAATGACAAACAAATTTTAAGTAGCTCGAAATACAAATAACTCATAGTCTACTCTCCTACTCTACGAGTAGAAAATCCACTAAAAATTTTTGAGGGTCACTAAGACGAGATCATTAAGATTTATTATAACAATGAATCACCGAGATTCATTCAAGTCACTTAAACTCGGCAGATGTCACTAAGACCAGTTCACTTAGAACTCTTTAAGTCACTTAGACTTGGAACTATTGGTCACTAAGACCAATGAATCATGATGATATTAGATTGTTTTCTGAGATGCTACTAAACGACGTTGAACTTAACTTCTGAAAGACTTAGTAGCAGAACAAGTTGTTCTAATTTCGTAAGGCGAACTTTTTGAGACTTGGGTAGAAGTTCAGCTTTGTAATTCGTGATTCGTACGGTTGGATTGAATCCTCGTACTCTTTTATAGTAGACCTCGAGATAATCCCATTGGAAGGATGTTATTGCTTCATTAAAAGCTCAAATCCTAGAAAATCTTTAATGTTGACTTTAAGGGAGAATGTGTCAGCTTACTTTCGACTCTAATACGTCACATCAGACTGCTGCTGCACCAACCACGTGAGCACTGTCACATCGTCAAACTAGTTGTTAGACACAACTTGATCTGATCTTTATTTTAAACTTAGAATGATCAGCAACCATCTCGGAATCCTCACTCCACAAGTCTTTTCAATGTCAGTCAAATATCAGACCTGACATACTCTACGACTTTGTCTGATCATAGAGTTTCATGGAGATCGTAGAATATTTGACTTGGCTCACTCTACGATGTGTACACTCTACAATCTGCTTGCTCTACGATCTTCATTCTGCCTTACGATCTCTGAGCAGACTCAACGATTTGCGTTTTGCATTATAATCTTAGAGCAGACTCTACAATTCTTCTGTAGACTCTGCGATCTTGATTTAGCTTTACGATTTCTTGGCAGACTCTGCGATCTTAAACTGAATGTTCAACGATAGCCTAACTGACTCTGCGATTTTCAATAAGCTTTACGGTCGTTTAATCAACTATACGATCTATTGCGCAACTTTACGATCGTTTAAACACCTATCGTCTATACATTTCGTTCAGCTCAATAGATCAACCTAACAAGTTTGATCTTTCTACTCTAAATCTTTGTACATCAATTTCTTATTTAAAGATTTCACAAAAACCTACTGGTACAAATATACATTATATTATCTTACCATCATTCAATCAAACTATGCACTTGCTAACAGATACTACCTTATTTTGTCCACATTCCAAATTTCCAAACCAGTAAAGCTCAACCATAACATGATGTGTTTCTTCTGTTTTTGGACCAAGAAAAATGCTGAGGGCAAGAATTTAGGGGAGAATTATAAATGGTTTAATATAACAATTGGTAAGTGTACATCAAATGGAGTATATTAATTGGATTGGATTGAATTCTCTCCATTTGAATTATTGTCAAATATTTTTAGAAGTTGTTACATGCACGTCGCGTATTGTGAAATAACATACTCAAATATGTACAAAAAATTTAGAGCTTGCATTTATCATTTTCTTATTTTTCTTAAATTATTTTAAAAGTTTTTAAAATAATTTAATTCGTTTCCTGATTAAACTTACCTTCTACTTTTACTCTCTTATTACGATGATGATGGTTTTCGCATATCTTGAAAGTTTGAATGAATGGTCTCTAAAATTGATTGAAATGAGTATTGTTTCAAAATTAGAGATACAATTTGACTTTTGAGATTAAACGACGACATATTAAATTTTAAATTGATATAAATTTATTTAATTTTAGTTGATACAATTATTACAGTTATATAGTATATGACAAAAATTATTAACCACAAAATTTATTTTATTATAAACTTTTATAAGTCATACAAATTTAAAATTTAATATGTCATCGTTTGATTTCAAAAAATAAATTATATCTTTAATTTTGAAACAGAGTATGTTATGTGAGACTGATTGATTTTTATTTTTATTTTTTGTGGATAATTTTAAGAGAGTGGAAATTTGAACTTAGAAATTTGGTACACCAACTGAGCCTCGGCCGTTGGTATGTCAGACTGATTGATTAAAATTGATTGAACTTTGAAGGATTATATATTACGTACAGACGAGACTCCCATTTTTTCTTTTATATACAAAAAAGAGAGAAAAACAGGGGATCCCTTTGAGACCCACCATATTCGGCTCAACCAAAAGTTCCAAATTCAGGTTTTTCAAATATCTCCTTATACATTTTTGACACATATAATGGATCATACATAATTAATACAAATTGACCCCCACATGTTATGGGCTACTGGTTAAAAAAACAATTATTGTACACAGTGTTTAAAATGTATAAGAAGGTCATTTTCCTAGTTGGAAGACCTGGACCTCATAATAAAAACTCGCAAGACAGCCACAATGTTTCAACTACATTTATTTAACGTTGCAAAAATATACTCCCTCCGTCCCAAATTAATTGTTTTTCTAGGACTTTTTTAAGTCAAATTGACTATTTTTAAAATTAATAATTAAGCATATATAAATATATTTCTAAAATTATAAAAAATAAAATTAGTAATAAATTATATATACTTTCTTTTGGTTATAATATCTTCACCTATATGTTAGCAAAAATAGTAAAAAGATTAGTTTTAAAAATAGTCAATTTGACTTTAAAAAGTCCTAGAAATACAATTAATTTGGGACGGAGGGAATATTTTTATTTCATGTATACTTTGAAAATAAAAAATTGTTAATTTATATTGTTTATAACAATAAAATTATAATGACAAATCAAAGAATATTGTGTAATTTTTTATTACCATGCATCACTAAAAATAAGACTTTTTTTATAAAAAAAACGAAAAGAGTATTTGGGTGACTAAGCCCTGGCTTTAAAAGAAATCATTACTTTCACGATGGAAGTACTTTTTTCCTCAAGTTAATTTGCAGATTTTAATTTTTTTTTAAATTAATGTGAATTTATTTAATTTTTGTCAAGAATAAAAATTGTATTAGTATATTTTAGATAAATCATAGTATCTACAAATGTAATAAATGAAATATTATTAGTTATATCAATTTTAAATTTAAAATTTGTCACATATTTTTTCTAATTTGAGGGAGTAATAAAGTAGTGTTTGTTGAATATAAACCTCTTAGATTAGCAACATATAAACACTTACCTTGGGACTTCTTCAGCATTGCAGGATGGAACATCCTTTTTTGAAATTATCAATGGTAGAAAATGTAATTAGCATCTCCATGATTCTCTTGCAACAATTTTGATGGTTGAGATTTACCTGGTGTTAGGATATTTCATATGAATCACATATCGGATAAATTTAAGAGTGTAAATATGTTAATAAGTATGATGGAACCTCAACCTAATAGACACATATTATTAAATAAAAATTAATATATTATGAGTATTAAATATGTACACATGATTAAATAAAAACTAATATGAGTATTAAATAGGCTGAATGGCACATATGACCCTCCAAGTTGTCACCCACTTTCAATGTCGTCCCTAAAGTATATTTTTCGTCAATTGGATCCTTAAAGTGGCATTTTTTTGCGTTTCCGTTCCTTTTACTCGATTTGACCCAAACCCGACCCATTTTTACCAAATTTTGACCGATCCGACCCAATTTCACTAATTATTTTTTTTAAAAAAAAAACTAAAATAATATTTTATTTTAAAATATTAAAAATAATTTAAAAAAAATATTTTATTTTAAAATCTTAAAAATTATTATTATTTTAAATATTTTAAAAAATAATTCTTATTTTTAAGAAAAAATATAGATTCATAAAATATAGATTCATAAAATATAGATTCATAAAAATTAAATAAAAAAATAAAACTTTATTTTAAAAAAAAGTAGATTTTTTTTTCATTTTATATGTAAAATACGAAAAACAGTAAAAGATAAATAAAAAAAATTGATTCAATTTTTTTTTAAAAAAAAATTTAAAAAGTTTTAAAAATTATTATTTTTTAAGGAAAAAAAATTAGAAAATTTATCATTTTAAAAAAAAAATGAGTAAAGTTTTATAAAATATAGATTCAAAAAAATTAAACTTTATTTTCAGAAAAAATAGAAAATTTTAATTTTTTTTACAAATGAGTAAAGTTTCATAAATATAGATTCAAAAAAAGTAAATAATTTTTTTTTATTTTCATAAAACAAAACTAGAAATATTTATTTTTTAAAGATGTGTAAATTTTCATAAAAATAATTAAGAATTAAAAAAATTTAAACTTTAATTCTTTTGAATCTATATTTTATGAAATTTTACTCATTTTTGAAAAAAATAAAAGTTTTAAATTTTTTTTTCTTCTGAAAATAATAATTATTTTTAAAACTTTTTAAAAATAATATTTTATTTTTAAATATAAAAATAATTATTATTTTAAAATTATTCTAAAAATAATATTTTATTTTAAAATATTAAAAATAATTATTTTTAAATAAATATTTTGAATCTATATTTTATGAAAGTTTACTCATTTTATGAAAAAATAAAAGATTTTAATATTTTTTCTTGAAAATAATAATTATTTTTAAAAATATTTAAAATAATAAGTATTTTTAATATTTTAGAATAAAATATTATTTTTAAAATAATAATTAATTTTAAAATAATAATAATTTTTAATTTTTTTAAAATAAAATATTATTTTTAAAAGAATTTTTAACTAATAATTATTTTTTAAATAATTTTAAAACTTTTTTGTTGTTTTTAAAAAAAAAAATTAGTTGATGAAATTGGGTCGGGTTAAACTGGTTCGGTTTTGGTCAAAATGGGTCGGGTGGGGTAAAATAGGGTAAAAGGAACGGAAATGCCAAAAAATGCCACTTTAAAGGTCCAATTGACGAAAAATGAACTTTAAGGACGACATTGAAAGTGGGTGATAACTTGGAGGGTGATAAGTGTCATTCAGCCTATTAAATATGCACACGTGATTAAATAAAAACTAATATACCTATTTATTATACTTAAATAACAAACATATTAAATATTAAATATGACATAAAATTAAAACTACATTAATTTGATCTTTAAATAAATAAAATTAGCGATTAACAAGACTGTAAGCTGTATCGAGTTGATTTATGTGAACTGGGTTGTTGGAAACTTGAACTTCGTCTACCACGGTGGCTGGGCGGCTGGTTAGTGGCGAGTGGTGACCTAAGAGTCAAACTTATTGTCTGCCCAATACTTGTGTCTTAATAATATAGAATTCATTAATATTGTATTAAAGTCATCCATAAGGGCAAAATTGAAACTTAATTTTATATTTTATCCTCCAATTTGACATTCTTAATTTACATGAACGTTAGCTTTAAGGACGCATTTAATCAATATATCTTTTCAAGCTCAACTCGCTGAGCAAATTTGAGTTGAGTCACCTTAAACTAGTTAAGCCAAAATTTGTTGGCGAACTTAAATTTTTATTTTTACAAGCCTCATCACAACACCATACCTTTTTCACGGCATTAGTAGGGGAATTCACGAATTGTACTCTTGTAAATTTTAAGGTCTACCGCCGGTGCACTTCAACTTAGCCAAGTCCCACGCAAGCGTGGACTATGTGGAGAATAGGATTTCTCAAGTACAATATCATGCTGTGGACAGTTTTATTTAGATAAATAGCTGAGATGCAGTACCTTTAAGTAAAACACAGCTTTTCCTTCATACTTACAGAAACGAAAGTAACAAATAAACTAGAACTGGAAAAGATCCAAGAAAAACTGCACACACATTTATCGTACTTAATTCTATAGAGACCATTCTAGGCACTAGTAGTATTTGCATGGCCATTTTTACCATCTGCACCAGTGAAGCCAGAAGCCGGTGTAATAGATGACAAACTCCCCTCTTCAATCTTCTTCCATGGCGATCCATCCTTACCTTCATACTCCTTGGCGGTATCATACGAAGCATGAAGCCCGAAAAATAGGTAATATATCAAGAGAAACACAGTCCAGACCCCAAATCTAATGAATGAATCTTTGTCTATAGATCCGAGAAGGAAAATGTTAATGGCAATTGATGCAGATGGCAACCAAGGCACCAATGGAACTCCCCATAGTTTCGGATTACGGGCATGAGGAACAAAATACCAAATCCCAATCGTTGCCAATACCCAAATCGGGACGGTTATGCAGTATCCAATCCAACCATGCTTGCTAAGTCCCCAATATGCAGATGTCGCAATTGAAGAACCAAGTATGAGGACAATGCACGCGATGAATTTGTTGCGGTCAGCTATTGTGGTCACACCACTAACGTAATATCGACGGACAAGAAGGGCAACCGAGACAAGCATGAAGATGAAAAGTGTGGAGATTGAGAGGAGATTAGCAAGGACATCGAGCTTAGTGAAGAATGCAACAATAGCAGTTGCCGCAAGCATGACAACCGTGGCATTAATGGGAGTTCCTGTCTTGGCATTGACATTGGCAAACCATGGAGGCATCATGTGAGTACGTGCAATGTGTGTCAAATACCGGGCCTGACCCACGGCACCAACAAGTAACACCGATGTCATGCCTTTCAGCGCACCGGCTGCAACAACATATTTAGCCCAATCCCACCCTACGGATTCAAATGCTACGGAAAATGGAGCATCAACGTTGATTTCCTTGTAGGATTGCATAAGGCAAAGTGTTATAGCTAGCAAGCAGTATAAAGTAGTTGTAATTACCATTGATCCCACAAGGCCAATAGGAATGTCTCTAGCAGGATTCTTAGTCTCTTCAGCCATGGTGGAAACAGCATCAAATCCAACATAGGCAAAGAATAACACTGCCGAAGCTTTGAAGACACCGCGTGCCCGAAAGGGTGCAAAATCGCTGTAGTTTTTGGTGTTTGCGTTAATAAGGCCAGCAATTATGATGAAGAGAATTACGACAATGTGGACTACCGAGGCGATGTAGTTTAAACGAGAGGAGCCCTTTGTACTGAAGACTGCAAATGCACAAATGATGATGATAATACCAACAGCTACAGGGTCAAGGTGGTTGTAGTCCTCTGTGAGATTACTGGCATAAATACGAAAATCATTCGGTTGGTGGTTGCAAAGGGTAGCTAAATAGGATGTCCACGAACGAGCCACGGCTGCACCACCAATTACATATTCAAGTATAATGTTTCCAGCGGCAATGAAGGCCACAAAGTCGCCAAGCTCCACTCTTAAGTAGGCAAATGAGCCACCTGGGAGAAAAAGTGTTACAGACCCTTAAAATAAGTACTACAAATTATGCATTCCTGAATATACAAATTTGTGAAACCAATGGTAGACACAAGCAAAATTATACCAACTTCTTGAAAAGATTTATGAAAGACGGTTTGACTTTGAAATGTATTACTCTATTTAGTCAACAAAAAACACAACAATAACGGCATGTGAGCTGGATTAACTATGCCTTACACAAGCCATAGGGTGCTATTCAAACCTTGTTTAGCCAAAGATGTGAAAGCAAAAGCTTTAAGAAGCACCTCAAAATTATTCATTACTCGGTATGTTACTAAATCGCTTTATATAGGGTTATATCTTATTATAAAATCAATTTAATCTCTTAATAAAGTGCAAATGGTAAAAATAAAAATACACGGCATTTATTATCTCTCTTACAAAAACTAATATTTACTTATCTATTACTACACGACTTATGATACACTTATAGATATAGCTTAATACGAACCCAACTTATGATATTTCATGATCCCTCCATCCCAAAATAATGATAGAGGTTACCTTTTCATTCTTGCATATCAAGAAGAATTAACTTAATGAAAATAATAAATAAATAAACATAACATAACATTTTAACATTATCATTAATTGAAAGTGACTATCAATGACTTTATTTAAAGAGTAATACTATGGACACAAACTATACACAAAAATTTGTATACAAACAGTATAAAAAAGAAAGAGAAAATAGGAACCAAACCTACCATTAGATATTTTACATATTTCTATTGGTAAGCAATATATGGATCTTACTTTTTGTGCACAACATTTTGTGTTATTATTCTTATTTAAATAGTTAAAAAAAAATTAGATATACCTTACCATCTTCTATTTCTCACCCCCTTTCTTTTATTAATTAATATAAGCCTGGCATAAGTTCTAAAACAACAAACACTTGACATAAATCCTCAAATTGAGTTGGCAAAATGATATTCTAATGAAGTTATGAAGAGATAGATATCACACACAAAAACAAAAATAAAGCTAATAAAGAACAGAGTCCAATGATATATACCTGCAACAGGGATCTCCACGGCAAACTCAGTGTAGCAAAACACAGAAAGCAACGCAGATATCCCTGATACAACATAGGAGAGAACAACAGCAGGACCGGCTTCATTACGGGCTTCAAGGCCGGTGAGGACGAATATGCCGGCTCCGATCACGGCTCCCATGCCGAACCACATGAGGTCCCACCAAGACAGAGTCTTCTTCATCTCGTTATGGCTCCGTGACTTCGCCTCCAACTCGGCCTGGTCACCTGACCGAGTCAGTACCCGGTCTATCAACCGGGTATGAGTCTCCTTTAGGGCATTCACATAGTTTCCCCAGCTCTTGAAGGACTCCTCAGGGAGAAAATCGTCTTTTGAGCACGAACACCCTCTCCTTCGGATCCCTGTCGATGATCCATCTTCGCTACCAACTCCCATTTTGCACCCTATATTCAAACAATAATACACAAAACACTCTATTGGCTGCTCAAATAATATAGGAAAAGTAGATTTAAAATTGTGTTTTCAATGAGACACTGTCTGCTTGATAAGAAAACATCTAGGAAAATTTTAGAACTAAAATCTCGGGTTTGTTATATATGGTTAAGCAGCTCCTCCGTAACCGTAACTCACACTTACACTCATGAAATTTAAGTTTATGATGACAAATTTGTAAGTTAAACTTAGATCTGATAATAAATGAATGAATTAAATCTAAATTTTCTCAAGTTTCAACTTCAAACATGTAAATTCACTATTTTGCATCTTCTTTATTTTATTTTATTTTATAAAACTTCATTATCAAAATGCTTAAGAAATTAACAAATTTAAACTTTTAAGGAACTTAAAACAGAACAACGATCAGACTAATGTCCATTTCTAAAAATAGCATTTCAATCAATACCACACAATTTTGATAAGAAATTAAGAACATAACCAAAAATGTAATCTAAAAATTAATTACAGAAAATGAACTCGAATATTTCATCATTTAAAACAGGAATCGATATTTATACCTCCGTAAATAGAAAGTTTGGATATCAAACTGCTTCAGAAATTGGCGAATATCTAGCAATGAAAGAGCTTAAAAACATAGACTATGGTTAAGCTTCTTCGTTTTCTACGTTGCCGTTTCTGAAAGAACAGAACAAAGGTGTGAAATATATTCTACACAACTACTCTTATCTCAATTTCAATATTCCTGATTCGGCCAAAAGATACTATACTACAAAATAGTAATATAGACCTTACGATCATAACGACGACTTTTAATCTTTTGTTAATAGACAAATATCCGGCGTCTACGGATCTATCAAAGTATTATAAAATTAAAAAAAATACACCTTACTGTATCCATGATTAGGTGTCAATTTCATTTCTGTTTAATCGATTACGCTAGCTTCTCAACTCCACAATCCATGATTAGGTGTCAATTTCATTTCTGTTTAATCGATTACGCTAGCTTCTCAACTCCACAACGACGCCTTTCTGATTATAACATTGGGTGTCAATTTCTTTTAATCGATTACGCTAGCTTCTCAACTCCACAACGACAACTTTCTGATTATAACTACGTACAGCAAACAGAAATGTTTTTTTTTTAATTTCAACAATTTGAAGGAATAATAATGGAGAATATGATATTCAATAAAATGTGTACGGATTCATGATTCATCACCAGAATATGATATTCAATTGTTTTTGCTGTATCAGTGTGCAGAAGTCAAAGATTCACAAGTAAATTTTAAAAAGTTAGCTACATTTTGAATAAGATACATATATACCAGAAAATTCGATAATCTGTAAATAGAGAAGGCCGGACCTGTTTCGTCGGCGGGAGTCGTCGCCGGTGGCTGGCGAGTTGAAGAGAGAGAAAATAGAACCTTAGCGCCGTCTCTTTCTCTCTCTCTAGACGTTCACGCGGGAAGGCTTGTGCTCGTAGTGTTCTTCTTACAACCAGCAGGTATTTATGAATTATGAGAGAGGGGGATAAAATTTAGTTTTGAAATGGAAAGTAAAAAAAGGTGTGAACGCTTGACTAGCCAGTTAGATATTTTCAGGCAGTAAGGAAAGGCGGCCACAGTTTCCTCCGGTTAATTTTTACTTGCTATGTTTGGATTTTGAAAATGTGGTAGAGAAGGAAGGAAGTAAGATTTGAGGAGATAAATATAAATTGGAAAATTATTAATTAAATATTATTTTCATTCCAAAATTAGAGATTTATTTTAATTTTTAGCCTATTTTAAAATTAAAAAAATATTTTCATTTTTATTTTTTAAATTATAAATTATATAAAATAATTTATTTACATTTTTTAGAATCTGCATGCCTTTCCCGACTTACTGTCTTCCCTGGTGGTGAATAACCGCTCTTTGATTTGATAGAGAAAGTGACATCTAAGGGAAAGTAAGAGATGACGTCGAAAAGGAGAAGGCAAAAGGACTAAAATAGAGTGTCGTTGATTTGTATATCCCGTTTTCACATTTATAATATATTTTTACTTATATACAAGGTAAATCGAGTAATATCATATAATTAATATATTTCTATAAAGTATAAGGAAGGGATATATTAGAAAATAATAAATAAATTCTTTTTACAAAATTATTTCTAATTTTGAAATAAATAGAGCAATTAACTACAATTATAAATTAATTAATTAAATAAATAAATTTATTTCTTTTTGTGATCTTCCACCATTGTGCTCTTTTATATTTTTCATGTATATATAAATAATAATGCTAGAAACACAAACTATTTTACAAACATTTTACAAACTTGTTGACGTTACACTGTTGTATTGGTGATAGTGTTATAGTGGGGAGGTGTTTTTTTTAACTATCACCAATACAACAGTGTCACATCAGTCAGTTTGTAAAATGTTTGTAAAATAGTTTGTATCTCTAACATTACTCATATATAAATATCGAAAAAGTAATGGATAAATTTTTTTTTTTATGAATTATTTGTAAAAAAAAGAAGAAGTTACATTTGGAGTATAAAAATCAAAAAAAAAATGCATTTTGTACCCAACTTTTATTAATGTACCGTACAAAATTATTATTCTCTTTTTCCGTAACAAAGTTGGCCAGCGATCAACTTGTGAGAATTGATAGTACCTTAATTTGTCCATATTCCAAATTTCCAAACCAGTTAAGCTCAACCATACCATGATGTGTTTCTTTTGTTTTTGGACCAAGAAAAATGCTGAGGACAAGAATTTAGGGGAGAATTATAAATGGTTTAATACAACAATTGGTAAGTACAGTATACATCAAATGGAGTATATTAATTGGATTGGATTGGATTCTCTCCATTTGAATAATTGTCAAATATTTTTAGAAGTTAGTTATTACATGCACGTTGTGTGTTGTGAAATAACATACTCAAATATATATATATATATATATATATATATATATATATATATGAGCTTGCATTTATCATTTTCTTATTTTTCTTAAATTATTTTAAAAGTTTTTAAAATAATTTAATTCGTTTCCTGATTAAACTTACCTTCTACTTTTACTCTCTTATTATGATGATGATTGTTTTGGCATATCTTAAAATTTTGAATTGAAAATAGTTTGAATGAATGGTCTTTAAAATTGATCGAAAAGAGTACTCCTTCTGTTTCAAAATTAGAAATATAATTTGATTTTTGAAATTAAACGACGACATATTAAATTTTAAATTGATGTAAATTTATTTAATTTTAGTTGATATAATTACTACAATTATATAGTATATGACAAAAACTATTAACCACAAAATTTATTTTATTATAAACTTTTATAAGTCATACAAATTTTAAAGTTTAATATGTCATCGTTTGATCTCAAAAATCAAATTATATCTTTAATTTTAGAATAAAATATGTTATGTCAGATTGATTGATTTTAATTTTATTTTTTGTGGATAATTTTAAGCCCAACGGGGAGGAGAAATTTAAACTTAAAAATCTAGTACGCCAACTGAGCCCCCTAGGCCGTTGATACGTCAGACTGATTGATTAAAATTGATTGAAGGAGTAAATATAACGTACAGACAAGACTCCCATTTTTTCTTTTATATACAAAAATGAGAGAAAAATATACTTTTTTTATAGTTTTTTTTCAAACTTGCTCTATTATTTTTTATTTTTTTTTCTGATAATTGTGATTAAAAAAAAAGAAAAAAAAAGCATAACACAGTGTACCGGACGATACCGGTCATTTAGTGCACCGGACCGCCCCCAATTATTGAAACCCACCATATTTGGCGCAACCAAAAGGTCCAAATCTAACGAATATTTTTGTTTGGAAGGTAATCGGCAAGCCAGCCACAATGTTTCAACTACATTTATTTACCTTTGCAAATTTATGAATATTAATTGAAAAATATATTTTTATTTCATATATACTTTGAAAATAAAAATCTGTTAATTTATATTGTTTATAACAATAAAATTATAATGACAAATTAGAGAATATTGTGTAATTTTTTATTACCATGCATCACTAAAAAAATGAGACTTTTTTTTTATAAAAAAAAAACGAAAAGAGTATTTGGATGACTAATCCTTGGTTTTAAAAGAAATCATTACTTTCACGATTGAAGAACTTTTTTTCTAAAGTTAATTTGCAGATTTTATATTTTTTTACAATTGATGTGAATTTATTTAATTTTTGCCGAGAATAAAAGTTGTATTAATATATTTTAGATAAATCAGAGTATCTACAAATGTAATAAATGAAATATTATTAGTCATATCAATTTTAATTTTAAAAATTGTCACATATTTTTTCTAATTTGAGGGAGTAATAAAATAGTGTTTGTTGAATATAAACCTCTTAAATTAGCAACATATAACCTCTTCAGTGTTGCGGGATGGAACATCCTTGTTTGAAATTATTAATGGTACAAAATGTAATTAGTATCTCCATGATTCTCTTCCAACAATTTTGATGGTTGAGATCTATCTGGTGATGTGATATTTCACATGAATCTCACATCAAATAAATTTAAGAGGGTAAATGAATTACTCCTTCCGTCCTAAATTAATTGCTCAGTTTTGACTTTTTAAGTCAAATTGACTATTTTTAGAATTAATAATTAAGCATATATAAATATATTTCTAAAATTATAAAAATTGAGGTTAGTAACAAATTTTATATACTTTCTTTTGGTTATAATCTCTTCACCTATATTTTAGCAGAAATAGTAAAAAAATTAGTTTTAAAAATGGTCAATTTGACTTTAAAAAGTCAAAATTGAGCAATTAATTTTGGACGGAGGGAGTAATAAGTATGATTGAGTTTCAACCTAATAAGTTAACCTTTTAGGTGAGAAGGTCATCTAACAATGCTTATTGGCCCAATTTATACAGGTGTGCGCTACATTGGTGATGAATTGATGTGGGATGGATCGTTCAATTCCGCTACACCTAGGTATTTTTTTTTTGATTTTGTTTAAGGACTCATTTTATTATTTAAGGGTTCATTTTAATTTGCGCTTTAGTTTTGGATGATATGTACTGACTTTTTCAGAAATATATTTTTTTGACCAAATAAGAAAATAAATTCCACATAGTTATTACCCTTACTAAATAGATAGCTAAATTAATTAGGAAATAAATTCCACGATAGTTATTACTTATTACCTTATAAACTGTCACAAAAACTAACTATAAATGTCATTCAATTAATTCAAGCTAGTAGCATTTCAACTATTCATACCATTAATTAAATACAATGCTGAAAATATGTTTCCCAAAAATATAAGGTAAACTGGACTATTGATGGGTAGCAAGTAACTGTACACGAGGCTTGACAATTATGGATATTAGTGGCAGCTCCACGTCTTATATGTGTAAATTATACGAGATAAAATAATTTTTTTATTAAATTTAGAAGAGTAAATAGAAAGATATAAAAAATCAGTATTAAAAAGAACAAAATAATAATATATCTACAGTTGTAGAGGCAAAAGAGTCAAAAGAAAAAAAAAAGAAAAAAAGTGTGACACAAAACTACCAAATTTGTGAAGGAAAACCTCATGAAGGCTTTATAATATAGATATAGATTATGATCCTCTCCATTATATTTATCCTCCAATTTTGTCGATACACATTTAATGACATAAAATATTATATTTTGTAGCACTTTAAGCGACACAATTGTTTATGATGAGTTTTACTGTGTTGCTGATTATTTGCGATGAATTTTATATTGTCATTAAATATAATATTTGTGTCGTTAAATGTGTATTGGGTAAGATCCCCTCCATTATGCTTATACTCCAATTTTCTCAAATACATATTTAACAACACAAATATTATATTTTAACGATATAATTATTTGCGATCAATTTTATTGTGTCGCTAATTGTTTGCGATAAATTTTATTTTGTCACTAAATATAATATTTGTGTCGTTAAATATGTATCGAAAGAAATTAAAAAATATGTGCAATTGAAAACATCATAATCCCAAAAAATTGAAGAATATGTGTAAAGAGAGATGGATATACTAATATATTAATACCAAGAATTGGTTGACTTTGATATTTCTTTAAGGTCAACAAATAACAAGTGGACTAATAAATCAGTCACTTTATTGACGCAACTTAAAAAGGCTGATTTGCCGATATATTGGAATATTAATGGGATTGTGAAAGGTTGACGTTGAATTAGCTGCAATTGGCACAAGTACAGCTGGTAGCCTGGTACTGCCTGTTATGTTAGTTACGTAAAATGTTTGCCATGCAGATTAAATTAGAGATATAATTGGGCCGATCTGGCCGGGTTGAGGCCAGCTCAAAAAAGGCCAATTGGAGCCAGCTTACGAGGTGAGGTGAGACGGGTCAGGCCTAAACATTGCATATGTTGGACCATCCATGCCGCAATCCTAGGTTTGGGCTGGCCTATGCTAATAAATTAGGGTTAATTACATTTCCTAGTACATTTTTAGAAAAAATTATAACAGTTTCCAAGTGTTATCTAGATTTTTTTTTCATAGTGCAGTTAAAAGTCAAACCTTCATACCAAGGTAACCTATTCAGTTTTATTAGGTTACCAATTTATTTTGAATGTGATGCAGTTGGTAGCCAAATCTTCATGCAGTTGGTTGCCAAACCTTCAAACCAAGGTAACCAATTTAGTTTTATTAGGTTACAAATTTATTTTGAATGTGATACAGGTGGTAGCCAAACCTTCATACAAAGGTAACCATTTTAGTTTTTGTGGGTAACCAAATCGTCAAAAAAAAATTTCAGAACAGTAACTCAAGTATTTTTGGAGATTCGTGGTGGAGAGGATGATGTAGCGACAACGCAACCAAGGACTTCCGGAGATTCGCGGCGGAGGAGGATGATGAAGGGGAGGAGAGAGGAGGCGGTGATGAAGAGAATGAGCGGTGAGGGAGATGAAGATTAGGATAGAGAATATAATTTTTTATTTTTTCCTCCTTTTGATTTGAATTATAAATTTGTTTTTGTTGTTAGATCCCAAAGATTTGATTTGAATTATTAATTATGGCGGTTATTTCTCCTTGATTTTAGGTTTTGCTTATTAATGTGAAATTGAATGGTTTGAATTTGTTGCTCTCTTTTTATAATTATTTTATAGATACACTAATGGTGTAATTACTTTCTAATTGTTGTATATTACTGTAAAGAACTCAATAAATTAACCAAATCTCAACTCTCATGAGAAGAGTTAAAGCAAAAATTGGACTTCGGTCGGGCCAAAATGCAGTAGATCCAAGTGACCCAACTCAAAATGGATCAACTCATGAGTCCAGATATCTTAACCTTCGTATAAACTTTATTTCCAAGTGTATTTAAATATTTCGCTCATTTCCTTTATTTTCTTTACAATTCTCAAACAAAATAAAAAGAATTTATTAAAATTTCTATTCATATACTCACAAATAACACGAAAAGAGCATTACTACGACTAAATAAATAAAAACTCCGTCCATCTTATATTTATGTATTTATGACTTATCATTATCAGTGGGTTACTAAGTTTTAAATTGGATGGAAAAAAATGAAAAATGCAAATTTTTTGTCTATTTTTTTTATTTACTATTTTTAATGGAAAAAAAACAGAAGATAAATAAGTAGTTCACTTTTCTTGTTAAGTTTTTTGTCCAAAAATATACATATTTGGATGAAAATTAAAAACAATAACTTGAACAAATATATTATAATTTCTATTATACTCTTACAATACAAACATAATAAAACTTAATATACAGTAAAATAATAATCTAATGAATATAGAATTAGCTTAAAAAAATTTAAATTAAATTTTTTTTTTTTATAAACTCGATAACAACATAAAAAATAGATGTAAATTTTTATTCTTTCCTTTTCTTATCCTAATTTAAAATTCCCATTTTTTCCCTCCAAAATTCTTGGAAGGTAGTATAAACTTTTCAATTCTTTCTCTTCCTTCAAAAGGCACAACTGTTAGTTTACAAATTCTTCCTCTTCATTGTCCCCAAGAGTGAGAAACGACCAATCATCCCCATTTTGAAGCTCAGGTCACCTCCCGCACACGGATGAAGAAGATGAAGGTGTTATACGATTATTAGGTAAAGATGTCTTGTACGACTCTTCTGTTTCCCCTTTCCTAATATTTTTGTGCAAAAGTCGAAGAGGGTCTATTAAAACTTTGTAAGTTTTCATTTTGTCAATGGTTTAATTTGTTTTACACTACATATAATGATTAATTGTCGTAATTTAGGCACCTTAGGCCCACCCCTTTATATATATATTTATGCCCAGTTCACACTATAGATGTTAATTATGAAAAATTAGTAGCTTTGAAGTTTACAAATGGCTTATGATGATGCTCTAGTCCTTCAATGGGTCCCTCTGATCTCCACACTAAGCTCCGATACACGTTCTCACAACCGGAAATAGGGTGGTTCCGTAGTGGAATACCTTCGGTGTATGATGTTAGTGACCGAAAGAAAGATAGAGTATCAATTATAAATGTGTGTGTGAAAGTGGTATCTAGAGTTTAAAAAACCTTCCTTACCTCCCTCTCGGATTTTTATACCTACCCATAGTGAAAAACGTCCTTTGAACATCTCTTATTATATTACGGAGAATGAGGGACAAACCCACGTGATAGGGGCGGCAATGCGTCTCATTTATGAGCGAGAGCCGCCCTCATACCTGTGTGATCATGAGGCTAAAAGGTTTATAGCCTGGATCTATAGCACTGGGCCCACATTATTGGGCCTAAAGGGACATAGATCCCATCACCCTATTATTACCTTCTGAGCCACCTTCCTGAGTTGGGGCTCACTATAGTATTTTATCCTCTTAAAGGAATGGGCCGCGATGGTTGGACCGTTTTCCCAGGCCTTCGGGTCATGCTAGGATTGGGCCACACCTCAGGCCTTCGGGCACAACCTATCAGCTTAGATGTCAAATTTGTAAGTACACAAATTTTCAACCCAGTCATTATCAGAAGACAATCCAAATGGGTCATCAGCTATTGGATTTTTTTTAGAAAATGGTTTTACTGAGAAATTGGTCCCACCATAAACTAAAAAGAGAAGAACATTTAGTCAAATTTCTTTTATTTATTTAATAGTTACGACTGATTTAATAACTAATAATTATGTGATCTTCCAGAATTAGTAATTATAATTCATAAGAAATTATTATTCATCACAAAATGATATATTTTCACAAGAATTTTCTTTATAATATGAATAATTCTTCACAAAAAGAGTTTTATTTTAAAATTTTGTTAATATTAATGAGTCTTAATAGCATAACATAATAATGATTTTATTAGTCTAATAAACTTAAGAATAATTTTTGATTTTTAATGTTCAATTTGATATTAAAAAGTTTAATTAAGATAAATAAAATTGGATGGAAAAAATAATGAAGTAAAATAATAATGAAATTATAAAATTTAATTTTTATTTTCATTTTATTTATAAAGTTTACATATTATTTTCTTTTTCCTCCGAAACTCAGAAACATATATTCTCCCTCCGCATTGTCCCCGAGAGGGAGAAACAGAGACCGATCATTACCATTTTGAAGCTCCAATGTTTCTCTTCACCACCCGCGAGGAGGTCGCCTTCCGTACACGAATGAAGAAGATGAAGATTTTATATGAAGATGAGGTAATGATGGTTGTTATGAGTTTACCTTTTTCCCTTTCCCATTATTTTTGTGGAAAAGTTGAATTGGGACTTTTATGATACCGTAAGTTTTCATTCAGTCAATGAATTCATTTGTTTTGAACTTCAGTCTTCAGATAATGATTAATTGGGGTATTTTAGGCACCTAAGCCCCACCCCTTTATGTATATTTATGCTTTATGACCAGTTCATACTATGTAGTATAGATGTTGACTCAGGGAAGTTAGTAGTTTTGAACTTTCAAAATGGCTTAGATAGGAATTTTCAACCCAGCCAATATTAGAAGAAGTTTTCAATGAGTTGAAAATTCAACGGGTCATCAGCTATTGCATTTTTTATTTAGAAAATGATTTGATTGAGAATTTTTTTTATTTAAGCTTTATTGAGAGAGAGAGAATGAGTGTTTCAATGGAAACCTCTAAAATCATTTTGTTTTGCTATTGTTTATTCTGTGTCTTGATAGCCATCTCCACTGCAATACACACCATAACTGTAAATCAAACCATTAGAGATGATGGCAATAGCACCATTGTGTCAGCTGGTGAAGTCTTTGAATTGGGATTTTTTAGCCCGGGTAGTTCCAAGAATCGATATGTGGGTATATGGTACAAGAAGATATCTAATAGGACAGTTGTGTGGGTTGCTAATAGGGGGGTTCCACTTTTTGACACTACAGGCATTTTAAAGATTGATGTCGATGGGAATTTAGTAATTAGTGATGGTAAAGATGTCATAGTTTGGTCTACAAACTCATCAAGATCTGTGATGAATCCGGTAGCACAGTTGTTAGATAGTGGGAATCTTGTTTTAAGGTATGAGAATGACAGTGATCCTGAAAATTTTCTTTGGCAAAGTTTTGATCATCCTGGGGATCATCGTCTGCCAGGAATGAAGATTGGATGGGATTTGGTAAAGGGTCTAGAGAGGTACGTCACATCTTGGAGAAGTGCTGATGATCCTTCACCAGGGAATTATACATTTCGGCTCAGTCTTGATGGATTTCCACAATTGATTGTATGGAAAGGTTCTGTTGTGCAATTTAGATATGGACCATGGGATGGTATTAAATTTGGTGGTGTTGCCTCTACAGCGATCCCAACTTTTACGTCTAACTTTGTTTTGGATCAGAAGGAAATCTATTATCGCTTTGAGATTAGCTCTAGGTCTACTCTTACGAGGGCAGTGTTGAATCCGAATGGGAATATACAAGTTCTCACATGGATGGATCAAACCCAAACATGGTTAAATTATCTCTCTACAGAGAGAGATGTTTGTGACCAGTATGCATTATGTGGGGCAAATGGTATTTGTAACATTACCCAATCCCGATTAGGATATGACACATGTGGGTGTTTGAAAGGATTTGAACCAAAATTTCCGAAAAAATGGAGATTAGGAGATTGGTCTAATGGGTGTGTTCAGAAAACTCAACTGGATTGTGGGAATGGTGACCAATTTATGAAGTATTCGGGTCTGAAATTGCCAGACACGCGGCATTCGTGGTTTAACCTAAGCATGAACCTTGAGGAATGCGAGAGGGTGTGCTTGAAGAACTGTTCTTGTACAGCTTACTCAAATATAGATATCAGAGGTGGTGGAGCGGGGTGCTTGTTATGGTTTGATGACTTGATTGATATCAGAGATTACAATGAAGATGGGCTAGATCTTTATGTAAGAATGGCTGCCTCAGAATTCGGTAAGACAGTTTTTTTTAGTGTAGCCTTTTACTGCTTGTACAACTTCCAATAACAAAAATGCTACTTCAAATTCATACTAAATTTATTTGTTTCACAATATGGTCAAATTTTGTTGTCTATACAGAGGCAAATTGGAGCTCAAGATCAAAGGGGAAAAAGAGGATCAAAGTGATTGCTGTACCAGTAATACTAGCAGTTTTATTAGTTTTGCTGGTACTACTAGGCCTATTTATAAGCAAGAAAAGAAAGCTGAAGAGAAAACTGAGGAAAGGTAATGTCTGTGATTCTGATAACGCCTCATGCTTTATTAGCTTTACAAATAAGGAACTTAGCAATCAACTTCACACTGAAGTTGGTAATTGATTTTAGAAAACAAATTTTAACTAAAAAACGATAGTAACATTCTGAAAGTTGAAAGTTCCTGCAATTCTAATAAGAAAGACTTGGGGAGTAAATTATTATTGAAACTTACACTTTGGAGTACATGTTTGCAGGAACACTTAATTCCGAAAATCATCCCAGAAATGACAATGAGGCAGGAGATTTGGAGTTACCATTGTTTGATTTTATATTAATTGCTAATACCACCAACAACTTTTCCCAAAACAATAAGCTTGGAGAGGGTGGCTTTGGACCTGTCTACAAGGTAATAATTATATTTATACCATATCAACATATTTTATTCTACGCACATCAAGACATTTATCTATCACTGGTTTTTCGCTAAAATCTTTTGATTTAAATATCAATATCTTTTATTCTATGCACTAATCATAATAACACCATAAAACATCAAGATAGTTATATATATATATATATCATGATTATTTTAACTGCCGATGAGTTCATATAGAAACATTTGTATCTCTGAATTTGTGTGGGAGGTACCATGAAGAAATGTTACTATAATATATAATATAAGTTTTCTGGCCACAGTATGTGGTAGGTTGTTGTATGACTGCTATTTAGATAATTTTGGGGTATGTATAAAATCCTAAAAACACTCGGATTCATTTGTATACGAAACTATCCCAATGATTGTTTTCAGGGCATCTTGGATGACGGACAAGAAATAGCTGTGAAACGGCTCTCAAAGACTTCAAAACAAGGACTAGATGAGTTCAAGAATGAACTTTCATGTATAGCCAAACTCCAGCACCGAAATCTTGTTAGGCTTCTGGGATGCTGCATTGAAGAAGGAGAAATGATGTTGATCTATGAATACATGCCCAATAAAAGTTTAGATTCTTTCCTTTTCGGTATGGCTGCCCTTAAAATGTTGATGCATTTTCTTAAAATTTGACATTCTGAGATACTATAATAATATAATCAATTTACTTTACAGTAGAATTATTCAATAAACACGGTCAGATACTTAGGTGCATAGGTTAACTTGAATGACAATTTGGACAGATAAAGAACTAAGTCGGTCCTTGGATTGGCCAAAGCGCTACAACATTATAAATGGAATTGCTAGAGGACTTCTCTATCTTCACCAAGACTCTAGATTAAGAATCATTCATAGAGATCTCAAAGCAAGCAATATTTTACTTGATCACGAGATGAACCCAAAAATTTCGGACTTTGGCTTAGCTAGAAGTTTTGGAGGAAGTGAAACTGAAGTAAATACAACAAGAGTGGTTGGAACATAGTAAGAATATCTACAACACTTCAAACATTATACTTACATTCCTCTGAAGCTGATATTTTTTTAATTTATTTGCTGCAGTGGTTACATGTCTCCAGAGTATGCACTTGATGGAATATTCTCAGTTAAATCTGATATCTATAGCTTCGGCGTATTGGTGTTAGAGATAGTTAGCGGGACGAAAATGAAAGGGTTCTATAATCCAGATCCTAGCCTCAACCTTCTTGGTCATGTAAGAGCCAAGAATACCACTTCTTTATGTTTTCTATTTCACGGTTTAACAACAACTAAAAAATTGGCATCCAATGATTTAATAGGGATGGAGACTTTATAATGAAGGCAAGTTTTTGGAACTCATTGATGATACGATTTTGGAGTCATGTAATCAGTCTGAAGTGCTTCGAGCTATTCAAATCGGGTTATTGTGTGTCCAATCACATCCGGAAGACCGACCAAGCATGCCATTTGTGGTTTTGATGTTGGGTAGTGATGTTGAACTCCCTCAACCCAATCAGCCTGGTTTTTTCATTACAAGGATACCACATGAATCAGGTTCTTCTTCGAGAAAGCCTAAATCGTCTTCATCCAATCAATTAAGTGTTACATTTCTTTCCCCTAGATAGTATATTTTGTACAGGATTTAAAGTATTTATCGACATTATTAACGAAAGTAATCATACACGCCACCAGGACATCATGTACAAACAATACCATGTCGCAGGGCAATTTTTAGGAATCTTTAGACTGGATTTGTCATTGTAAAGTACAAAATATCTCTATGTTATCAATTCAATGCTATATTATCCTTTCCTTGAACTGATCTGTAAGTATTTTTATTTTTAATGAATATACGAGACTGGGCATAAGCCTCTATTTGAACGATGGCGTTGCATTTGCACATATAGATATTGTTGCAGCTTTCACTTTCACTATTTCCGTTTTTGAGGACCTGGCATACTTGTTTCAGTCCACTATGCATAAAAGATCTTGTTCTTGTACATGAAATTGTGTTGTTTTTGTTGTCTCTCTTCTGATTTGCTCAAGCTGGTGCCATGTCTTCCAGTTTTTCTCTGGGTTCAAGTCTACGGTTCCAGTCCTCTACAATTGTACTCATGTTCATTCTCTTTTGTGGAGAATTTGATATAGTTGGAAACTCCCTGTTCAAATTAATTTCATTCTCAAATTGTCTAGAAGATATTGATTTCCTAATTATGTTATAACAGAGATTTTATTTTTTTGATCCCTGCCAAAGTTTATTTGGAGAATGTGGATTCTATAGATAAATGAATAGTTGATTCTTCTGGTGCCTTGTGATGCCAAGAGCTGGGTATGAATAACTTTTCTTGCTGTGTTTGACAAATAGGAGTTACCATACTTGCCTAAGACAATTGTCAAGTGTCATCTGCCCAACTGTTTTGCTGACGAGTCATCTTTATTTATTTTTCTTTCTTTTCATAAAAGGCCATTTTGATCATATTGAGTTGTTTGACATGTACCTCAAATAATTTGCACCCTTCTTCAAATTGTTCTCCAAACGCAAAGGTCTAAACCCAATTCAATTCATGTTGAACTCAAGAAAGAAAATATTTAGGAGAAATTGGTCACACAATGACCTAAAAAAGGACATTTAGTCAAATTTCTTTTATTTATTTAATAGTTATGACTGATTTAATAAATAATAATTACGTGATCTTCCAAAATTAGCAAGTATAATTTATTAGAGTCAGACTTCATTCACATAAGAAATTGTCATTTATCACAAAATGATGATATTTTCACAATAATTTTAAATATCGTATAAACAATAGTAATATATTTGTTTACGAAAAAAAATTTATTTTAATTTTTTTCTAAATATTAGCATGTCCTAATAGCATAACATAATAACCATTTTTTGTTAGTAAAAAATAATAGTGAAAAGAAGACTTCTTCTGAAAAATTAGCAAATAGGATTTTTTTTATTTTTTGGGACAAAGGGGTAGTAAATAATTTCACATCCCTATACTCGTAAGGTAGACTTGTAAAAATCAAACCCATTTTGAAGTTGAAGCTCTAAAGTTCGTGTTAAACCCCGCGAAGAGGTCACCGCCTACACATCAATGAAGAAGATGTGTACTGCTAGTAGGTCATTATGTCTGTTATGACTTTTGTTCACTTTTTTGCTATTATTTTTGTGCAAATATTGAAGTGGGTTTGTTATGTTACGGCACCTAAGCCTTTAGATTTTGTCAATGGTTCCCATTCATGTTCTGTGCATTTCAAGTACTCGAGATAATGATTGACTGTTGATGGTCTTCATCTTTGACCCACATCTTGCCGTCCTTGGAAATTAGTAGAAAATGTTCCGCAAAGAGATATTCAATAATAGCTTACTAGCTTTGAAATTTCGAGATGGCTAATTAAATAGTTGCTCAGTCTCAGAAAAAGAGTCTCATTTGCAAAAATTTAAGGATAAAATTTTTCCGCCATTTTTACCCATAAAAGGGAAATGATTTATACGTCAATGACGAAATTGAATTGCGACTAAGTTGTAATTTTAAGCATATAATACAATAATAATGTATGAGTCCTTTCTTTGTTCTTTCTCATTCTATGTAGTTTAATATTAGACAAATTTATGATCATATATAGCAACATTCTACCCATAAATGTAGTTTAGTTGTAATGATATGATATATAGTTCAGATGGTAAACTTAGGATATTGTATCATTTTATACTATCATAAGAAGAAATAAGATTTTTTTTTTTGGAACAGCTGAGTTGAAGTTTCACTAATAGCCAAACTTCAGTACCGAAATCTTGTGATGCTTTTAGGATGCTACATTGAAAAAGGAAAAATAATGTTAATGTATGGGTATATGCTCAACAAAAGCTTAGATTCGTTTCTTTTCGGTATGACTGTCCTCAGTGTTGATACATTTTCTTAAAATTTGACATTCTTAAATACTATATTAAACTAATAAGTTAATTTCCAATGGAATTATACAATAATCACGATTAGATATTTAGGAGCATGGGTTCACTTGAGTGATAACTTGCACAAATAAAGAACTAAGTAAGTTATTGGATTGGTCAAAGCACTACAACATTATAAATGGCATAGCTAGAGGGTTTCTCTATCTTCACCAGGACTCCAAACTAAGAATCATTCATAGAGATCTCAAAGCGAGCAATATTTTACTTGATCACGAGATGAATTCAAGAATTTCGGACTTTGGTTTGGCTAGAAGTTTTGGAGGAAGTGAAACTGAAGTAAATACAACAAGAGTGGTTAGGACATAGTAAGAATCTCTACAACACTTCAAAACTTTTTACTTCCATTGCTTTGAAGCTTATATTTTTCAATTTATTTCTTGCAGTGGTTACATATCTCTGTAGTATGCACTTGATGAAATATTTTCAATTAAATCAGATGTATATAGCTTTGGTGTACTAGTGTTAGAGATAATTAACATTATGAAAATGAAAGGTTTCTATAATCCAGATCCTGGCCTTAACCTTCTTGGTCATGTAAGAGCCAAGAATACTGCATCTTAATGTTTTTTGTTATTACATGTTTTAATAACCAAGATTCATATCCAATGATTTAATAGGGATGGAGACTTTATCAAGAGGGTAGGCTTTCGAAACTAATTGATGACACCATTGTGGAGTCTTATAATCAGTATGAAGTGTTTCGAGCCATCCAGATTGGGTTATTGTGCGTCCAATCACATCCAGACGACCGACCAAGCATGTCATTTGTAGTTTGATGTTGGGTAGTGATGCTGAATTTCCTCAGCCTAATCAGCCTGGTTTTTTCATTAAAAAGAAGAAGTTGTATGAATCATGTTTTTCGTCGACCAAGCCTGAGTTATCTTCATCAAATAAATTAACTGTTACATATCTTTTCCCCACGAATAATATATATTTTTAAGCTATTCATTAGCATTATTAAAATAGGCTTGTACATGTCACCACAATATTCTGCACAAGTAATATTATGCCACGTGGCACTTTTTTAGGAACTTGTAGATTGGAATTGTCATTCTATTGTACAAAATATAGTCAAGGATGTTATCAATTCAACATAGTATGTTAGTTTTTGATTATTAGTAGGGACTGTGGCTTTCTATTATTGGATCACCTTGTAAAATTTTATGACTACGAGGGTTTTTTTTTTTTTTTCTTTTTGCATATATAGATTTTGTTGCAGATGCCAATTTTCACTGTTGCTATTTTTGAGGACCTGTAATGGGACTGCCTTTTGGGACACTCGTTCTTGGACCTGGAATGTGCTGCTCTGGTGTGATTGTTTTTATTTTCTCAAGTTGGGCCGGCCCACCAGGTCCTTTGTATTTTTTCTGCTGGGCCAACTATTTATAGATCCTGTCTTTTATAATTTCGCTCATTCCATCCAGTGAAGTAGATTTTTTGCTTTGTGGAGAATTTGAGATGGTTGAAAACTAATTGTTCAAATTGATTTATAATCCAACCTTCTCAACCTTCTAATTGTTTAAATTGATTTATAAATGGCATCGCTAGAAGACTTTTCTATCTTCCCAAGACTTTAGATTAAGAATCATTCATAGATATCTCAAATCAAACAATATTTTACTTGATTACAAGATGAACCTAAGAATTTTGGACTTTGGTTTGACCAGAAGTTTTAGAGGAAGTGAAGCTAAAATAAATACAACAAGAGTAGTTGTGATATAGTATAAATTTCTACAACACTTCAAACTTTTTTACTTTCACCGCTAATTTAGTTCCTGCATTTGTTACAAGTCTTTTGAATATGCACTTGATGTAATATTTTCAGTTAAATATGATGTCTATAGCTTCAGAGTATTGGTGTTAGAGATAGTTAGGGGGACAAAAATGAAAGGATTTTGTACTCCAGATCCCGAACTCAATCTTCTTGGTAGGGGTGAGCATGGTGCGGTTTGGTGCGGTTTGAAGCTCAAACCACACCCGAAACCGCTTAGGTGCGGTTTCACAAATTCAAAACCGCACATGGAACCGCATGGTGCGGTTTGGTGCGGTTTTAAAATGTGCGGTGCGGTTTCATTTGGTGCGGTTTCGGTTACAAAACCAATTGAGGCAACAAATTTTTATACAATTTAAATTAAGAATGAAAAACAAATTTCTCAATCTTTTAAAGTCTTTCTAGTATTTCTTATTTGAAATTAAATCAACCATTTCCTTGATATGGGCTTGGACAAATGGACAAATCAATTCTAAATGTATAGCTCACCACCCAATTCAGTCAGAAGAAGAAATGAACTAAAACAATGTTCACATGGACAAATGTACTACATAACAATATGCATTATATATATGTATATATATATATATATATGCATTATATATATAGTGAAGTTAGGCATTCTGCATTCATTACATTACATACAATGATATAAAATGTACTACATACAATATGCATTATATATATATACACATATATATATATATCTGCCCTGCATACATGTACCATACATACACACATGGTGCGGTTTCGGTTTTATGCGTGCGGTTTTGACCAGTAACCAAAACCGAACCGTAAATTTGGTTTTTAACCCACCTAAAACCGCAACATACGCCGGAACCGTTGGTGCGGTTTTAATTGGTGCGGTTTGTGCGATTTTTGGTGCGGTTTCGGAGGCGATTTGGTTACTTGCTCAGCCCTACTTCTTGGTCATGTAAAAGCCAAGAACATCTTATATTTTCTATTTCATGGTTTAACAACTACTAAAAAATTGGTATCTAATGATTTAATAGGGTTTCAGACTTTATAACGAAGTTAGGTTTATGAAACTAATTGATGAGACGATTGTGGAGTATGTAATTAGTCTTAAGTTCTTCGAACTATTCAAATTGGATTATTGTGTGTCCAATCACATCTAGAAAACATACCAAGCATGCCATTTTATGGTTTTGATGTTGAGTAGTGATGTTAAATTTAGTCTGATTTTTTCATTAAAAGGAAACCATTAATCAGGTTCTTCATCGAGAAAGCCTGAATCATCTTCCTCCAATCAATTAACTATTATATTTTTTCCTGTATATTTTGTACTTGATTTAAAATATTCATTAACATCATTAACAAAAGTACTCATACACACCACCACGACATTATGCACAAGTAATACCATGTTGCAGGGCAGTTTTTAGGAATTTTTAGACTGGATTTGTTATTATAAAATAAAACAAAATATATTTATGTTACCACTTCAATGTTACATTATCCTTTCCGTGAACTGATCCGTAAGTATCTTTTAGAATACAAGACTGGGCAGAAGCCTCTTGTCTGGAAGATATGGATTTCTTGATCGTGTTATAATAGAGAATTTTTTTTTATTCCTGCCAAAATTTATTTGGAGAATTTACTTTCTATATATAAATGAATTGTTGATTCTTCTGGTGATGCTTATACATTTTATGACCCATTCTTGTGAGTTGTTACCGACCAGCTAGGGGCGAATAACTCTTTCTTGCTATGTTTGACAAATACCATACGTACCCAAAGTGTCATCAGCCAAACTATTTTGCCGATGGGAGTTTATTTCATTTTATTTTATTTGACAGCGCCTCGGAATAAGAATAGAGAATAATTTTCATTGATAAGTGAATCGAATTACAAAAATATTAGAGTCAAGGTGATACCTCCTCTTGTCCCAAATTGAAATTTGAAACTCGAGAACATAAATATTTCTAAAGAATAAACAAAAATATACAGACTTGCGTAGTTTTTCAACACGAGCAACGAAAAAGAGGCCGTTGTGATAACCCCACACCCAAATCTGAATAGATTTGTCTTCACCAATTAATGCCAATCAAACCTTTTCCATGGAGATATCATAATTTTTTTTTTCCATGAGAAAATCTCAAACTATGAGAAGAAAGGCTCCATAGATTGAAAAAATCCAAATTAGGTGAAATAAAACTCTATAAAAGAGAAAATAAGAACAATTAAATAAAAGAATGTAAGAAAAAATTTGGAAGAGGGTCTCTTTAACGTAGATTAGCGACCCTATACTCAACTCAATTCAAGTTGAACTCAACAAAGAAAATATTAAGGAGAAATTAGTCACACCACAACCCAAAAAAGGACATTTAGTCAAACTTCTTTATTTATTTAATAGTTATGACTGATTTAATAACTAGTATTTATGTGATTTTTCAAAATTAGTAATTATAATTCATAACAGGGTCAAACACTTTATTTATATAAGAAATTGTTATTTATCACAAAAGGATGATAACAATACTTTGTGAAAAATAATATATCTTATAATTTTATAATTTTATATAGACTCTTTTGTTATCTGTTACGTTAATAACTATTAGTAGTAATTTTGGTGAGTCAACTTATAATCTTATCCAATCTCATATATTGATACGCGTTATAATTGTAATTCGACAATAAAATTTTGACAATACATGTCTGACTCGTACTCCATTCGTGTTACAAAAAGAGTTTTATTTTAAAAATTTGTAAATATGAGTAACTGATAACATAATAATGATTTTTTATCGGTAGAAATTACTAATGAAAAGAAGACTTCTTCCGAAAAATTAGCAAATAGGAATTTATTTTATTTTTTTGGACAAAAGGGGCAGTACATAATTTTACATCCCTGTACTGGACCTCCTATTAAAATTCGAAAAGTAGACTTGTAAAAATCAAACCCATTTTGAAGTTGAAGCTCCAAAGTTCCTGTAAAGTGTAAACCACCCGCGAAGAGGTCACCGCCTACACATCAATGAAGAAGACGAGTATTGCTATTAGGTTTGTTATGACTTTTTGTGTTCACTTTGGTATAATATTTGTGCTAAAGTTGAATTGGGTCTGATAGGCACTAATTAAGCTTTTTGATTTTTTTTAATGGTTTTATTTATGTTCTGTGCGTTTGAAGAACTTGATAATGATTTATTGTTCATGTTCATCACCTTTGGCTCACTTCTTTCCATTTCATAGCACCTTTGGTCCTTGGAAACTAGTAGAGAATTCAATAGTAGCTTTGAGGGAGTACTGCCATATGTTCCACGAGTTTAAATTAGTAAAAGAACCGCGATTGAGCATTGCTCAAGGACCACTTTATTCATGGTAAATCATGATTTTAATGACCCTTAGATTTTCGTATGTTTTTCTTAATTGTTACTCACAGTTTCATAAAAATAGTACTATTTATTATTTATTTTATTTATTCACAAAATGAATCTATTTTTTAGTGGTAGTAGTATAAAATGCCGCAATTATCTTCAAGTTTTGCAAATGTGGGGCCCACTGACTCCTTCACTAGATTCAACCAAGTGATCATTATCTAAAGAAAATATTCAACCGGGTCATCAGTTCATGAAGTTTTTTTTTTTTGATGACCTGACTGAGATTTGTGTATATAGGCTATAGTGAGAGAGGAATGAGGGTATCAATGGAAGCCTCTAAAATCATCTTGTTTTGCTACACTTTATTCTCTGCCTTGATACCCATATCCACTGCAGTAGACACCATAACTGCGAATCAAACCATTAGAGATGATGGCAATAGCACCATTGTATCAGCTGGTGAAATATTTGAACTGGGATTTTTCAGCCCCGGTAGTTCAAAGAATCGATATGTGGGTATATGGTACAAGAAGATACCAAATAAGACAGTTGTATGGGTTGCTAATAGGGAGGCTCCACTTGCCGACACTACAGGAGTTTTAAGGATAGATGTTGGGAATTTAGTACTAATTGATGGTACCAACAGCATAATTTGGTCATCGAATTCATCAAGATCCGCGATGAATCCTGTAGCACAGTTGTTAGATACTGGAAATCTTGTTATCACAAATGGAAACGATATTGAGTCTGAAAATTACCTTTGGCAAAGTTTTGATCATCCTGGGGATCATCGTCTACCAGGCATGAAGATTGGGTGGGACTTAGTAAAGGGCATAGAGAGGTACATCACGTCTTGGAAAAGTGCTGATGATCCTTCTCCGGGTAATTATACTTATCGGATCAATCTTAGTGGATATCCACAGCCACTTGTGTGGAAAGGTAAAGTTGTCCATTTCAGGTATGGACCTTTTGATGGTATTAAGTTCAGTGGCACCTCTTTTTCTATTCCAAATCCAAGTTTTTCATCCAAATTTGTTGTCAATCAAAAGGAAGTCTATTACCAATATGAGTTTAGCTCTAGTTCTACTGTCATGAGGGGTGTGTTGAATTTGAATGGAAGTTCACAACTCCTCACATGGACGGATCGAACCCAAAGTTGGGTAAGTTCTATGAGTACCCAGAGAGATGATTGTGACCAATATGCATTTTGTGGGACAAATGGTAAGTGTAACATTACACAGTCCAGATTAGGATATGATATATGTGGGTGTTTGAAAGGATTTGAACCAAAAAATCGAGAAAGATGGAAATCAGGAGATTGGTCTAGTGGATGTGTCCGGAAAACTGAATTGGATTGTGGGAAGGGAGACGGATTTATGAAGTATTCGGGGTTGAAACTGCCAGACACAAGGCATTCGTGGTTTAGCCAAAGCATGAACCTTGAGGAATGTGAGAAGGTTTGCTTGAAGAACTGCTCCTGTACAGCTTACTCGAATATGGATATTAGAGAAGGTGGTGCTGGGTGCTTGTTATGGTTTGGTGACTTGATTGATATCAGAGATTACAGGGAAGATGCGCTAGACCTTTACGTAAGAATGGCTTCCTCAGAATTAGGTGAGAACACTTCTTCATAGAGTGTTAGGTGAGACCTTTTATTGCTAATACAACTGCCAAATGACAATAACAAAACTGCTACTTCAAATGCATATTGAATTTATTTGTTTTACAATATATGTGGTGGCTGTGCAGAGGTAAAAATAAGCTCAAGATCGAAGGGGCAAAAGGGGATCAAACTCATTGCTGTACCAGTAACACTAACAGTACTATTGCTACCACTAGGGCTATTTCTGTGGATGAAAAGAAAGCTGAAAAGAAAACTGAGGGAAGGTAATGTGTCTGATTCCATCGTTTATGAATTTATTTAATGCTTCTTGCTTTTATTTAGGTTTATGAATGAGGAAAGTATCAATCATCTTCACAGTGAAGTTGGCAATTGATTTAAGAAAACAAAACTTGACTATAAAGGATAGTGATGTTCTGAAAGTTGAAAGATCGGATTGAGTGAGGTGACACTAACAGTTCCAGTACACCTTATAATGAATATATTTATTGTGTTTGCAAATTGCAATATGCTTTTTATTTATCACTTTGCAGGAATATTAACACTTATTCCAGAAAATGATCCCAGAAATGAAAATGAGGCGGGAGATTTGGAGTTACCTTTGTTTGACTTCATAATAATTGCCAATGCCACTAACAACTTCTCCAAAAATAATCAGCTCGGAGAGGGCGGTTTTGGACCTGTCTACAAGGTAATAATTATATTTTTGCGTATCTGTTTAGAATCATGTCAACATTTTTTTTTTCTACACACTAATCATGATACCGACATAAAGAATCACCTATCACTATTTTTTTTTCTAAAATATTTTAATCTAACTATCAACATATTTCAATATTTCATTCTATGCACTAATCATGATACCAATAAAAGCATCAAGATAGATATTATCTTTCAAATAGTACCGGAGGGAGATATTCTGATTGGCCCCTTAATTGCATGAGTATATTGCATCTAATAAAAATATAAAATAGCACAACTACACGAGACATAAATTTGCATTCTTTTTCTCAAAAAGAAAAAGAAATGTTGCTGTAATATAGTTCTTTGGACTCAGTTTGTCGCAGGTGGGCATATGATGTCACTCTTCGGATAATTTTTAGCTGTATAGGAATAAAAACCTAAAACACTTGAATTCATTTGTATATGAAGCAATTGTGTTGATATTCAGGGCATCTTGGATGACGGACAAGAAATAGCTGTGAAGCGGCTTTCAAAGACTTCGAAACAAGGACTAGTTGAGTTCAAGAATGAAGTTTCATTAATAGCCAAACTTCAGCACCGAAACCTCGTGAGACTTCTAGGATGCTGCATTGAAGAAGGGGAAATGGTGTTGATTTATGAATTCATGCCCAACAAAAGTTTAGATTCGTTTATTTTCAGTACGACTGCCCTCAATGTTGATACATTTTCTTAAAATTTGACATGCTGAAATACTATATTAGACACAATAAGATATATATGAACAGGAGTTAACTTGAGTGACAACTTGTACAGATAAAAAACTAAGTCTGTCATTAGATTGGCCAAAGCGCTACAACATAATAAATGGGATCGCTAGAGGACTTCTTTATCTTCACCAAGACTCCAGATTAAGAATCATTCATAGAGATCTCAAAGCGAGCAATATTTTACTTGATCACGAGATGAATCCAAGAATTTCGGACTTTGGCTTGGCTAGAAGTTTTGGAGGAAGTGATGTTGAAGTAAATACAACAAGAGTGGTTGGAACATAGTAAGAATTTCTACAACACTTCAAACATTTTACTTACATTGCTTTGAACTAGATACTTTTCAATTTATCTCCTGCAGTGGTTACATGTCTCCGGAGTATGCGCTTGATGGAATATTTTCAATTAAATCAGATGTCTATAGCTTTGGCGTATTAGTATTAGAGATAATTAGCGGGATGAAAATGAAAGGGTTTTATAATCCAGATCTCAGCCTTAATCTTCTTGGTCATGTAAGACCCAGAATACTGTATTTTAATTTTTTTAATTTTATATTTTAAGAACTAATAAAATTCATATCCAATGATTTAATAGGGATGGAGACTTTATAATGAAGGCAAGTTTTTGGAGCTAATTGATGAGACGATTGTGGAGTCATGTAATCAATATGAAGTTTTCCGAGCCATCCAAATCGGGTTATTATGTGTCCAATCACATCCAGAAGATCGACCAAGCATGCCATTTGTAGTTTTGATGCTAAATAGTGATACTGAACTTCCTCAGGCTAATCAACCTGGTTTTTTCATTAAAAGAAATAAGTTATATGAATCAGGTTCTTCATCGAGCAAGACAGAATTGTCTTCATCAAATAAATTAACTGTTACATCTCTTTCTCCTAGATAGTATATTTTTTTAAGTTATTAATTAATATCGTTAAAATAGACTCTCGTACATGCCGTCACGATATTATGTACAAGTAATTTTATGTCTTGTGACACTTTCTAGGAACTTGTAGATTAAATTTATCATTCTATAGTACCAGATGTCGGCAACGATGTTATCAATTCAGTATTAGTATGTTGATAAGTACTTGATTATCAGCAAGGACAATGACTTTATGGAGTTGGATCTCTTTGCAAAATTTTATGACTACGAGGGGTGTTTTTGCATATATAGATTTTGTTGCAGCTGCCCATTTTTCAATGTTGCTATTTTTTGGGACCTGTTGTGGGCCTATCTTTTGGGACACTTGATACATTCGTTATACATAACAAGATCTTGTTCTTGGGCCTGGAATGACTGTTCAGGTGTGGCTGTTATGACTCTCTCAAGTTGGGTAAGGCCCGCCAGGCCCTTTGTGTTTTTTCTCCAGGGCCAACTTTTAACATATCCTGCAAATGAAGTTACTTTTTTGCTTTGTAGATAATTTGAGATGGTTGAAAACTAATTGTTTAAATTGATTTATATTCCAACCTTCTCAAATTTTCCATAAGATATTTATGCTGCTTGGATCGGAGGAATGAGAGTGGAAATGGAATGAATCATTTTTATGAAATGAAAAAAATTGTGTTTGGTTGTTCCATTAGAATGAAATAAACTATTCTTATTTCTCTCAAATTTATGAATTTGGAATGACTCATTCCAGCTAGAATGGAATGAATCATTCTACTCTTCATTCTATTCCTTTAATCCAAACGCAGTTATTAATTTCCTGATCATGTCATCGTAATTGAGAATAAATATTTTGATCCAACTTAAATTTAGAGAATTTTACAATTTTAAATACAAAAGTAATTTTTTTTTTCAAATTATTATTACTATTATCGTTATTTAACGAACTGAACTTGAATCAAATAAAGAATAATTAGGGTTATATTTTATATGTAAAAGAATAAAATTACTTCTTTGAGATCGAGTCGAGGTCGTGAACAACTTATTTTGTTTACCGCTGCTTGTGGAATTTGATATCGATCCAACGGGTTCGGACGCGAGTGAAGGGAAGTCAGGTAATTTGGTTCAATGGGTTCATGTTCTCATCAAATATGTTTGAATATTTTATATATTTTAATAATCAGTTATACTATTCACTATAACGAGTGATGAAATGATACACTTATAAATAGTGGGAAAAAAAATTAAACTATAAATATATTTTGTAACTATAAAAATATAATATAATTTAACAAAAATTACCAACCATTACTATAAAAACAGTTTTGTATTCAGATCTAATATCCATTTTTTAGTTATCAAAACACTATTAATTTATAATTGACCACATTTTTCCGAGACAAAACAAATAAAGAAAAGTCTTTTAAAATAATTTTCTAGAAGATAATGTTAGAAATCTCAAATGAGGTGCATTATTCTCACATGCATATTTGATATTTTTACAACTCAATAATGTTTTGGTGACTATAGAATATTTACAAAAAATTGAGATATAAAATTATATGTATAGTTGTAACTGGTTATAATTATTGGGTGCATTCATATATGGTAAAATGTTAACTAGTTATAATTTGATTCATTATTATGTATCTACTTTTTTGTAATCACATTCTGTTATGAAAGCATTACTCTTCACAAAGTCACGGAAATAGATCTCATCTTCACGTGAGAGAATGTAATTATCAATTTTCATATCGAATGTCTATTTTAATGTTATATACACATTTGAATAAAAACAATTGAGAAATAATTTAGAGTAAAAAGTATCCTAGATCGACATAAGATAAGTTATCTTAAGTCACTTTTTAATACAACATTATTTGATCGTCAATTTTAATAATCTAACCATACAGATGTAATTATGAACATGCAAAAATATGAGATTATATGAAATTTTGTTAAATTTAAAGCATTAGAATATGATTTTTATTATAGTGTAAATAAGTATATAAGCACATATATTTGGACAACTCATATTTTAGTAACTTCTTTTATTATAAAATTGTTGAAGCATATCCTCAAATCGAACAAAATTGACATAATCTCATATTTTTACATGCTTATTATATCCGTACAGTCAAATTATTAAATTGACAAAAAAATTATATTATATTAAAAGTGACTTAAGATAACTTTTAAGATGTCTTTTGCTTAATAATTTATGTCAACAAATTTTGTGACAAGACTACAGTGAAACTCGGTGTAAAGTCATCTTAATTACTTCATATATCATGTATCATATATATATAGAGAGAGAACAATAAAATATTCAAAAAAAAATATGAATCCTATAATTTTAGGTGTCCATAAATTATTTGAACCCCAAACATTACCTATTACCCTTACGTATTCTCCCTCCATCCATTAGGAAGCAACATAGAACAATCATATAAGCACCAAAAGTTCCACTTTAAAACCCGCGAACGCCGGAGAGGTCGGCGGCCGCACACTATTGGTAAAGATGACGATGATGAGTCTTCTTTAGGTATGTAATGGTGTTTCTTATGACTTTTACCTTTTCCTTTCCCATTACTGTATTAATGTTGTGCAAAACTTGAAGTGGGTCAGTTAGTGACTTTATTTTGTCATCTTATTTTCTACAACCTTAGGCCCACTCCCTTTATATAGGCAGCTGATATTTCCATCCATTGAAAACATGTATCAAAGTCGTGGTGGCGGCTTAAATTTAGGAAGTTTTTTTTAGACAGCATTGGTTTTGATATCGGACTATACACACCGTTATTTTAGTTAGTAGTTTCAAAAATATTCTAAATATTACGAACAAAAAGACGGAGCTATTAGATAATCACAAAAACACCATCTAGTATAGATAGCATTGTCCAAATCAGTGTTACTTTGCATTGTCCAAATCAGTGTTACTTTGCATTGTCCAAATTAGCGTTACTTAGAACGTGATTCGTTTGATATGTGATACGAATATAAATATGCGGTATGTTAGATAGTTAAAACGCGATGCGCTAGGGTATCTTTATATAAGTTCTCATAGTTAAAAATTCTCTTAGAATCTAAATATAATAAACCTAAGTTTATGGAAAAGTTTTATTTGAATCAACAAGTTGATTGTTTTATAGATAATTTAGTATAAATGTAATATTTGAGCATCCGGTACTAAGTTATAATATTGATATTTTATGCAATTATAGATAAAATAGCAAAGCAATTTTTCGGTGCACTAAATTTAAAGTATTGATATGTGAGAGTACCATATTTAGGTATGCAAGTACCAATACTCGGTTTGTAAGGTCAATAAGAGTATCTGATCACTTTGGTCCAAATAATAATACAAATATCTTGTAGACTTATCAAACGTTACATTGCATAATAATTAAACTATAAAATTTTCAGGCACTCTAACAAGTACATCAACATAATATAGAAGCTAAATAGTTGATATAAATCAATCTCCTCCTCCACATCATCCTCCTATTCTTGTTCCTAAGTAATAGTTATTATTTTTTGGTAAGTTAGTATCTACATATGCATATTTATTTTTATTGTTACTATTATATATTACTTTTCCTGTCTCACGAAAAGAATCCCATTTTTTTATAGTATTATTTACTCCCTCTGTTACACCATTATTTTGTCTTTATTTTTTTGCCATGTCGCTACTCTTCTATCTACACTGTTATTTCTCCCCGCTACTACGTTATTATTTCTCCCATTATGACGAAAATTTTCCTATCCATAACTTTTACATTGGTACTACTTGAAATTACAATTCGTGTCTCGTTATTGGAGTGGTGACTAAAAAAACAAACAAACCAAATCGCCGATATTTTGGCAACGAGACCGCTTCTTTGAACCATGATCGCAAAAGTTTATTAATACTTGATACACTTGACAATAGTATAAATGCAGCATATGCGCTGGATAAAAGGAAAATTTGCGCTTGAAATCATTTCGCTTTATATACTTCTTCCGTTCTAAAAAAAAAGGTTCCATTACCAAAATTTGCAAACATTCAGATGTATTTTTGTTCTATATTTATCTTTAAAATAGTTAGTTGTTAGTTTAGTGGTTATGCATGATAGTCAAATTATGATGACAAACTTGAGGCTATCGTGTCATTTTATACTATAAGCAATAAAATGAGACTTATTTTGTGGGTTGAAGGGGGTATATGTACGGAAAAAGATCCACAACCAACATTGTCTGCCACATAGATAGGCGGCCACTAGATCGTTCGTCTAAATGTTTGGTGGAGGCTATAGCTGACGTTGACTGTTGATCATTCATTCCCTATTATATATATTGGTCAATTCGTACTATAGATGCTGACCTTGGAAATTAGTAAAAGTTTTACAAAGACGGAGACAGAGAGAGATTAGTTGTAGGTTGGAAGTTTCAAAATGGCAAATTGGATGGCAAATTGGTCACTGCCTTGTGCACAAATTTTCAACCTAGTCATTATCCAAAAAAAAATTCAATGGGTTCATCAGCTACTAAAAATTTTTAGAATAATGACTCCACTAATAAATCTTGGATAGGATTATGAGAGAGCAATAAGGCTAGCTAGCAATGAAAGCCTTTAAAATTATTTTGTTTTGCTACACTTTATTCTCTCCCTTGGTAACCACCTCCACTGCAGTAAACCTCATAACTGCAAATCAAATCGTTAGAGATGATGTCAATACCACCATAGAATCACCTGCTGGAGTTTTTGAACTGGGATTTTTCAGCCCGGGTAGTTCCAAGAATCGATACGTGGGTATATGGTACAAGAAGATATCAATTAAGACAGTTGTATGGGTTGCTAATAGAGAGGCTCCACTTGCTGACACTAAAGGCATTTTAAGGATTGATGTTAATGGGAATTTGGTACTTATTGATGGCAACAATAGCACAATTTGGTCATCGAACTCATCAACATCCGCGATGAACCCGGTGGCACAGTTATTAGATACAGGAAATCTTGTTATTAAGTATGAAAATGACAGTGACCCTGAAAATTACCTTTGGCAAAGTTTTGATCATCCTGGGGATCATCATATGCCAGGCATGAAGATTGGGAGGGACTTGGTAAAGGGCCTAGACAGGTACATGACGTCTTGGAAAAGTGCTGATGATCCTTCTCCGGGTAGTTATACTTATGGGATCAATCTTAGTGGATATCCACAGCTACTTGTGTGGAAAGGTGAAGTTGTCCAGTTCAGGTATGGACCTTGGGATGGTATTAAGTTCAGTGGCACCTCTTTTTCTATACCGAATCCAAGTTTTTCATCCAAATTTGTTTTCAATCAAAAGGAAGTCTATTACCAATATGAGTTTAGCTCTAGTTCTACTGTTATGAGGGGTGTGTTGAATTTGAATGGAAATTCACAACTCCTCACATGGACGGATCAAACCCAAAGTTGGGTAACTTCTCTGGCTACCCAGGGAGATGATTGTGACCAGTATGCGTTTTGTGAGGCAAATGGTAAGTGTAACATTACACAGTCCCAATTAGGATATGATGTATGTGAGTGTTTGAAAGGATTTGAACCAAAAATTCGAGAAAGATGGAAATCAGGAGATTGGTCTAGTGGGTGTGTCCGGAAAACTGAATTGGATTGTGGGAATGGAGACGGATTTATGAAGTATTCGGGGTTGAAATTTCCAGACACACGTCAGTCATGGTTTAACCAAAGCATGAACCGCGAGGAATGTGAGAAGGTTTGCTTGAAGAACTGCTCCTGTACAGCTTACTCAAATATGGATATTAGAGAAGGTGGAGTTGGGTGCTTGTTATGGTTTGGTGACTTGATTGATATCAGAGATTATAGGGCAGATTCGCTAGACCTTTATGTAAGAATGGCTTCCTCAGAACTCGGTAAGATTATTTTTTCCTAGTGTAGCCTTTTATTGTTCGTACAACTGCCAATAACAAAAATGCTATTTCAAATGCATAACGAGTTTATTTGTTTTACAATATATGTGGTCAAATTATTTGGCTGTGCAGAGGTAAATAGAAGCTCAAGATCAAAGGGGCAAACTAGGATCAAAGTCATTGCTGTATCAGCAACACTAACAGTACTACTGCTACTACTAGGGCTATTTATTTGGAAGAAAAGAAAGCTGAAGAGAAAACTGAGGGAAGGTAATGTGCCTGATTCTAATATACTCGTTTAATGCCTCTTGCTTTTGTTAGCTTTATGAATAGGGAACGTATTAATCAGCTTCACACTGAAGATGGTAATTGATTTTAGAAATCAAAATTTGACTATATACTATCACTCCGTCCCAAATTAATTGCATTTCTAGGACTTTTTAAAGTCAAATTGACTATTTTTAAAACTAACTTTTTTACTATTTTTGCTAACATATAGGTGAAGATATTATAACCAAAAGAAAGTATATACAATTTATTACTAATTTCAATTTTTATAATTTTAGAAATATATTTATATATGCTTAATTATTAATTTTAAAAATAGTCAATTTGACTTAAAAAAGTCCTAGAAAAGCAATTAATTTGGGACGGAGGGAGTACTGAATATAGAAAGATCCTGCAATTTAATAAGAAAGACTCGAACCACTGGACTTGGTCCAATGGTTAGCCCTTATCATAGTTACCAATTGATGAGGTTTTTATTTTTATTTATTTATTTTGGGGGAGGGGGGTAAGGATGTGGAGCAGTTGGGAAGTGAATTATCATTGTAACTAATACTTTGGAGTACATGTTATAACGAATATGTTTATCGTGTTTGTTTGCAATATTCTTTTGATTTAACACTTTGCAGGAATATTAACAATTAATCCAGAAAATGATCCCAGAAATGAAAATGAGGCGGGAGATCTGGAGTTACCATTGTTTGACTTCATAATAATTGCTAATGCCACTAACAACTTCTCTCTAAACAATAAGCTCGGAGAGGGTGGCTTTGGACCTGTCTATAAGGTAATAATTATATTTATGCACATCTGTTTAGAAATTAGAATCATATCAACGTATTTTAGTTTACTCACTACTCATATACAACCATAAAGAATGTAGGTAGGTAGTTATCTATCACTAGTTTTTCCTCAGAATATTTGATCCTACTGTGAACATATTTAATTCTGTGAACTAATCATGATACCAACATAAAACATCAAGATAGTTGCATATATCAATATATTATATTAATTGCTGATGAGTTCGGAACTAATGTTACATAAACATTTGAATTAGTACTAGAGGGATATACTGGGAATGACCCTTACTTGCACAAGTATATTGCATCTAACACAGGACATGAATTCACATTCTATTTCTCAAAAGGAAAATGAAATGTTGTTGCAGTATAGAAGTTATATGGCCTCGGTATTTGGTAGTTCCCATATGATTGTGCTCTTTAGATTATTTAAAGGTATAGGAATAAAAACCAAGAACACTTGAATTCATTCTTATATGAAGCAATCTCAATGAAATTCAGGGTATCTTGGATGATAGACAAGAAATAGCTGTGAAGCGGCTCTCAAAGACTTCAAAACAAGGACTAAATGAGTTTAAGAATGAAGTTTTATTAATAGCCAAACTTCAGCACCGAAATCTTGTGAGACTTCTAGGATGCTGTATTTCAGAAGGGGAAATGATGTTGATCTATGAGTACATGCCCAACAAAAGCTTAGATTCGTTTCTTTTCGGTATGATTGCCCTCAATATTGACATATTTTCTTAAATTTTGACATTCTAAAATACTATATTAAACTACATAAGTTACTTTCCATTGGAATTATAAAACAATCAGATATGTAGGAGTATGAGTTAACTTGAATGACAACTTGCACAGATAAAGAACTAAGTAAGTTATTGGACTGGCCAAAGTGCTACAACATTATAAATGGCATAGCTAGAGGGCTTCTCTATCTTCACCAGGACTCCAGATTAAGAATTATTCATAGAGATCTCAAAGCAAGTAATATTTTACTTGATCATGAGATGAATCCAAGAATATCAGACTTTGGCTTGGCTAGAAGTTTTGGAGGAAGTGAAACTGAAGTAAATACAACAAGAGTGGTTGGGACATAGTAAGAATCTCTATAACATTTGACACTTTTTACTTCCACTGCTTTGAAATTGATATTTTTAATTTATTTCTTGCAGTGGTTATATGTCTCCAGAGTATGCACTTGATGGAATATTTTCAGTTAAATCAGATGTCTATAGCTTTGGCGTATTAGTATTGGAGATAATTAGTGGGATGAAAATGAAAGGGTTTTATAATCCAGATCCCGACCTTAACCTTCTTGGACATGTAAGAGCTTAGAATATTGTATTTCAATTTTTTTTAATTACATGTTTTAAGAACTAATAAAAGTCATATCCAATGATTTAATAGGGATGGAGACTTTATAATGAAGGCAAGTTTTTGGAGCTAATTGATGGGACGATTGTGGAGTCATGTAATCAGTATAGAGTTTTTCGAGCAATCCAAATTGGGTTATTGTGTGTCCAATCACATCCAGAAGACCGACCAAACATGCCATTTGTGGTTTTGATGCTGAGTAGTGATGTTGAACTTCCTCAGCCTAATCAACCTGGTATTTTCGTTAAAAGGAAGAAGTTGCATGAATCAGGTTCTTCATCAAGCAAGCCGGAATTGTCTTCATCAAATAAATTAACTGTTACATTTCTTTCCCCTAGATAGTATATTTTTTTAAACTATTTATTAACATCATTTAAATAGGCTCTCAAACGACACGTCACCACGATATTATGCACAAGTAATATGTTGTGTGACACTTTTCAGGAACTTGTAGATTAAATTTGTCATTCTATAGTACCAAATATCGGTAACGACATTATCAATTCAATATTAGTATGTTAATAAGTATTTGATTATAACTTATAAGTAAGGACAATGACTTTATAGAGTTGGATCTCTTTGCAAAATTTTATGACTACGAGGAGTGTTTTTGCATACCAAAATTTTGTTGTAGCTGCCCATTTTCCACCGGTGCTATTTTTGAGGACCTGTAATGGGCCTGCCTTTTGGGACACTTGTTAAATTCACTACACATAACAAGATCTTGTTCTTGGGCCTGGAATGTGCTGTTCTGGTGTGACTGTTATGATTTCTCAAGTCCGTTGTGGTTTTCCTCCTGGGCCAACTTTTTACAGATCCTGTTTTGTATAGTCATGCTCAAATTGTCCATAAGATACTTATTGATTTCCTGATCATGTCATCGTTATTGAGAACAAATATTTTAAGGGCTCTTTACAAAAATATACAACAATTAGTAAAAAATTACAAGAATAATATACTAACAAAATAATTACAAAAAAAGTGCAATAAGGATAAATTAATTACATCACGTATCTTTAAAACCCTGAAAAAGAGGAGATACTGTAAACCCAAATAAATCAATCAAACTAAATTATAAAAATCGTCGGCAGCGCAATATCGATGGGCTTCTTCTCAATTTTTTCCTCAGCCTTATTCTCCTCCACAACCGACTCATCTTCAGATTTCTTCTCAATTTCTTCCTCATCCTTCTTTTCCTCTGTTTTCTTTTTCTTTGTTCTGTCTCCGACCTTCTTTTCCTTTAATTTATTACTCTTCTTTTGTGGCTTCTCTTTCAACTTGGTTGTCAGCAAAGAAGGAGGTGGTTCAAGATACTTTGGGACTGGAATCAAATTGATCTCTACTTCATTCTCCTTGACACTTTTTTTTCTCAATTGTTGTTTTCACCCTATCTGAGATCTCAATTGCCAACAGATCGTTTGGCTCCATTTTCACTATTCAAAGCCTCATAACAGCTACATCTCTTTAAGAGTGCTTTACTGTACTTAGGTGTGACTTGAAGAGCCAAATTGCACTCGTGAATCGCTCGAGGATACTCACCAAGACCCATCTGCATATAGCAAACAACCATGTTGCTTCGGAGGTAGGATACATCTAATAATTAATTAAACTGACTTTTAATAAACTATAATAGATATTTTATAATTAATTGGTAACCCGATAAAACTGAATTGGCTACCTTTGTACGAATGTTTGGTTACCAACTGCACTATGTAAAAAAAATTATAATAAATTTTTTATAATTAATAGGTAACCCAATAAAAATAAATTGGTTACCTTTGTATGAAGGTTTGGCTACCAACTGCACTATGAAAAAAAATCTATAATAATTTTTTTATAATTAATTGGTAACTCAATAAAAATGAATTGGTTACCTATGTATGAAAGTTTGACTACCAACTGCACTATGGAAAAAAAAAACTATAATAGATTTTATACAATTAATTGATAACCCAATAACAAGCACTGTTTCAGACTTTTGGTTACCAATTAGATATATTTTGACTACTACATACTATTAATTTAGTTACTATTCAAAATATTTTTTTTATTAATCAGAAACGCACCATGCCCACGACTGTTATCAACATTCACACTTGTAGACTGTTTTCTTCTCTTGTTGCTATTCTGGATGTTGTCAGACGAATAAGTGGGATTTTGTAGACTGAGGGGATGCCCATGTTCTACAGTAATGTCACTTCTTTCCAATTGTTCAGCATCCTCTTGTTTCCTCTTGTTAGCGTCCCCTCCTTTTAACTTTGTACAACTTTTGTCCCCTTTGTTAGCATACTCTTCATAAGCAATTCCAGTCGAAAGTCTTCAGAATCGGAATATATATATATATAATACTTGAAGACAGAGTGATCATATACTGAAAAATTGGAGTTTTGTATCTGCAAATTTATGAATTGAATTACCAGTAAATTGATGTCTGGAGAAGCTTAGAAAAAGTAGAAGAGTATGGAGTCTATGAAGAGGTTTGAAGTTGAGGAGTTGGAAGTGGAATAATGGCGGACTATGCGATTGATTTCGCCATTGTTTTTGTTAGAGAGAGAAACAACAGGTAAGAGAGAGAGATGAATGAAAGGGAAGATGGAATTTGAATTTTGAATTTTGAATTTTGAAATGTGAAATTAAATAGAAATATGGGTCACATCAACAACCCATTAAACCACCCACCTAAATTAAAGGGATAAGAATACACTAATTTGTAAATTAAATATTGAAGATGCACTAATTTTGTAAATATTTTATGTATGAACTTTTGTTGTAATATTTTTTAAAAATGTACTAATAAATGTAATTGATCCAACTTAGGTTTGGAGAATTTTGCTATTGTAAATACAAAAGTAATTTTTTAAAAATTATTATTACTACTATTGTTCTTAAACGAATTGAGCTTGAATCAAATAAAGAATGACTCGAATTATACTTCATATGTAAAAGAATAAAATTACTTGTTTGAGATTGATTTGAGGTCACAAACAACTCAATTTTGTTAACATCATGTTCTCGTCAAATATATTTGTATATCTTATATATTTTAATTATAAGTTATACTGTTCTTATCGTAAATGAATTGAGCTTGAATCAAATAGAGTTATACTTCATATGTAAAAGAATAAAATTATTTGTTTGAGATCGAGTCTAAGTCGCAAACAACCCTATTTTGTTTACATCATATCCTCGTCAAATATATTTGTATATTTTATATATTTTAATAATAAGTTATTCTATTCACGATAAGAAGAATGAAAGGATACACATTATTTAGTTGGAAAAAACTAAACTATAAAAATATTTTGTAAATATATATATATATATATATATATATATATATAGTTTAACTAAAATTACCAACCATTACTATACAAACAATTTTGTATTCAAATTTAATATCTATTTTTTAGTTATCAAAACACTATTAATTTGTAACTGATCACATTTTTTCAAGACAACAAATATAGAAAAATCTTTAAAATATTTTTTGAAATGATAATGCTAGGAATCTCAAATGTGGTGCATTATTTTCACATGTATATTTGATATTTTTATAAAGCAATAATATTTTGGTTAGTAAAGAATAGTTACAAAAATGAGATACAAAATTATGTGTACAGTTGTAATTTTCTTTTTTGGTACAGGTGTATGTCTGTAATTGGTTATAACTATTGTGTCCATCCATATATGGTAAAATAATACTCCCTCCGTCCCAAGATAAAAGTCTTCCATTGACTTTGACTTTTGTGGTCAAATTGACCATTTTTAAAATTAACAATTAAACATATTAGATTTTCAAAAAAGCAAACATTAAGATTAGTACTAAATTGTATGTAGTGTATAATGTTTATAGGCTTTTTACATATATATAAAAGAATAATAAGATATATTGATTTGAAAATGGTCAATTTGACCATAAAAGTCAATAGAGAACTTTTATCCTGGGACGAGAGAGTATTAACTAGTTATAATTTGATTCATTATTTTGTATTTACTTTTTTATAATCACATTTTATTACAAAGGCATTACTCTTCACAAAATCACGTCTCGCATAAGAGTGAAATAGATCCCATCTTAATATAAGATAATGTAAATATCAAATTTGAAAATATCAAGTTTCATATCGAATTTGTCTATTTTAATATTATATACACATTTGAGATTACAAAAAGTCAAAAAATAATTTATATGTCAATAAATTTTATGACAAATTGGATTACGACTAGAATGGAACTCTAAGCCATAATATGTAAATTAGTGTAAGACCATCTTAATCCCTTCATATCCATATATTTTGTATTCACATATATTGTATGCATATGCGGGAGACTTTAAATAATTTAGGGATAACCTCTTCGTTAGTCTCTAAATTATAGTTATTTCTCACGTTTAGTTTTCTAATGATTTTTTTCACGTATTTCATTATTCATTATATTTTTTTCATGTTAGTCCCCAAAATATAATAACTTTTTCACCTTTGTCCCCAAATAATAGTTATTTTCACGTTTAATTAGTCCACAATCTATAGTTGTTTATCATATTTAGTCCTCTGCAATTACTTTAACTTTGTAAGGTCGGACAGATTTTGCAAAGATTATAAAGTTTTAAGATGAAATACGTGGAAAAAATATCTGAAAACTAACCTATTTATGAGTTTTTAAAACTAAGGAAAGAATAGGAAATGAAAGCTAAGGAAAATTGGGCTCAATTATATTAGATATTTTTACTGACCAAAATGATAGAAAAACTAAGGAAAAGAAAATGAGCTTAGTAAAATTTATTTTAATTCTGTAATTACCCTTACTTGTAACATGACATAAAACAAAATTTAGACATTTATGTCCTGATTTCCTTACTAAACTCACAAACAAAAATAAGGAAAATCACTTTCCTATTATTTACTTTCATATCATTCAGGAATCTTAGACAGAAAAACTCACAAACCAACTATTGAACTTTAAACTCCAAATGTTACCCTTAACTAGGGGTGGAAATGAACCGAGTTGAGTCGAGTATCAAGTTGCTCAAAATAAGATTTGACTGAGACTCATTTAGCTATCGAGTAAGTGTAATTTTGAATCGAGTCCAAACAGTTTAAACTTTTCAAGCGAATATAATCCGAGTATCAACAAAAAATTATAATTTGAAAAGATCCGAGTAATTATCGAAGAACTTTACAATTTACTTATATTTAAATCGTTTATATTTTGAGTTTGGAATGAAATTTTTATTCCAACGAATACAAATCAAGTCCAAATTATTTGGTTGATTTTATAGCCTTACCCTTAACAGGTACAATCATATATAGAACAATCATATAAGCTCCAAAAGTTCCACTTTAAAACCCGCGAACGCTGGAGAGGTCGGCGGTCGCACACTATTGGTGAAGATGACGATGACGAGTCTTCTTTAGGTAATGGTGTTTCTTATGACTTTTACCTTTTCCTTTCCCATTACTGTATTGTTATACAAAACTTGAAGTGGGTTTGTTAGTGACTTTATTTTGTCATCTTATTTTCTACAACCTTAGGGCCACTCCCTTTATATAGGCTGCTGATATTTCCATCCATTGCAAACATGTTTTAAAGTCGTGATGGCGGCCTAAATTTAGGAATTTGTTTTTAGATAGTATTAATTTTTATATCGGGCTATACACACTATTATTTTAGTTAGAAGTTTTGAAAAAATTCTAAATACTACGAATAAAAAGATGGATCAATTAGATAATCACAAAAACATCATCTAGTACAGATAACATTGTCCAAATTAGTTTTACTTGGAGCGTGATTCGTTCAATGCGTGGTACGAATATAAGAATGCAGTACGTTACATAGTTAAAATGTGATACGTTAAGATATTTTTATATAAATTTTTATAGTTAAAAATTCTCTTAGAATCTAAATATAATAAACGTAAGTTTATGGAAGAGTTTTAGTTGAATCAACAAGTTGGTTGTTTTATAGATAATTTAGTATAAATGTAATGTTTGAACATACTAAGTTATAATATTGATATTTTGTGCAATTATAGATAAAATAACAAAGCAATCACTACTAGAAAAAGGATTAATTCCGATGAAATTAATAATGTTTTGATGACTATAGAATATTTACAAAAAATTGAGATATAAAATTATATATATATAGTTGTAAATGATTATAATTACTGGGTCCATCCATATATAGTAAAATATTAACTAGTTATAATTTGTATTCATTATTATGTATCTACTTTTTTGTAATCACATTTTGTTATGAAAGCATTACTCTTCACGAAGTCACATCTCGCATAAGAGTGAAATAGATCTCATCTTCACGTGAAAGAATGTAATTATCAATTTTCATATCGAATTTGTCTATTTTAATGTTATATACACATTTGAATAAAAACAATTGAGAACTAATTCAGAGTAAAAAGTATCTTAGATCAACATAAGATAAGTTAGCTTAAGTCACTTCGATCCAATACAACATTATTTGATCATCGGTTTTAATAATATAACCGTACGGATGTAATGAACATGCAAAAATATGAGATTATATAAAATTTCGTTAGATTTAAGGTATTAGGATATTATTTTTATAATAATGTAAATAAGTATATAATCACATATATTTCGACAACTCATATTTTTAATTTAGTAACTTCTATTGTTATAAAGTTGTTGATGCATAACCTCAAATCAAATAAAAATTTACATAATCTTATATTTTTACATACTCATTACATCTGTGCAGTCAAATTATTAAATTAACAATAAAATTATGTTATATTAATGGCGTTTCTTATGACTTTTACCTTTTCCTTTCCCATTACTGTATTAATGTTAACAAAACTTGATGTGGGTCTGTTAGTGACTTTATTTTGTCATCTTATTTTCTACAACCTTAGGCCCACTCCCTTTCTATAGGCTGCTGATATTTCCATCCATTGCAAACATGCTTCAAAGTAGTGGTGACTGCCTAAATTTAGGAAGTTTTTTTTAGACAGTATTGATTTTTATATCGGGCGCTCACCATTATTTTAGTTAGAAGTTTGGAAAAAAATTTAAATACTACGAACAAAAAGATGGATCAATTAGATAATTACAAAAACACCATCTAGTATAAATAGTATTGTCCAAATTAGTGTTACTTGGAACGTGATTTGTTCGGTGTGTGCTACGAATAGATGAATGTGGTACGCTACATAACTAAAACGCGATACGCTAGAATATCTTTATATAAGTTATTATAATTAGAAATTCTCTTAGAATCTAAATATAATAAATCTAAATTTATGGAAGAGTTTTAGTTGAATTAACAAGTTGATTGTTTTATAGATAATTTAGTATAAATGTATTGTTAAGCATCCAATACTAAGTTATAATATTGATATTTTGTGCAATTATAGATAAAATAACAAAGCAATTTTTCGATGTGCTAAATTTAAAGTATTGGTATGTGAGAGTACCGTGTTTGGGTACGCAAGTACCAATACGCGATTTGCAAAGTTAATAAGAGTATCTGATAACTCTGGTCCAAATAATAATACAAATATCTCGTAGACTTATCAAACGTTACATTGCATAATCCTATTAAATTTTAAGGCACTCTAAAAAGTACATAAACATAATATAAAAGCTAAATAGTTGTCATAAATCAATTCTCCTCATCTACATCATCCTCCTATTCTTTTTCCTAAGTAATAGTTATTATTTTTTGGTAAATTAGTATATACATATTCATATTTATTTTTATTGTTACTATTATATATTACGTGCTTTGTCTCACGAAAAGAATCCCATTTTTTATAGTATTATTTACTCCCTTTGTTACATTATTTACTCCCTTTGTTACACCATAACATTATTTTGTCTTTATTTCTTTACCATGCAGTTACTCTTCCCTCTACGCCATTATTTCTCCTCTCTACTACGTTGTTATCTCTCCCATTACTTTCACATTTTCCTTTCCCATTACTGTATTGTTGTACAAAACTTGAAGTGGGTCTGTTAGTGACTTTATTTGTCAACACTTTCTTTTGTTTTATGTGCATTTCAAGAGATTCATCATTGTCATCTTATTTTCTACAACCTTAGCCCCACCCCCTTTTATATAGGCTGCTGATATTTCCATCCATTGCAAACATGTATCAAAGTCGTGGTTGGCGGCCTAGATTTCAGAAGTTTTTTTTAGACAGTATTGGTTTTGATATCGGGCTTTACACACCGTTATTCTAGTTAAAAGCTTCAAAATTTTTTGAAATATTATGAAAAAATTCTTAACACTAGAACAACAAGATGGATCATGAACACAAAATCACCATCTAGTATAGATAGTGTTAGAACAAATATGTAATAGAACAAATAAAGAGAATAAGACTTAAATATATTATGACTTCCATGATTACAAGAGGGAGAGAGCATTGCTATTTATAGCATACATGAGCATCTCAAATACAAGGGATCAGAAAACTAAGAGATTGCTACTAGTGGACTGTTAGAGTACTTCTAAGTCTCCTATTTCACATTATTCTTCTATGTGCCCCCTCAAGATGGAGCACGACTTTGTGAGCGCATTAGCCAGCTGATCTGCGGAGGAGACATGAAGAGCACCACTTTGGATTTGTTCGCGAATGAAGGAGAGAGACCAACATTGAAGACAATGAATTGAAAGAGAAGGAGCAGAAGACCACCGTGGCTGAGAAGAAACTGCAGGAGGCTGGCGCGGCGGCCGGGGACAAGAAGAAGAAAGAGAAAATGGTGAAGATGGTGCTTGGGAATGAAAATGCTGGAATCGAGGGAGTCGAAAACTATGAAGTTGATCCCGGAAATGGAGAAGGTGAAACTGAAAAATGGTGAAAATGTGCTTAAGAATGGGGAAAGCTGAATTTGTACTAGAGGAAGAAGATCTGAATTAAAGATAGTGATGATCTGGTGCAAATATAGATGGGTTGGGTAGAGAGGATGTAGATATAGATATATAGAAAGAGAGAAGTGGCGTGAGCAGATTAGCTCAAAAAAGAGAGGAGAGACATGAGCAGATTAGCTCAAGAAAGAGAGAAGAGATGTAGATGTGATCTTTTGAAAATGGAAGCTCTTGCTAATGAGTTTTGGGAGCCTCAGCTTCCCAAAGAAGAAGAATAAGATGGTCTTGAGGAGAGAGAGATGTCAGTTGGTTGAGAGAGAGACGGTGGAGGGGGAGAGAGAAGGATGCCATTTTTTTTAATTTATTTATGCAAGGGAGAAGAAGTAGTGGGAAGACAACATTGGGAGAAGAAGCATTATTTCCGAGAGGAAGAGGAAAGAAGTGGAAGACAATAATATTGAGAGAAGTTTTGGACTTTTGTGGTAGTGGAATGTTGGTAGGTCTCATGAAGTAAGAAAAAAAAACATGATACATGTTTGTGGTAGAAAAACATGGAAAAGCATGTGCAATGGGAAAAGAATGAAGGAGAAAAGCTTTGTCCTTTTGGATTATTACATATATATATATATATATATGCTGCATGAGAGAGAAATTGAGAGGGATGTTGGTTACTTGGGAGAAGAAAAAGAAAAGAAAACATGTGCCCATTTAGAGAGAGAAAGTGGGCTGGAGTTGAAAGAAAGAGGAGAAAGAAAGCTCTAGGCTGCCGGATTGCTTGCTTGTTGTTAAGAGGGTCAGCGCCATTTTTATGGTTCGCTTCAGCTATGGCGAGGGAGAAGAAAAAAAAATTAAGACAACAAATAACGAAGATGAAGTGGTGCAGGAAGTAACCGCCATGAGAGAGGCTGCTGCTGCAAGCTGCAAGAGTACCAACATAGACGAAAAAAATGGTCTTGAGCTTCCATTCTTACGTAGAAAGATCGAATAACTGTTAAGCAAAAAGCTCTAATACCATGTTAGAACAAATATATAATGGAACAAATAAGGAAAATAAGATTTTAATATATTATGACTTCCATGATTACAAGAGGGAGATAGCATTGCTATTTATAGCATACATGAGCATCTCAAATACAAGGGATCAGAATACTAAGAGATTGCTACTAGTGGACTGCTAGAGTACTTCTAGGACTCCTATTTCACATTATTTTTCTATAGATAATATTGTCCAAATGATAATGCAAACATCTCGCAGACTTGTATAATGTATATATTAACATATGAATTAATTAATTCTCCCCCTCTACGTCATTTTCTTCTTGTTCTTAAGTAATATTACATTCATTTCAAATTATAAGATCATTATTAACTTTTGAAAGTCAATTTGAGAAATTTCAAACTCAAAATTGAGATGATTCATTAAAAAATATGAAAAATTAAAAATTACAATGGGTAATGTTTTTTAGATAGCCTATAATTTTTATCATTGTATTGACTAAAACTAAAGGAATGCATGACAATTTTGAGTCTGAAAATGTTTTCATTTGATTTCAAAAAGTCAATAATGATCTTATATTTTGAAATGAAGGGAGTAGTTATTATTATTATCTTTGATAAGTTAGTATGTACATATACATATTTATTTATTAACATTTATTTTTATTATTATTACTACTATTACTCCCCCTATCTCGCAAAAAAGTTCCATTTTTTTAATTGTTATTTATTCCCTCTGTTACACCATTATATGGACTTTATTTCTCCGCCACATTGTTATTTCTCCCCTCTACACTGTTATTTCTCCTTTTACAAACAATTTTTTTCCTATATATAGCTTTTACATTGATAATGCTTGAAATTAGTATTCATGTCTTGTTATCGGAGTGACAACTAAAAAAACCAAACCAAGTTGTTGATATTTCGGTAACGAGGCTGCTTCTTTGAACCATGATCACAAAAGTATATTTTCTAGCACAAATTTGCAATACTTGACACTTGATTCACTTGACAATTGTATAAATGTAACATATGCACTGGAAAAGGAAAATTTGCACTTGAAATAATTTTGTTTTATATACTTCTCTCATTCCACATAAAAAGTTTTATTAGTAAAATTTGCAAACATTAAGGATGTATTTTTATTCCATATTTATCTTTTAAATAATTAGTTGTTAGTTTAATGGTTATGCATGATAATCAAATTATGATGACAAATTGAAAAAATAACGTGTCACTTTATACTATTATCAAGAAAAATAGAACTATTTTTGTAAAGCAATTTTTATTTTATTTTTTGCAAATGGGACTATGGGACTTGGAAGCTGTCGTTAACACTCAAAAATTAAACCTTACTTCTACTCTATGAATACAAAATTCAATACAGTGACAAGCAAGGGTCGATCCCACAGATAGTGAATTTATCTTTGCTTATTCTATTGTTTTCTAAATCAAAATACTACTAAATATAAATTTGGAGGGGGGGTTTGAATTGAATATAACTAACTAATATAACAAAAAATAACTAAAAAGAATAACCAATGAATTAAAATTTCAATTCTTCAGTTCAGTATCCTCTTTTCACAATAACAGACTAATCAAGTATAACAATATTTATCCTTTAATGAAACTAACAACCCTAGATAACCGCAATCGCTAATTATCCAAAATTTTCCTTAGGTTTTAAATCTAGTGTGACAATTGCCCCCACTATACCCTAACTATCATATAACCTAGAACTATCAGTCTAGATTTAATATAACAACAACATTAAGAATTAGATAATTAGGTTATTCCAAACAACAATCACATAATCGGGGATTATTTAACCTGTCTTCTGATAATCATAATAATACTCAAAAGTTTGTCCACAATCAGGTATTATTAACTGTTACTTATAATCAGATACAATATCGTTTGCTTAATACTATACATTAATCTAGCAGATATTATCAGTTAATTAATTTAATCCTGCAGAAACCAAATCAGTTAAACCAATAACATTCAATAGTTCAATCAGATTATCAATAATGAATTTCATATGAGAAGAGATAGATAATGAATACTCAATTAAACCATTAATTGTAAATAAGGTTCAACATCCCTTAGAACTGAAAATAAAGTACTTAGCTTGACGTGTCTTCAATCCTGCCTAGATTTAGGTTTACAATTGTGAACATCCCAGACCTCCTAAAACTAGACTAGGAACATCTATTTATACTCCTAGAACAAAGTCCTAAAGCCCTAAGACATAACAATCCAAATCGGAGTCGAATTCCTCTCTGCCCGTCTAGCCACGCGCCCGTAGAGAACTATTAATTAATTTTTTAAACTGCAATATAGAAGTTCTCTGACCGCAGTATGTGGTAGGTTGGTGTATGAGTATGCAATTAAATAGTTTTGGGGTATCTAGGAATAAAAACCTTAAACACTTGCATTCATCCGTATATGAAACTATCACAATAATTATTTTTAGGGCATCTTGGATGACGGACAAGAAATAGTTGTAAAACGGCTCTCAAAAACTTTTAAACAAGGACTAGATGAGTTCAAGAATGAAGTTTCATTAATAGCCAAACTTCAGCACTGAAATCTTGTGAGACTTTTAGGATGTTAATTGCATTGAGGAAGGGGAAATGATATATTGATCTATGAATACATGCCCAACAAAAGTTTAGATTTATTTCTTTTCGGTATGGCTGCCCTCAAAATGTTGATACATTTTCTTAAAATTTGTTTTGAAATACTATATTAGTCGTTTCAAGTTACTTTCATGTGGAATTATTCAATAAACACAAAAGGATATTTAGGAGCATTGGTTAACTTGAATGAAAACTTGGACAGATAAAGAATTAAGTAAATCATTGGACTGGTCAAAGCGCTACAACATTATAAATGACATCGCTAGAAGGCTTCTTTATCTTCACCAAGACTCCAGATTAAGAATCATTTATAGAGATCTCAAAACCAGCAATATTTTACTTGATTACGAGATGAATCCAAGAATTTCGGACTTTGGCTTGGCTAGAAATTTTAGAGGAAGTAAAACTAAAGTAAATACCACAAGAGTGGTTGGGATATAGTAAGAAATTCTAAGAATCTTTATAGGACTTCAAACTTTTTACTTCCATTGTTCTGAAGTTGATTCTTTTCAATTTATTTCTTGCAATAGTTACATGTCTCCAGAGTATGCACTTAACGGAATATTCTCAGTTACATTTGATGTTTATAGTTTTGGCGTATTAGTGTTGGAGAAATTAGCAGAATGAAAATGAAAAGTTTCCATAATCCAGATCCCGACCTTAACCTTCTTGGTCATATAAGAGCCAAAAATTATGCATCTTTATGTTTTTATTACAATGTTAACAACTAATATTTATATCCAATGATTTAATAGGGATGGACACTTTATAAAGAGGGCAAGCTTTTGGAACTAATTGATTCGACTATTGTGGAGTCATATAATCATTCTAAATTGTTTCGAGCTATCCAAATCGGGTTATTGTGTGTCCAGTTACATTCAAATGACCGACCAAGCATGCCATTTGTGGTTTTGATGCTGAGTGGTGATGCTGAACTTCCTCAGCCTAATCAACCTGGTTTTTTCCAGTGAAAGGACACTGCATGTATTAGGTTCATCAAGCAAGCCCGATTTGGCTTCATCGAATAAATTAAGTGTTACATTTCTTGCCCCTAAATAGTATTATATTTGTTTTAAGGATTTAAAATATTCATTAACATATTAAATAGGCAATCATAAGCGCTACCACGGCATTACGCACAAGTAGTACCATGTTGTGGGGCACCATTTAAACACCTGTAGACTGGAGTTGTCATTCTAAAGTACAATATAACTTCAACTATGTTTTTAAATTTATGTTACACTATCCTTTTTCTGACCTGGTCAGTATGTATTTGATTATCAGCAAGGACAATGACTTTGTGGATATGTATATCTTTATAAAATATATGACTACGCGGCTGGGCATAATCCTCTTTGGAAGGGGTGTGCGTGGGCCGTGTCATATATACATTTTTTTTTTCTTCCAGATTTCAGTTTTTCACGGTCCCCATTTTTGAGAACCTGTTTTGTTCCTGCATACTGAGACGCTTGTATCATTCACTTTGCATAACAAGATTTTGCGACTGATTTGCTCAGGCTGGTGTCATGCTCTACGTCTTATATAATCATGCACATTTAATCCAGTGAAGTTTTCCCTTGCTTTGTGTAAAATTTTAGATGATTGGAAACTCCCTGTTTAAACCTTCTCCCCAACTTTTCCAGCAGAAAATGGTTCATTCCCTGATCATGTTATCATTTTTTTGATCCATGCTCAATTTGTTTGGAGATTTTGGGTTCCATTAATAGATTGTTGATTCTTCTATTGCCTTTTGTAGCCTATGAATTTTGTGATTAATATTTCTACCGATCTTTGTGGCTGCGCACTGGCGACCAGTTATAATGAACACAGAATTTTCTTAGAAATCTTAAAATAACAAGATTAAAGCCGCTGTGGACACTTATTTTCTTGGAACGTAATCATTTATGAAAAGTCCAACTGCAGACTAATGAAACATATTTTATGAAAGTCTAACTGCATGCATGCAGACTGATGATAAATAATGACTGATTCTTGGAAGTCCTAGCTAGCATACCACTACCAGAACCTTAGGCTCATCATTCTGTATAATGAAAACATATTGGCCAGTTCATAAAGCACGTATGTTGACCCTTGGAAATAACTGGAGCAGCAAGCAGGTCAATGGATGGCATTTTCATCATCCTGTTTTGCTCCACTTTGTTCTCAATCTTGATAGGCACCTACACTACTGCAGCAGACACCATAATTGCAAATCAAACCGTTATCGATGGCTCTGTCATTGAATCAGCTGTTGGCGTCTTCCAAATGGGATTTTTCAGCCCCACTAGCTCTGAAAATCGATACTTAGGTACATGGTACAAGAAATCCCATTTGAAAATTCGTAAATATTAAAGATATATTTTCCTTTCATGTTTATTTATAAATTGAGTGAGTGTTAATTCAATAGTAGTGGCACGATGATACAATTGTGATAGTAATAAGGTTGAGGACCTTGTGCATTTTATACTACAATCAATTAGACTGATAATCTTTTTGTGAAAAAATATATATAAGAAATGAAACACTTTTTGTAGAATGGTGCAACTATAATAAAGCTACTTATATATATCCGGTTTAAGTTTCCTTGATCTAGTCATCATTGGTAGTCACTCTGATTTTTCACCGAAACAATTATATAAGTGTTGCTAAATATATATTTGCACTGATATTATCATTTTTACTTTAACAACTTAACCACCTTAATTAGAAGTCTATCTTCAAAGTTTACGTGGGTATCTATATTCATGTCAATAAAAAAATTGAATATGTACCTCTATATCCCATTTTTCTAGTGAAACTTTCTCTAGTAAAGCCGATTTGTCCTAATTAAATATGTTGGAAAAGAATTCAAAAAATTTATGAAGGAAAAAAAACGAATATGGACATTCCTAATTAATTTTTAAAAAAAAATCACATTTTTTTTTTTGAAATTTCAAATACCACGGTATGGCCTATAGAATCAAAATCTAACAACTCACTGTAACAATTATGTCAGCACTTATCAGTGCCCATCCAGCAGCCAGGTCCCAGGAATGCATATCTACAAACTATAAATTAAAATGGAGGTGCAATTAATGAATTTGACTTTTGAATTAGGCCAGTAGCAAAGCTACTAAAAACACAAATCAGTTCTATAAATATCTGTCGGCCATCAATGCCTACTCCAACTAGTTTGAGATAAAAGGCATTCTTGAATTGAATTGAGTCTTACGCATTTCACCTGACTGTCATTATATTTTTTTCTCGATATCTTCTCTTGAATAATCCCATTGAGTAGAATAACCAATATTTATCTGTAATTTTCCCTATCAGTAAATAGCAAGATAGCTTCTGCGTAATTACATTTACAAATAAATATTTATAGAAGTTTCATTAGTAACTATTACTTGTAGGGGTGAATATAGAATAAAAATACATCCTTAATTTTTAAAAAAAAATCTTTTTGAGCTTGCCAGAACGAGTCCACTTGAGACGAGGCAGTGAGTAATTTACTCATGAAGATCTCCTAGCGTAAACGTGTCTACCTATGACCGGCTGCTGCATGTCTATCAAATGCATCTCCAATATTTTTAATAAATTAGGTACAAGTCTTTAATGAGGACAGTTGCATTATTTCATTATTTGCCAAATGCATCTTCATATATCCTTCCCGTTTTAATCCAATTATTATAGCTATAAATAATTAAAATGCATGATCATCAAGATATCAAATGCAGTGAGTAGGCCAATGGAACAAACTCCCATCATTTTGTTTTCCTCTTTTTTATTCTGTGCCTTGATAACCACATCCACTGCAGTAGACACCTTAACTGCAAATCAAACCATTAGAGATGATGGCAATAGCACCATTGTATCAGCTGGTGAAGTCTTTGAACTGGGATTTTTCAGCCCGGGTACTAACAAGAATCGATACTTGGGAATATGGTATAAGAAAGTATCAACCGGGAAAGTTGTATGGGTTGCTAATAGAAAAACTCCAATCACAGACTTTTCAGGCATGTTAAGCATCAATGAACAGGGAAATTTAGTACTTATGGATGGTGCTAACAGCATTATTTGGTCCTCGAATTCTTCAACCTCCGTGACAAATCCTGTGGCACAGCTATTAGATGATGGAAATTTTGTTCTCAGGTATGATAATGACACTAACTCAGAAAATTTCCTTTGGCAGAGTTTTGATTATCCTGGTGATCATATTTTACCAGGGATGAAATTTGGATGGGATTTGGAAAAGGGCCTAGACAGGTCCCTAACGTCCTGGAAAAGTCCAGATGATCCTTCTCCGGGAAATTTTACAAATGGGGTCAATCCAGGTGGATATCCACAGCTATTTCTGTGGAGAGGTCCAATGGTTCTGTTCAGGTCTGGTCCATGGGATGGCATTCAGTTTAGCGGCCTGTCTTTTCCTATACCGGACTTAAGTTTTGAATTAAAGCTTGTTTTCAATCCGAAGGAAATATATTACAGGTATCAACTTATCAATAGTTCAATTATTATGAGGCTGGTGTTAGATCCAAATGGAAATATAAATCTTCTCCATTGGATTGGTCATACAAAAAGTTGGGTAAGTTATTTGTCTGCAGAAGGGGATGAATGTGACCGTTATGCATTCTGTGGTGCAAATGGTAGTTGTAACATTACCAAAAACAAGTTGGGATACGACCCGTGTGGGTGTTTGAGAGGATTTGAGCCAAAGGTTCCACAAAATTGGAAATTAGCAGATAGGTCTAATGGATGTGTTAGGAGAATTCAGTTGAGTTGTGAGAGTGGAGACGTATTTGTGAAGCATTCGAATCTGAAGTTGCCAGACACGCAGCATTCGTGGCTTGATCTGAGCATGAACCTTGAGGAATGTGAGAGAAGGTGCTTGAAGAACTGCTCTTGTACTGCTTACTCAAATATTGATATTAGAGGAGGTGGAACCGGATGCTTGTTATGGTTTCATGACCTAATTGATATCAGAGATTATAGCGATGAGGGGCTAGATCTTTATGTAAGAATGGCTGCCTCAGAATTAGGCAAGACTACTTTTTATTGCACAAAATCACTTCAAATATCTTGTTCCTATTTTTTTTTTTTTTAACAATATGGTTAATCTTCTTGTTGCACAGAGGAAAATAGAGGCTTAAAATCAAAGAGGAATTTGAGAAGCATAGCCATTTCTATATCAGTAGTAATAACAGCAATAACATGCCTATTTCTGATACTTGTATTCAAGAAGAAGAAGCTAAAGAGAATGCTGTGGAGAAAAGGTGATTTGTCTCCTGTACTCATTTTACTCCTCTTACTTTCTATATATAATTATTTATCAGCTTCTCAAATAGTTTAGAAGAGTTGGACCTGAAATATTAATAGAACTAACTCGAGCTCGTTGGCTTTCCAAAATCTGGAAGGATGTTATAGCTCTACACATGTTCACTATTTGCTTGTGAATTCTTATTTTGCAGCATCATTAACACGCAAACAAGAAGGTGATGACACGAACGAGTTACTACTATTTGACTTTGGAAAAATTGCTAATGCCACCGATAACTTCTCCCAGAATAATAAGCTTGGAGAGGGCGGTTTTGGACCCGTCTACAAAGTAAGTTTTTTGAGTTTTTACCAATAATTTCTCCCAGCAAATCTTTTTTCTATTACAGAAAGATTTTACTTCTGAATTTGCATAAATGGATATAACTACAGTGAATTATTATAAACTATTGCAATAATTTTTTCAGGGTATACTAGATGAGGGACAAGAATTAGCTGTGAAGAGGCTTTCAAAGACTTCAAAACAAGGCCTAGATGAGTTCAAGAATGAAGTTTCGTGTATAGCCAAACTTCAACATCGAAATCTTGTGAAGCTTCTAGGATGTTGTATTGAGGAAGGGGAAATGTTGTTGATATATGAATACATGCCCAACAAAAGTTTAGATTCCTTCATTTTCGGTATAGTATTAATCTTATATATTAATACTGATATGCAATGCTATACTAATTTAATCAATATAATTTACTAAAACACTTATTCAATGAAAGCAATCCAAATATAAAGCAGCATTGATTAACCTAAATGAAAAAATTGGACAGACAAAGAGCTTAGTAAGTCATTGGATTGGCCAAAGCGCTACAACATTATAAATGGCATAGCTAGAGGGCTTCTCTATCTCCACCAAGACTCGAGACTGAGAATCATTCATAGAGATCTCAAAGCCAGCAACATTTTACTCGACTGGGAGATGAATCCAAGAATTTCAGACTTTGGAATGGCCAGAAGTTTTGGAGCAACTGAAGTTGTTGTAAATACAAGAAAAGTTGTTGGCACATAGTAAGAATCTCTACAACACTTCAAACTATCTACTTTAATCCCCCATCAACTAATAACTTCTTTACTTAATTTTTCGCAGCGGTTACATGTCCCCTGAGTATGCGATTGATGGACTATTCTCTGTTAAATCTGATGTCTATAGCTTTGGTGTAGTAGTGCTAGAGATAGTAACTGGAGAGAAAATCAGTTGTTTCTATTGTCCACATCAAAACCTTAACCTTCTAGGTTATGTAAGTTCTAATAATAATGCCTCCTAATGTAAACCTTTTATGGTCTCTATGAATTACTGAAAAAATGACATCTTTTTTTTCTTTCTTTTTTTCTGGTGCTAATTAAATGACATTTAATTGCGTATATAGGTATGGAAACTATACAAGGAGGGCAAGTTCTTGGAACTAATTGATGGGGGAATTGTGGAATCATGTGAGCAATCTGAACTGCTTCGGGCTATCCATATCGGGCTACTTTGTGTTCAACCATATCCAAGAGACCGACCAAACATGTCATTTGTAGTTACGATGCTGGGTAGTGAAACAGAACTTCCTCAACCTAAACAGCCCGGTTTTTACACTGAGAGGAACCTGCAAGAGTCAAATTCTTCAAAATCTTTATCCAATGATCAGTTAAGTGTCACATTTTTTGCCCCTAGATAGTATATCTTTACTTTTCAAGAATGGAAATTTTGCGCACACACACACACACACACACACACACACACACATATATATATATATATATATATATATATATATATATATATATATATATATATATATATATATATATATAATAGACCGGCCAATCGTACCATTCTAAATAAAGTACATAATGTACTTAACAATGTTATCAGTTTCAATGTGTATCATCTATTAGCCTTATTAGCTTGAATTTGTTTAAGATAGTCGTATTATGATTTGCATATATTGTATTATTGGGATTATGACCCTTGTAAATGTACAAATGTTCAGACCAAACTCTCCTCCTTTCACTCAATTTTCCTAAATACATGTTTATTAACAAAAATATCACATTTAACAACACAACATGATCGTCATAATAATCGTCAGTGATGTCATCACTAAAAGTATATTTGAGTTACTACAAATTAGAATCTCTTCCATTACACCTATTCTTCAATTTTTTCTAATACACATTTAGCGAAGTAAATATCGCTTTTAGTGCCAGTACAAACAATACAATTATTTGTGACGAATTTTATTGTATTGCTAAATATAATATTTGTGTCGTTGAATGTGTATTGGGAGAAATTGAAGGATAGGTGTATTGATCCTAATATGAGAAATTGGAGAATAAGTGTAATGGAGGGGATCGTGGTCCGGAGAAATTGGAGGATAAATGTAATTGAGCGATACAAATCAGATTATTGTGTGTGCAACCATATCCTAAAGACAGATCAAGCATGTCATTTGTGGTTCTAATGTTGAGTAGTAAAATTGAACTGTCTCAGCCTAAGCAAGTTGGTTTTTTCACTAAGAGCAGGGGCAGATTTATTCAGGGGGTAGCATAAGCAACTAACCCTGCTGGATTTATTTTTTTTTATAGGTTTAGGAGTGGGGGCAGATATGTAAGTTAATAAATTCAAGGGGCAGATTAATGAAAGAGTTAAACTTGGAGGGAGCAAGAAATATATATATATATATATATATATATATATATATATATATACATAGGTACCAAGCTTCCTAAAGGGCATAGTGATAGCTTATAATTATATTTGTTACACATTTATTTGTGTACCTGATTATATATATATAAGTACCAAGCTCTCATCTTTTATCGTTTTAATAATGTTTCTCATTTAATTAGGGTATTGATATTTGTATGCACAAGTAAAATTTTATATTTTCACAAGTTTTTTCTCACATAAGTGAACTTAAGAAAATTATGACAATGAAGAGAGGACTTAACATGACAAAGTTACAAAGTTTTTATAGCTTATTTTTCTTACCTCTTTACTTGTATTAATGATTAAAAAATTTAGGAACTATGGCCTTCAGGGCACCTACATTTGTTTTGATTACAAGCCTTGTAAGTTTTGTTACTTGATTATTACATATTTAGTTGTGGATTACACAATTGGTTATTTATATAATATAATGTTTTATTTGATGTTGATTACAAATTAATAAATAATTTTAAAAATATTTTGAATTTGCAATGATTTGATTATTTAATAGCAGCATTGTCGAATAAATTTCTTCTCGGTAAATTAAAAAAAATCACAATATGTAATTAGTGAAAGATATCTAATCTTTCTAAAGTAAATATGTTCTTCACAAATTGTTATTTATAAAGGAAAACATTTTTACTAGACATTTCAAAATGTTAATTGTGAGGAAATCATCTCCTCGCCAAACAAAAATAATCTTTTGCAATATATAATTTGTGAAGAACATACTTTACAATATATCCCTTCACAAAAAATATTTAGTCACTAATTTAGTGAATGATACTTTTAGCGAGGAGTTCTAATGCAAAGAATTGCCCGAAGGAAAGTTTTCTTCACAATAAATCTCTTGTGATAGATATACTATTTCTTGTGGAGAATTTGTCCTTCATTGCGGGCCTTTTTTCTTGTAGTGAAAATCCGTTCGTGCTGAAAAAAAATTTTGGATCCATCCCTAACTAAGAGGATATCTCATGAATCAGATTCTTTATCAAGAAAACATTCTGAATTATCCTTTTTATAGATTATCCACATCTCTACTTCGAGGAATGGAAAAAATCCAATGAAATGAATTGCTTTTTTCCCGCTAAATTGACATCAAAGTTTCCATTCCCTCTGATCTTACATTTGAATGATGATGAGTGTATCCAGTTCCAGCTGTCAGGAATGCCTAAAAACTATAATTGGAAAGATTACAACAAATTTTTTAATTTTTAATTCAAACATAGAATATCCAGCCATCACCAACAGCTCTTGCTAAGATGATCCTCAACTAAATTAATAATTCCTGCCCAAGACAAACTCTTCCTGAAATATTTGTTCCATTTACATTCTTCTAAAGGGAGTGCAAGAAGAACCATTATGTGATGAACAAAATTGAGGGCAATACTCAATTAAATCAGGTACACAACAACATCTGAAAAACAACCAAATATTCAAAATCTATATGACAAATTGATGCTACATTAAAGAGAAAAAAAATCTGGATTCTAAATAATCTAGCCAAATTTAGAAAAATTCTGTGCTAGGAAGGAAGAAAAGCCATTGATATTTCAAAACAGAGATTTTTCATACTCTTAAACATTACTCAAAATGCAAGCAAAATATCAATTCTCCCGTTGCCATCTCGAATTCATAAACCCTATAAAACCCTGTCCATTTAATATGATCATATCAATTCTGTTCCAATTATTTCCATTCCAAGCTTTGCTTTTTGATCTCGATCTCGCCTTATTAGTTGAAGCAAGCAAATACTTACAAAAATGTAAGTTAGCTAAGCTTATTTTTATCAACAATGTTCTTAAGAAAATGTTGATGCTTTTTTACCCCCAAACAAATGAAAATATCAACTTGTAAAAAGAAAATATTTCTATATGAAAAATACAACATTTTGTTCCAGAGTTTAAGGCACACAATTTTTGCAATTAATGATCTCATGACTGGGTTGATAATATAAAAAATAGGATGCATACTAGTAATGGTATGCAATTAATATGGGTTGATGCAGACCTCCATTATTCAGTCAAGTCTTTAATGGCTGCTGTAATGCGTACAAAGAGTCAATAAATGCATCTTCTTCCTTCCAATTAATTAAGTCAGAAGTCATCAAGAAAACCCATACAAATATGTCTGAATTATTTCATTATTTGCCATATATCATTCCCGTTTTAATCCAATTATAATAACTATAAATAATTAAAATGCATGGTCATCAAGATATCAAATGCAGTGAGTAGGCCAATGGAACAAACTCCCATCATTATGTTTTCCTCTTTTTTATTCTGCGTCTTGATAACCACATCCACTGCAGTAGACACCTTAACTGCAAATCAAACCATTAGAGATGATGGCAGTAGCACCATTGTATCAGCTGGTGAAGTCTTTGAGCTGGGATTTTTCAGCCCGGGTAATAACAAGAATCGATACTTGGGAATATGGTACAAGAAAGTATCAACCGGGAAGGTTGTATGGGTTGCAAATAGAAAAACTCCAATCACTGACCTTTCAGGCATGTTAAGCATCAATGAACAGGGAAATTTAGTACTTATGGATGGTGCTAACAGCATTATTTGGTCCTCGAATTCTTCAACCTCCGTGACAAATCCTGTGGCACAGCTATTAGATGATGGAAATTTTGTTCTCAGGTATGATTATGACACTAACTCAGAAAATTTCCTTTGGCAGAGTTTTGATTATCCTGGTGATCATATTTTACCAGGGATGAAATTTGGATGGGATTTGGGAAAGGGCCTAGACAGGTCCCTAACGTCCTGGAAAAGTCCCGATGATCCTTCTCCTGGAAATTTTAAATATGGGGTCAATCCGAGTGGATATCCACAGCAATTTCTGTGGAGAGGTCCAATGGTTCTGTTCAGGTCTGGTCCATGGGATGGCATTCAGTTTAGCGGCCTGCCTATTCCTATACCGGACTTAAGTTTTGAATTAAAGCTTGTTTTCAATCTGAAGGAAATATATTACAGGTATCAACTTATCAATAGTTCAATTATTATGAGGTTGGTGTTAGATCCAAATGGAAATATAAATCTTCTCCATTGGATTGATCATACAAAAAGTTGGGAAAGTTATTTGTCTAGAGAAGCGGATGAATGTGAATCTTATGCATTCTGTGGTGCAAATGGTAGTTGTAACATTACCAAAAACAAGTTGGGATACGACCCGTGTGGGTGTTTGAGAGGATTTGAGCCAAAGGTTCCACAAAATTGGAAATTAGCAGATAGGTCTAATGGATGTGTTAGGAGAATTCAGTTGAGTTGTGAGAGTGGAGACGTATTTGTGAAGCATTCGAATCTGAAGTTGCCAGACACGCAGCATTCGTGGCTTGATCTGAGCATGAACCTTGAGGAATGTGAGAGAAGGTGCTTGAAGAACTGCTCTTGTACTGCTTACTCAAATATTGATATTAGAGGAGGTGGAACCGGATGCTTGTTATGGTTTCATGACCTAATTGATATCAGAGATTATAGCGAAGAGGGGCTAGATCTTTATGTAAGAATGGCTGCCTCAGAATTAGGCAAGACTACTTTTTATTGCACAAAATTCTACTATCACTTCAAATATCTTGTTCCTTCTTCTTTTTTTTTAACAATATGGTTAATCTTCTTGCTGCACAGAGGAAAATAGAAGCTTAAAATCAAAGAGGAATTTGAGGAGCGTAGCCATTTCTATATCAGCAGTATTAACAGCAATAACATGCCTATTTCTAATACTTATATTCAAGAAGAAGAAGCTAAAGAGAATGCTGTGGAGAAAAGGTGATTTGTCTCCTGTACTCATTTTACTACTCTTACTTTCTATATATATTTATTTATTAGCTTCTCAAATAGTTTAGGGTTGGAACTGAAATATTAATAGAACTAACTCGATCTCGTTGGCTTTCCAAAATCTAGAAGGATGTTATAGTTCTACACATGTTCACCATATGCTTGTGAATTCTTATTTTGCAGCATCATTAACACGCAAACAAGAAGGCGATGACACAAACGAGTTACTATTATTTGACTTTGGAAAAATTGCTAATGCCACCGCTAACTTCTCCCAGAATAATAAGCTTGGAGAGGGCGGTTTTGGACCTGTCTACAAAGTAAGTCTTTTGAGTTTTGACCAATAACTTCTCCCAATAGGTCTTTTTTGTATTACAGAAAAATTTTTACTACTGAATTTGTATAAATGGATATAAGTACAGTGAATTATTGTAAACTATTGCAATAATTTTTTCAGGGTATACTAGATGAGGGACAAGAATTAGCTGTGAAAAGGCTTTCAAAGACTTCAAAACAAGGCCTAGATGAGTTCAAGAATGAAGTTTCATGTATAGCCAAACTTCAACATCGAAATCTTGTGAAACTTCTAGGATGCTGCATTGAGGAAGAGGAAATGATGTTGATATACGAATACATGCCCAACAAAAGTTTAGATTCTTTCATTTTCGGTATAGTATTTTTCTTATATATTAATACTGATATGCAATGCTATACTAATTTAATCAAGATAATTTACTAAAACACGTGTTCAATGAAAGCAATCCAAATATAGAGTTGCGTTGATTAACCTAAATGAAAAAATTGGACAGACAAAGAGCTTAGCAAGTTATTGGATTGGCCAAAGCGCTACAACATTATAAATGGCATAGCTAGAGGGCTTCTCTATCTTCACCAAGACTCGAGACTGAGAATCATTCACAGAGATCTCAAAGCCAGCAACATTTTACTCGACTGGGAGATGAATCCAAGAATTTCAGACTTTGGAATGGCCAGAAGTTTTGGAGCAACTGAAGTTGCAGTAAATACAAGAAAAGTTGTTGGCACATAGTAAGAATCTCTACAACACTTCAAACTTTCTACTTCAATCCTCTGTCAACTAATAACTTCGTTACTTAATTTTCTGCAGCGGTTACATGTCCCCTGAGTACGCGATTGATGGACTATTCTCTGTTAAATCTGATGTCTATAGCTTCGGTGTAGTAGTGCTAGAGATAGTAACTGGAGAGAAAATCAGTTGTTTCTATTGTCCAGATCAAAACCTTAACCTTCTGGGTTATGTAAGTTATAATAATAGTGTTTCCTAATGTAATCCTTTTATCGTCTATGAATTATTGAAAAAATGACATCTTTTTTTTCGTGCTAATTAAATGACATTTAATTGCACATATAGGTATGGAAACTATTCAAAGAGGGCAAGTTCTTGGAACTAATTGATGGGGGAATTGTGGAATCATGTAAACAATCTGAACTGCTTCGGGCTATCCATATCGGGCTACTTTGTGTTCAACCATATCCAAGAGACAGACCAAACATGTCATTTGTAGTTTCGATGCTGGGTAGTGAAACAGAACTTCCTCAACCTAAACAACCTGGCTTTTACACCGAGAGGAACCTGCAAGAGTCAAATTCTTCAAAAAATTTAACCAATGATCAGTTAAGTGTCACATTTTTTGCCCCTAGATAGTATATCTTTACGTTTGAAGAATGGAAAATTTTCATATATATATATATAGAGAGAGAGAGAGAGAGACCATACAATCTTACCATTATAAATAAAGTACATAATGTACTAAACAATGTCATCAGTTTAAATGTGTATCATCTATTAGCCTTATTAGCTTGAATTTGTTCAAGATAGTCGTATTATGATATGCATATATTGTATTATTGGGATTATGACCCTTGTAAATGTATAAATGTTCAGACCAAACTCTCCCTTGTTACACCTTTCACTCAATATTCTCAAATACATGTTTATTAACAAAAATATCACATTTAACAACACAATATTAGCGTCATAATAATTGTATCAGTGGTGCCATCACTAAAAGTATATTTGAGTCACTGCAAATTAGGATCTCTTCCATTACACCTATCTTTCAATTTTTTCTAATACACATTTAGCGAAGTAAATATCACTTTTAGCGCCGGTATAAACGACACAATTATTTGTGACGGATTTTATTGTGTTCCTAAATATAATATTTGTGTCGCTGAATATATATTAGGAGAAATAGGAGGATAGGTGTAATGATCCTAACATGAGAAATTGGAGGAGAAGTGTAATGGAAAGGATCGTGATCCGGAGAAATTAGAGGAAAGGTGTAATTGAGCAATACAAAAAGATTATTGTGTCATTTGTGGTTCTAATGTTGAGTAGTGAAATTGAACCGTCTCGGCCTAAGCAAGCTGGTTTTTTCACTAAGAGGATATCTCATGAATCAGATTCTTCATCAAGAAAGCATTCTGAATTATCCTCTTTATAGATTATCCACATCTCTTCTCTGAGGAATGGAAAAAACCACTGAAATGAATTACGTTTTTCCCGCTAAATTGACATCAAAGTTTCCATTCCCTATGATCTTACATTTGAATGATGATGAGTATATCCAGTTCCATTTGCCAGGAAAGCCTAAAAAATATAATTGGAAAAATTACAACAAAATTTTAAATTTTTAATTCAGACAGAAAATATCCAGCCATCACCAGTAGTTCTTACTATGATGATCCTCAACTAAATTAATGATTCCTGCCCAAGACAAACTCTTCCTGAAATACTTGTTCCATTTAGATTCTTCCAAAGGGAGTGCAAGAAAAACCATTATGTGATGAACAAAATTGGGGCAATACTCAATTAAATCAGGTACACAACAACATCTGAAAAACAACCCAATATTCGAAATCTATACGACAAATTGATAACACATTAAAGAGGGAAAAAATCTGGATTCTAAATAATCCAGCCAAATTTAGAAGAATTCTCTGTGCTAGGAAGGAAGAAAAGCCATTGATCTTTCAAAACAGAGATTTTTCAGTCTTAAACATTACTCAAAATGCAAGCAAAATAGCAGAATCAATGGTTTTATGAAGTAAAAATTCATTCTCAAAGAAGGAACAGAAAAGGTACCTGAGGAGAGCACTCCAGAAGCCATTGGGACAATTGCACAAACAGGTAGAATGCAACTTCTCCCATTGCCATCTCGAATTCCTAAACCCTACCAAAACCCTCTCCATTTAATATGATCATATCAATTCTGTTCCAATTATTTCCTTTCCAAGATTTCCCTTTTGATATCGATCTTGCCCTATTAGTTGAAGATAGCAAATACTTACAAAAATGTAAATTAGCTAAGCTTATTTTTATCAACAATGTTCTTAAGAAAATGTTGATGCTTTTTTACCCCCGAACAAATGAAAATATCAACTTGTAAAAAGAAAATATTTCTATATGAAAAATACAACATTTTGTTCCAGAGTTTAAGGCACACACAATTTTTGCAATTAATGATCTCATGACTGGGTTGATAATATAGAAAATAGGATGCATACTAATAATGGTATGCAATTAATATGGGTTGATGCAGACCTCCATTATTCAGTCAAGTCTTTAATGGCTGCTGTCATGCCTACAAAGAGTCAATAAATGTTTCTTCTTCCTTCCAATTAAGTCAAAAGTCCTTAAGAAAACCCATACAAAAAAGTCTGAATTACATAATTGGCATGGAGAGTAACTCAATGAGCAGATCAATGGAAGGCATTGTCAGCATTTTGCTTTGCTCCATTTTGATTTTCTTTATAGCCAACTCCAATTCACTGGACACAATAAGTGCAAATCAAACCATAAGAGATGGAATTAGTACCATTGAATCAGCTAATGGCATATTCGAATTGGGATTTTTCAGCCCGGGTAGTTCCAAGAATCGATACTTGGGAATATGGTACAAGAAGATATCAAATAGGACAGTTGTATGGGTTGCTAATAGGGAAACTCCACTTGCTGATACTTCAGGGGTTGTAAGGGTTGATGGGAATGGGACTTTAGTACTCATGGATGCTGCTGATAGCATAATTTGGTCATCAAATTCCTCAAAATCTGTGATGATCCCGGTTGCTCAGCTATTAGATAATGGAAATCTTGTTATCAGGCATGAAAATGACACTGACCCTGAAAATTTTCTTTGGCAAAGTTTTGATCACCCTGCAGATAATCTTCTGTCAGAGATGAAGATTGGATGGGACTTGAAAAAGGGACTGGACAGGTATTTAATATCATGGAAAAGCGCAGATGATCCTTCTCCTGGGAAATACAAGTTAAGGATCAATCTTGATGGATATCCACAAATGCTTTTGTGGAAAGGTTTAGATGTGCAGTTCAGGTTTGGACCATGGGATGGAATTCAGTTTAGTGGTGTGTCTTTTGATATACCGGAGACAAGCTTTGAAGTGAAGTTTGTTTTCAATCCGAAAGAAATATTTTCCAACTTTAAAGTCGATAATAGTTCTCTTCCTATGAGGATGATGTTGACTCCAAATGGAGAAATACAAATTCTCAAGTGGATTGATCAAACTCAAGGTTGGAAACTTTTTCTGACTGAACCAAGGGATGATTGTGGGCACCATGCATTATGTGGGGGATATGGTAGTTGTAACATTACACAATCCCGACTAGGAAATGGCGTATGTGGGTGTTTGGAAGGGTATAAGCCTAAATTTCCAGAAAAGTGGAAGATTGGTGATTGGTCTAACGGGTGTATCCGAAAGACTCAATTGGAATGTGGGAATGGAGATGGATTTGTGAAGTATTCAGGCCTGAAGTTACCAGACACGCGGCATTCATGGTTCAATCAAAGCATGGACCATGAGGGATGCCAAAGTTTGTGCTTGAAGAACTGCTCTTGTACAGCTTATGCATATATAGATATCAGACAAGGTGGAATTGGGTGCTTTTTATGGTTTGATGACCTGCTTGATATAAGAGATTATAGCGGAAATGGGCTAGATCTTTATGTAAAAGTTTCTGCCTCAGAATTGGGTAAGACTACTTAATTTTCTTTGAAAAGTAAACAAAAATACTACCTCAAATTCATTTGTTTTCTGTTCTGAATATATGGTATAAAATTTATTTGCAGAGGCAAGTAGGAGCTCAAGCGCAAAGAGGCTAGTGAGGATCGTATTGATTGTCTTATCGGTATTACTAGCAATACTACTTGGCTTAATTATAAGACATGTATTCAAGAAGAGAAAGCTGAGGAGAAAAGGTATTTTGTCTATCTACCTATTTTATGCCTCACTAACAATCAACTTCACAACATTGAAGGTGAAAGTTAAAAAACCGAAAGAGATTGTGATAGTTAAAAGGGACCACAACATTATTTTAGCAAAGCTTGTTTTTGGGAAAAAAAAACTACACAAAGAGAAGAGGGGTTCTTTCTCACTTCTATACATTTGATCAGAAAATATGTTCACTTTGTTCAGTATATGCTTTCCACTTCTCACTTTTGCAGGAACATTAACAATCAAACCTAAAAGGGGTCCTAACAATGAAAATGAAAGGAAAGATTTGGAGTTACCATTATTTGACCTAATAACAATAGTTAACGCCACCAATAACTTCTCCCAAACCAATAAGCTTGGAGAAGGCGGCTTTGGACCTGTCTACAAGGTAATTTATGTTATGCATAATACATTTGTGTAGAATCATATAAACATATATAGTATCATGAGAAAGATAATGGAATACTTTACGAAATAGAACATGAAACTATCGTGATGATGGTTTTCAGGGAATCTTGGAAGGGCAAGAAATAGCTGTGAAGAGGCTGTCAAATGATTCGAGACAAGGACTAGATGAGCTTAAGAATGAAGTTTCATGTATAGCCAAACTTCAGCATCGCAACCTTGTGAGGCTTCTTGGATGCTGCATTGAGGAAGGGGAAATGTTGTTGATTTACGAATACATGCCCAACAAAAGTTTAGATTCCATAATTTTCAGTATGACATACATTTTTTCAATTTTGATAGTCTAAAATGCAATATTAGTGTAATCAACTTATTCCTAATCTATTATTCAATGAACACAACTCAAAAGTATAGCAGATTAACTTCATTGACATATTTGGCAGACAAAGAACTAAGCAAGTCATTGCACTGGCCACAACGCTACAACATTATTAATGGCGTTGCTAGAGGGATACTCTATCTTCACCAGGACTCTCGACTAAGAATCATTCATAGAGATCTCAAAGCAAGCAATATTTTACTTGATTATGAGATGAATCCAAGAATATCGGATTTTGGAATGGCTAGAAGCTTTGGAGGAAGTGGAAGGCAAACAAATACAACAAGAGTGGTTGGGACATTGTAAGAACATCTACAACACTTCAAACGTACTTTAAACTTTCATTTCTTTAAAGCTAATCTTTTTTTCTAAAAATTATCGTGCAGTGGTTACATGTCGCCTGAGTATGCACTTGATGGGATATTCTCAGTTAAATCTGATGTCTATAGCTTTGGTGTATTAGTGCTAGAGATAATAAGTGGAAAGAAAATGAGAGGGTTCTATCAATCAGATCCTAACCTTAACCTTCTTGGTCATGTAAGCACAAAAAATAACGAGAATCAATTCTATACAGACTGCCTATAAACTAGTGGTCTTACATCATCCAATAGGAATCTGAAAACTCTTTATTTTAGAGAAGTTTGGATTGTGTTAACAGGTTATCTTATATCATTTGCAATGGTAAAATTGATTTAATTACTATTAACACAATCAAACTTTCTTGATTTTCTTTCAAAATATAGAGTCGACAAGTTTTGATCGGATGGTGTAAAATCACAAGTTTATTAACCATCCTTATAGAATTTATTCTCAAAAATAATAAGTATGTCCTAATTGTCTTCATTTCATTTTTAAACAAATACTAATAAATGATGTCCAATTTTTGCATAGGCTTGGAGACTATATAAAGAGGAAAAGCTTGTGGAACTAATTGTTAGGGAGATCTTGGAGTCATGTAATCCGTCGGAAGTGTTTAGGGCAATCCAAATCGGATTATTGTGTGTGCAACCACATCCAGAGGACAGGCCAAACATGTCATTAGTGGTTTTGATGTTGAGTAGTGAAATCGAGCTCCCTGAGCCTAAACAACCAGGGTTTTTCACTGAGAGGATACAGCTTGAATCAGATTCTTCATCGAGCAATCAGCATGAATTATCTTTATCCAATAAATTTTCTATTACATATTTAGGCCCTAGATAGTTGAAGTTAATTTGTTGATATTTGAGGTGTATTTGATACCTGGATATTATGATTGTTGCTGTATAGATTATCATAAAAAGAGTGGAAAATGAAATTGAAAGAAGCATAATGCTGGCTCATTTGGCCAGAATTATTTGACAAGAAAAGAGTTCACATTGTGGCAGCTGATTCAAGAAAAACAAAAAATAGCATCTAACAGAGAATATTTGAAGGTGCTCGCTATTATTAGAGAATAACAATGCAGCAAAAACAATAACAAAGAGAAAAACGAAAAAAAACAATCACACAAAACACAAAATTTATGTGGTTCACCCAAACGTTAGGCTAGGTCATGGTCAGAGGCTGATCAGTTTCTCTATCTTTTGGAAACTTACCGCTCCAGACCGACCGGCCCTCCGCTCCAAGACTAGGGGCTTGACCAATAACACCCGCAACAAAGCATCTTATTATATACGGGATAATTGTGTCTACTCGCACCAAAAGTTGCAATATTTTCTCACAAGATATAGCAGGACTCACTCCTTTCTTTCATTTTCTCTCTACACTTTCCTTCATTTCTCTTTGTTTGTTTGTCGCCTCTCAATTGCTTTGATTGCTTAGTTTGAAGCTACCTTTTCTTAGTGATTCTCGAGATTCCAAGAAAACCTTCAGCCTTTCATGGTGGACATGCATGTTCCATGGCTTCCGGAGTTTGTCTCAAATATAGGAGTTAGAAAATTATAATATGATGTTTGCATTGTGCAGCCTTAAATTTGTCTGTATAAGTATACCATCTGGATTTCGAGTTGACTTTAGAGTTACATATAGTAATTGATTAGTTAGTTTAATTGATGTCCCAAATTTAACACTCTTGTTCATGTGGGTTTTAATGATGCTGCCCAACTTGACTCTTAATTATAAATGCATATTCTCAACTATCTTCTGTTGGTTTGTTAGATCTGCTTAATTGACTGAATCTGTGCAACTTCCCCTTTGAATAATTGTGGATGGTGGAAGATATCAATCAATAGATGAGACATGCAATAGCTTCTGTAGTCTTCAGTAATTAGATTTCAAAATTGGCAAGTGTTTTATAGAATGTTGGCCTTTTGTCAATACCAAAAATGCTTGTTACTTTGGTCAAATTGGAAGTTTTAGTTCTAGGAACTTATATATAAGAGGATGAGAAACTCACCTATGCTACGAAGTATCAAAAATACTTGTGATTTCAGTCAGATTTGAATGTTTTAGTTCTGCTACCAAATATCAAAAATACATGTTATTTCAGTCAAATTGAAATGTTTTAGTTCTGAAAATTTGTATATAAGGAAAAAACCAAGGGGAACCAATGCTGTGTTGTGAGCCTCTTGCTAATTCTGCTTCTGAATAGATCGTGACAGAGTAAAATAAAAGTTACGAGCGTTAAAAATAAACCCACTCATTAAACTTTTATATTGTAAAAACTAAAAATAATAATTAATTGTTAACTCTAAATTAGTTGGGCTTAATCGAGCTAGACTTAGGGGGTGTTTGTTTAGAGCTGAATGGCTGAATGGCTGAATAGCTGAATGACTGAATTGGCAAGTGCGTTTGTTTTGGTCTGAATGGCTGAATCGGTCAGATAGCTGAGCTGAATGGCTAAGTCAGATTTTTTTGGCTGAATGAGCAGCTGAATGAGTAAAAAAAAAAATTAAAATTAAAATTTTTTTCAAAAATATTAACTATTATATTAAATAATTTTACAACAATTTTAAATTTTTTTAGAGGGGTAAAATAATAAAATTCTGTCATTCAGATGTTTCAGACAAGTCTATTATCAAACAACTTTTTTCATTCAGATTCAGCTCATTCAGATTCAAATTCAGATTTTATCAAACACCCCATTAGTTGTTGTTTATTTACCTCTTAAGAGGTCTGAATGGGTTGTCTCTTATTCGGTAAGAGCTAGTGTGTTGTTTGTTTTGTTCGTTTTTACCTCTTAATGCTTCTAACCGGTTAAGATATAAAATCAAGTCTAGATAATTAAGAGGCAAGTCTGAATAAACATTACTATTTTTTGGACAAAAATGTCCTCATTAATATTATCATTTTCCTTCCTATCCACCGGCCAGATCTGTCACCCCACCATCACCACCACACCACGCCACCATCGCCAAACACCAGATCTGCCACACCACACCAGATTTGAAGAAAGGGAGGCGTCGGGGATGAGGGGAGGGAAGGGAAGGGAGGGGAAGGGAAGGGAAGGGAGGGGGGCGGGTGGGTGGGATGGGGGAAGGGAGGGGGCCGACGGGGTGGGGGGAGGTCGGGGATGGGAGAGCGGGCGGCAGGGAGGGGGGGGGGAGGGGAGGGGGAAGGGAGGGGCGGCGGGGATGGGGGAGGGGAGGTGAAAGGGGAGGGGGAGGGGGTAAAATGAAGGAGAAAATTTTTTTTTGTTTATAGTTTTGTTTAGAAGGTTAAAATGGTAAAATACTTTAATTCAAATATTTTGAAAAAAGTAATTATCAAACAACATTTTTTCATTCAGATACAATTATATTCAAACACTCTATATTATTCAGATATTTAAACTATTCAGATCTTAATCATAAATTTTATCAAACACAACCTTATTAGTTGAGTAAGCTCGAACCATATCACATTGTTCGAGCTCGATTTGTTTTTATAAATAGTCAATGAAATTTGTTCATACTTGACTCATTTAATATGCTCAAGTTGAACTTAATCCAATCAGGTCAGCCCGATTCATTTAAGGCTCCTAAAAATATCTCTAATTTGTAATCCAACTAAAAAGAGTCTTGTTATATATTGCGAAAGATTTCTGTTGAATTACGATTACGAACTGTATCATATACATCACTAAAATATTACTAGTTAAATTTATTTATATAATTCATAATAAAAAAAATCAACACATAAAAACACAATATATGTCATTTTTGTTATTTTGTTATGTAACCTAACTAAAAAGATGATGTATCTCTAAATTTGGCAAGGAAAATAATAAAAGAATAATGCTAGAGAAACAAACTATTTTACAAACATTTTACAAACTAGCTGACGTAGCAGTGTTGTATTGGTTTTTTTTATAAAAAACACCTCTCCAATACAACACTATTACCAATACAACACTGTCACGTCAGCCAATTTATAAAATATTTGTAAAATAGTTTGTATGTCTGGTATTACTAATAATAAAATGATTTAGTAAACAAATAAGTGGAACCATGGAAGGTGCTGGCTGGGTCGGTGGCAGATAAATAAAAAAGAAAGTCCGGAATCCACGCCGTAGATGTAACTGATCCAGGTTCCTCAACCCTCTCTTTCTCTCTCACTAAACAAAACTATGCAAAAATAAGATTTTATATATATATATATATATATATATATATATATATATGGGTATTATGGAGTATTTCATTTGGGTAGAATTAGAATTTACTTGAAAATTGAATGTTATACGGAAAGACCCACCATTAATTAACACTTCAGGAAACACTGCATTGCTGGTTTATCAAGAACTCAGGGTCTCAGCCTCTCAGGCTATTTTATTGATACTCATTCCGTACCCAGAAAAAAACTAGTCTTATTTGAAAATTTGCATATATTAAGGAAGTATTTTTTTTTCCAGGTTCAAAATAAGTTTTTAGTTTAGTATTGTGGCATGATAATGAAATTATGGTGACAAATTTGAACTTAGTATGTTGCATCATTTTATAAAAAGAGGACTCTTTTTGTGGATTTCTGTATTTATAAATGGGTCGTAGAATGTAGGGAGTACTTATTTTTCAATAGTGGTGAGTCTGGTGATCAAGAACTTTGAACCCATACAGACTGAGTTGACATATGAATTAATAATTTGCTAGTTGATACTTTTATTAATGGGGAATTGTTATTTCATAAAGTCAACAATCCACTCTGTATAAATTCAAGATTTTTAAGAGTGTGAAGAATGGTGACAGATGATATTCACAAAATTAAGTATCTAGTCTTTAAAACTATAAAATACATTATGGTCCAAAGAGCAATCCCAATGCACTGATAATGGAAGCCACTAAAATTATCTACTTCTGCTCCACCTTGATATACTCAATCTTGATAACTAAATCCATTGCAGTAGACACCATATCTGCAAATCAAACCATTAGAGATGATGGCAATGTCGCCATTGAATCAGCTCGTGGAGTTTTCGAACTGGGATTTTTCAGCCCTGGTAGCTCCAATAATCGATTCTTGGGTATATGGTACAAGAATATATCAAATGAGACAGTCGTATGGGTTGCTAACAGAGACACTCCACTAGTTGATACTTCAGGGGTGTTAAAGGTCGATGGCAGGGGAATTTTAGTACTTATGGATGGTACAAAGAACTTAATTTGGTCATCGAATTCATCAAAAACGACTATGAACTCTGTGGCACAACTACTAGATACAGGAAATCTTGTTATCAGGTATGCTAATGACAGTGATCCAACAAATTTCCTTTGGCAAAGTTTTGATCATCCTGGGGATCATCTTTTACCAGGCATGAAGCTAGGATGGGACTTGGTAAAGGGTGTCGACAGGTACCTCACATCCTGGAAAAGTGCCAATAATCCTTCTCCAGGTAATTATACATTTCGGCTCAGCCTTAATGGATATCCACAGCCTCTTGTTTGGAAAGGTTCAGTTGTGCAATTCAGATTTGGACCATGGGATGGTATTAAGTTCAGTGGCAGTGCTTTCTCTATAGCGCTACCATCTTTTATATCCAGTTTTGTTTTTGATCAGAAGGAAATCTATTACCAATATCAACTTAGCAGTAGTTCAGTTGTTGTAAGGGGGTTAATGAACCTGGATGGCAATATACAAGTTCTCTCATGGATTGATCAAACCCAAAGTTGGGAAATTTTACTGACTACAAAGAGGGATGCATGTGACCAGTATGCATTATGTGGGGCATATGGTAATTGTGATATTACCAAATCTCGAGTAGGAAATGATGCTTGTGGGTGTTTGAAAGGTTTTAAACCAAAATTTCCAAAAGCATGGAAATCGGGCAATTGGTCTAATGGCTGTGTCCGAAAAACTCAATTGGGCTGTGGGAATGGAGACGGATTTATGAAGTATTCGGGTCTGAAATTGCCAGACACAAGACGCTCATGGTTTAATCAGAGCATGGGCCTTGAGGAATGTAAGAGTATGTGCTTGAAAAACTGCTCTTGTACAGCTTACGCAAATATAGATATCAGAGAAGGTGGTGTTGGGTGCATGATATGGCTTGATGACTTGCTTGATATCAGAGACTACAGGGAAGATGTGCAAGATCTTTATGTAAGAGTAGCTGCCTCAGAATTAGGTAACACTACTTTTCAGTGATTTTAGCCTTTTATTCCTTCGAATGTCTTTTTCCTGTTCTGAAGTTTGATGTTTTACAATATGGGTAATACTTTGGCTGCGAAGTGGCAAATAGAAGCTCAAAACCGAAGAGGAAAGTGAGGATAATAGTCATTGTTATATCAGCTGTTCTAACAGTAGTGCTTGGCCTATTTATTATACATGTATTCAAGAAGAAAAAGCTGAGGAAAGGAGGTATTTTTCCTGCCATACTCATTATATGCCTCGAACTTTACGAGCTTCACGAATAAGGAAGTGGCAGCTGATAAAGAAATTTAAAAGTATGTTTTATTTCTACACTATGTGCTTCTCATTTCTCACTTCACATTTTGCAGGAATATATACACTCAATCCAAAGAGTGATGCCTCAAATGGAAAGAGGGAAGATTTGGAGTTACCATTATTCGACTTCCCAACAATAGCAAATGCCACCAATAACTTCTCCCAAAACAATAAGCTTGGGGAGGGTGGCTTTGGACCTGTTTACAAGGTACTAATTATATTGATACCCTTCCGTGCAGAATCTTGTCAGCATATTTCATTCAAGGCAAAAAATATGTTACAACCACAAGGCACCAAGATAGTTATTAATTACTAATTTTTACCTAACAGTTTTCAATTTAGAGCACTGAACTAATCATATTACTCGTTCACAAGGTCGATCAGAACTACTTACAGAGATTTCTACCTCTGAATTCCAACATAACATGTTGGTGTGTCTAATGTAATTGAAAGAAGAGGTATTTAGTACTGGACAGAACATGTGACACCTATTTCCAAAGAGGAAAACAAAATCTTGCATTCTTACTGCAATATGGAACTATACCGATGGTTGGTTGCAGGGCATTTTGAAAGAGGGGCAAGAAATAGCAGTGAAGAGGCTCTCAAAGACTTCGAAACAAGGATTAGATGAGTTCAAGAATGAAGTTTCATGTATAGCCAAACTTCAACATCGAAATCTTGTGAGGCTTCTAGGTTTCTGCATTGGGGAAGGGGAAATGTTGTTGATATATGAATACATGCCCAACAACAGTTTAGATTCTTTTATTTTTGGTATGACTATCCTCGAAATTTTGACACTTTTTTTAAAATTTTTGATGGACTGAAATACTATATTTGTATTACCAAGTTACTTTTCTTGGGGATTATATATAGCATCACTAATTAACTTGAGTTACAAATTGAACAGACAAAGAACTAAGCCAGTTGTTGGATTGGTCAAAGCGCTACAATATCATAAATGGCATCGCCAGAGGACTTTTATATCTTCACCAAGATTCCAGATTGAGAATCATTCATAGAGATCTCAAAGCTAGCAATGTTTTACTTGATTACGAGATGAATCCAAGAATTTCAGACTTTGGGATGGCTAGAACTTTTGGAGGAAGTGAAACTGAAGCAAATACAACACGAGTGGCTGGCACATTGTAAGAAATTCTTCAGCACCTCAAGCTTTCTTCTTCCATCGCCATGAAGCTAATCTGGTTTTTCTTTTCTTTTCTTTTCTTATTTTTTGTGTATCTTGCAGTGGTTACATGTCTCCAGAATATGCACTTGATGGAATATTCTCAGTTAAATCTGATGTATATAGTTTCGGTGTATTGATGCTAGAGATAGTGAGTGGGACAAAAATGAGAGGATTCTATCGTCCAGATCCCAGTCATAACCTTTTGTCTCATGTAAGCTTTGATAATTAATCCTGCTTCTTAATGTGTGTGTTTTTTTTGTTTTTTTTTTCTATTTTATGGTTTAGCTATTTGTAAAATAATGATATCCAATTACTGTATAGGCATGGAGACTTTATAAAGATGACAAGTTTTGGGAACTACTTGACGAGGCAATCGTTGAATCATGTAATCCATCTGAAGTGTTTCGAGCAATTCAAATCGGGTTATTGTGTGTTCAACCGTATCCTGAAGACAGACCAAGCATGTCAGTAGTGGTTTTGATGCTAAGTAGTGAAATTGAACTGCCTCAGCCTAAACAGCCTGATTTTTTCACACAAAGAACGCAACCTGAACCAGATTTTGGTATGCCACCTCAGTTCTCTGTATCCGATGCATCTACTTTGTTATCCCCTAGGTAGTGTTCGATACTTTCCTATACTCAAGGCACCTTTTTCACACCTGTATATAATTCGTCCATTTTTTTCTTTCTTAATAAATTTAAATTCATAGCTCAACTGTTTTTCCCAGACTGATGTGGTGAAATAGATTCTGAGAATTAATTGAGGTAATTGTTATTATCTTTTGGCTTGATGTTTGAATTTATAGATGATTGTGACATGAGAATCAGGATAAATAGAATGATGCAGCATAGAGCATCTTATATCAATAGAGTATGAGGGATGGCCCAATAATAGTGGTCAATATTGAAATGATTTTCAAATACAACTATACAAGTGATGCTGTCACAATTATCTATATTTATCCCTTTACATGAATCTAATATTTAATTCATTGACCTCACATAAAATTCTTAATAAGACAAATGTTATCTATAGTTTTCCATGCAGAATTCTCAGGTAAATGTGCTGTCCTTCTCAAGTTAACATTACATGTTCAGTTGTCAATTTTTTTTCCAAAAAAGAAATTTAAAATATATAAAAAATAAATAAATAAATAAAAAATCATCTCTTTTGACGCTACTCTCTCCTTTCCACTAAAAGAGTCTCATTTCCAAAATTTAGACATTTTTTGTTCAAAGGAGAAAAAAAAAGGCCCAAAAAAAACAGAAAACAAAAAACAAAATATGTTAATAAGAGAACATAAGGTGAACTGCAGATACAATGTCAGTGTCAACATTAGAAATAGATTATAGCAATCTTAGTAATTGGCTTCATTTGATATCACAGTATATCCACTGACGGATAAGTGGCGACAGTATATCACAGTAAAAGGAATTGAACAAAATGAAGAACTAATTGCCATATTGCTAATATTAAGAAAAGAATTTGCTCTCCCGTTCGTATTACAGACTGAATAAAAAGAAAGAAGGGATATCAATTTGCTCTAACTATAGATCAGAACTCGGGTGTATAACCAGAAAAAAAAAAAAGAGAGAGAGAGAGAGAGAGACTTTTGGGGAAGAAAAAAGGTATTTGCAACAAAAAGAATTCCTATGAGGTGTAAAAGAATGAATCTAACATTCAAACTATAAAGAAAAGAAAAAGGATGAGCAACTATGTGAACAGAGTGACAACATCTCTACGATATCCTCTTACTATTAAGAGCCTAGGAACATTTTCAACCAATAAATCCATATACTCCATGTAGAAGTATGCTGGGTGGTTGGCAGGAGGCGGCGGTAGACTCACAAGTACAACTGCAGCCATTCTTGAATGTCTCAGAATCGTCGAGTTCAACTTGAGAGTTGTGTAAAGGAATTTCTCTATCTGCTGCTCGTACACCACCACAGGCTTCCCATCAGCCATTAGTGTTGTCCCATCCTTCTCAGCTTTGTCTCTCATCTCCGTTAAGTAACTAGCAATCCTTCTCTGAGCAGCAGTGAATGCCTCCACGGATTCATCCTGCTTTGATTCACTATCTGCTTGGACATCCCATGACTTCATCGATATAACAATCACTTCAGCTTGCATCCGAAGATCATATAGAAATTTCTTCACGTCAGCCTTGAGCTCCTCCGCATCAGAATCCTCCTCAGCAATGCAGAACACCCGAATCTTACAGCTCTCAAAGCTCTCTTTGGTAAGGAGGAGCTGGGAGAGGAGAAGCATGAGACCACCATCTCTCACAATCCAATATAAATCAATTGTACCATATTGTCTCTGATACTCATTTGGCCATTCATCAAGGCCCTTGACAATAACGACTGCCTTATTTGCAACAATGCAGTCATTGATTATTCCAACAAAAGTGGCCGGAATTTCAGTCAAATTTTCACGCCGCCAAATTTCAGGATACCTCATCACCACAATATTAGGCTTCAGATTCCCGAGTCCCATGGTCTGCACAATGCCTCGGAAGCCATCGGACATGTTGGGGGCTACAATAATCTCTGCAACACCTTCACAGCGCTTATACTCAATATAGGTACTAAGTTGCTTGCAGGCAATCTTTGCATCTTCCGCACATTCATGATAGTCTCCATCAAGGATAGAGGCAAAGATGGACATTCCCCTGCCTTTCTTCTTCATGAAGTTGGCAAAGTCAGCAAGCTTTGGATGGCAGGGTACATTTTCTGGTAGCTTTCCCCATGGTCGGCAGAATATTAGGGGAATAGGGTACCAGTTCTTTGGGTGAACTTGGTTAGCTGCATTGAAAATAGTTAGAACTTACAAGACAACCCTCACATTATAATACTTTGGTGCAAACATGCATTCCTTGAGAAGAGAGGTAAAGAGGAAAAGGGGGAATGAGATCTGTAGAAATCAGCATGTCCATGATTTCAATTTGTCCGTCTGAAAAATACTCTGCAGGAGAGAATATACCAAAAATTCTCAAACCCATTTTTCTATCAAAAGCATGTAACTATTTCCTCTTCCTTTCTCTAACAGTTGTCTTTGTTCTCAGTCATATTGTCCTTCAATTCTAATGGGTGTTACTTGTCAGTACAAAATGTGTTTAATCCAGTTACCCAGATGCTACACGTCAATCATCAAAACCTAGTGACTAGGGATCCGGATGGGACAAAGAAATTATTCAAGATTGTTATTAAATTTCTTATGTTATTATTTTACAGATAAAAGTGATGTAATTTTATTACATTTAAATATATTAGGTAGGATATTCTAGAGCTTTAATTAGAATTTCATAGGATTTTGTCTCCATATTTAATTAGATTGATAGGACTTTACTTGGTTTTTAAGTTTAGAGTTTTCTTATTGTCCTATATAAAGTGATGTCACCTTATTGGATGACTAATTATTATTGAATTAAGCCTTGCTGATGGGGACGACAAGACAAGAGCAAAACAAAGATTTTTTGTGTTTATTATTTGGAGTTCTTATTATATTTAATGCAAGATTAATTAATGTAATTATTTATTTCTTAGTGGGGATTTATTTATTATTGAATTACGCCTTGTGTTTGTGGGTTTTAGCCTAATTATCTTCTTTTAATCTCCTTTGTTCCTTCCGTTCATCTTGTCCTACATCAACTAACCTTTACCATAACCATATGCAAGCCGGAAAAATGTAAGATGAGATATTTTACAAATTCAAGATCAAACATAATTTGGATATAAGAAAGAGACTACCTATTAAGGGGGAAAGAAAAAGAAATAAGCACCACAAAAAGTTGTTAATTATTTCCCAAATAATCAAGTGAATTGATACTTTTGAAGATAAGCATACACACCTCCTAAAGATCGAAGACTTCGAAGTGCTAGTTGAAAATATGCACTTTTGAAACCATCGCCCCAGTCCCCAGCTTTACCTTTGATGCTCACATAATAATATATGAGGCTTGCTAGCGCCAAAGACACCACAGTGAATGACCACGAGATCAAGAACATGATCACTGTAAGAGAAGAATCAACAGGTAAATACTGCCCAAAAGCACAGATACCAAAACACACAAATATACTCACATACACAGTGGATGGTCCAAGAGTCAATGGCATCCATACAACTTGATTATGAAAAGACTTCATGTTACGTAATTTACCAGGAAAATTTGAACACACCCTAAAACTTACAACTATTAGTTTAGAAACATGAAACTTTTTTGTTTTAAGGAAACAAAATTTTCCATTGTAGCTGGTAAGTGAAGGTCCTATCAGAACTAAAAAAAATGGATTTGGATCCCCTCTATTACACATTCCCTCCAATTTCATCCAATACACCATATTTTTATAGTTGTGAATAGTGTAATTGAAATCGATACCGGTCAACTAATTTATTATATTGAATAGCATAATTGTTTCAAAAATAAAAGTAATCCGACACTTTTTTACCATTTGATGAACATGTGGATATTTCATCAAAATTTTAATGGATGAAAATTCTTTTAAACTTTTAACGGTGAAAACATTTTTTATGATTCTAATTTTTTGTGAAATTGATCTTAATATCATCAACAAACTATTAACATATTTTGATCATTACTAACAAAATTATTAAGATCAAATAATTGGTGTATTGGATGGAATTGGAGGAAATGTATAATGGAGGATAACCAAATCCAAAAAAAAATGTAGTGGTAGATCAAAAACAGCATGGTTGGGGGAGAGAGATAATGCATGAGAGAGAGGGCCCTCTAAGGAATAGGAACACCTTCGAGGAGTTGGATATGTGTCGTAAACACATTGTAGACCAACAATTCTACATTCTCCAACAGACCATGCTCGAAAAATTAAGATGACTTTCAGACATGCAACCGACACAAGACAAACCTAGAAATACCGAAATAGTTTTAATGCTGACATGCAAAATAAGCTTTATTGTTAGGAATACAAATACTTCTTTTAATCAGAAAAAAACGATTAAATAAAGAGAAGTCAGAAGTATTACACAAAAAAGTGGAGAAGGGAAGGAGAGAGAAGTCATCAAAATTATTGCGCCCGACTGTCTGTGGTCTAAAAAATAAGATGATAGTATTTAAAATAAATAAATAATAATAAAAAATAAAAAAAAACAACTCTCTGAGTGCCTAGAATGCCGACATAGTTTTCATCTATATTCATACAAGTTTTTCTAAAACTCCTATAAAGATATCTATATATGTTCCTGTTTACTAACTGATGGAAACATTGTGGATCTCATAGTTTTATAAGGAATCAAGTATCAACGCACTACTATGATTAACAAAGTGTATCTCATAGTTTTATAAGGAATCAAGTATCAACGCACTACTATGATTCTTGGATTTTACTTTTTAATCGAATTGGAAGAAATGCACAAGTAGAACTACAAGCTGAACATATGACAAGGAGCCATACCTATACAAAGTGATGCTCCAAGTAGAGAGAGACTCCAGTGGTGAAATTTCCACCGAGGACGCCAGCTGGGAGCATCTAAAAGATCCAGAAGGAAGCAGGATAAATTCACTCCCGCATAACACAGAAGGTAAAACATAGTTGTGGTTGGTGAGATAAGATCCAGATTTCCAATTACAACACACCCCATACAGATGAAGGCGGTAAAGAGGGTAGCAATGTGAGGTTCATCCCCTTCTGCAACCTTGAAGTAGTTAAGAACAGGTAGAATGTCGTCATTAGCGATAGCTGCAAGCAGACGTGGGGCACCTGTCAGACTCTGAAGAGCTGCCCCTAAGGTTGAAAGGATAATTCCAACATATATGAGTGAAGGTAAAGGCCAAGCAACGGTAGCTGTAAGCAACCTGCATAATTAGTTCAATTATATTTCCAATAATGAAGTTGATCAGTGCAATGAAACCATGTTATTTAGCTCTTGAAAGAATGGAACAGAGCTGATATATCTATCAAACCATCGATATTCCATATCGAACCCTAATGTTCTCACATATAAAATGAAAACAAATAAATATTTCTTCCCTAAAATAAAAGGCAGGAAACTAGAAGTGATAGCCCAAAGGTTTAGAGGTTATATAACCATCGACAGCATCAAGAAACTGGAAGCCAAACGGATGTATAAGAAGTCCAAATTAACAAGAAATACATCGTGAACATCAAGATTAAAAGAATACTGACCTGCTCCTAAAAGGTTAATATCTAAACACAACCTACATATGCCTTGCAGAACCAACAAATTCTGTTGTTACTTCATGGAAGAAACAACATCAAAGTTAATGCATGAATTCAAGCATTGGCAGAAACATGTTGCGGCAGGTCAATACTCAAACCATGAAACCATTTCATTCAAATTTCAAACGGTTGAAGTTTCCGAATTACGTTTTGACTTTGTTTACAAATCCAGCAAGTCACACTGACAATGACACTAAATTATTCGAGGAAGATGGATCATGCTAGAGTATAAATGCATACCATCACATAATTATTGGGTGATATTACTCTTTGAAGGAATAATCAAACATAACCAAATTATCTCAAGATAAAAAGGAATCGAAGGACCTAATCACCGAGCAATATTGGGTGGGAATTGTCACCCATTGTAAGTATTAGGACCAATGAAATCAGTTTTGTTTGGGAGCATTGTCGGAATTAGCATTATATTTCTACAACAGATATAAGACTGGGTTCACGCACGCAACTAAGCTACTTAAATTTATGGGTTAACTGGTTGGTAAAGAAAACTATACACCATATGATAATCAAGTTCGCTTGAGAACTGTTGACATGACATAACAAATTCACTACCCAAAGAAGGGGGTAGGCGAATCCATGCAGTAATTAAAACTTTATTAAAGAACTAGCTTTTTCGGCATTCATGAGAATAAACTCAAAAAAATACCTGTCTGTGTATAGCTTCTCTCTAGTTGCGAGAGCCCCAAACAAGAACACCGAAAATAAATATAATGCAGTGGTAGTTAGAGTTGCAGCCAATGTTCCAACTGGAATAGAACGTTGAGTGTCTTTAAGTGAAGAGGAGCGATTGGAACCTGCCATAATCCCCGTTACAGCAGGGAAAAAGAGACCTACCAATGCACTAAAATAGATTATAGTAGTTAGAGAAGCCATACAAAGAAAATAAGTGGTTGTGAGGAAACAACATATTTGAACAAAAAACAGAATCAAATTATCAGTTAAAAACAATGGTCAAGAACTAAGCAACTAGATAGTTTTCTATATACTTGATGAAGAGTGGAGCTACATTCCCCCATTTCAAACCATCAGTATCCCCCGTCCAATCCAGATGCCAGATGTCATGCCTTTGGTTCTAACTAGGCTCTTATGCTAAATGCACTAGGAGAGTGAATCTTGACCAAAAAATAGAGTCAGCAGATCTAACTTCTCTCCTCATAAATGCACAAAGTGAAAACTTCTAGAACATTCTCAGTTAGGTATATTGTTCAAGGATGTTTTGACTGTAAGCATGAGCAAGGGAATAGACTTAGAAGTATGGCACATTGACATGTAGGTGAAAAGATTAAGATACTTACATGTACGATATGTCATGACATTACAAATTTACTAACCAAATAATTTATGAATGCCAAAAGTTTAATGAGACTGTAGATCTATATTTCCAAAAGGAGAATAATGGGTGAGAAAGACCAGATTATTAACGGGATATCCTTTGTCAATGATAAAATCCCAAGTATAAGGAAGATACAAGGAAAAGGTACAAAAAGAAAGATGTAAATATCTCAGATAAATTTCATCACTTACTTGAAATTCCAGTCTATTTTTCCATCAGGATCAGGAATACCAGCATTGTTGGTTGGTTGATAATCTGAGCTCCAATTGTCTTTGAATGATTCAAAACTCAATCCCGTGATTCCAGCTGTGCGCGTCATTGCAAGAGAAAATAGTTAACCCCTCAACAGAAGAACAACTTAAGAATTTGTACTGATGAAACAACAAAGGTAAGAGTATATTTAAACAAAGGTAAGAGCTTTTAACCTCACATGTCATGTGATTCACAAAGGCAGTGGATAACACTAAACACTCGGTCAAATATATGACAGAATAGTCTACATGATTGTATCACCAACAACTAAGGCATTTAAATATTTCAAAGGCCACTATGACCAACAACTTCAATGCATGACCAAAAGTACAACAACGCGATATTACTGAGAACAGTTTTGATTTCTTTTTCTTACAGTCGTCAACATGAATCAGAAATAGTTTTTGTAATAAGTGTAGAAAATCTATACACTATGTTATATTTTCAGATTGCAAGAGGTTACAATTTATACAAGATTGGTATACTATTCTAGGAGGAAAACAAGGAGAGGGAAATAGGGAGAGGAAAACAGGTTCCCAATTTTCCAGATTATGTCACTTCTAACACTCCCCCTCAAGTTGGTGTATAGATATCTCGCATACCCAACTTGAAACACAAGGGATGAAACATCTTACCACTAAGACCCTTAGTCAGAATATCAGCTAGCTGATGTCCTGTTTTTACAAAAGGTAAGCAAATAAGACCACTGACTAATTTTTCTTTGATGAAGTGTCTGTCAATCTCAATGTGCTTCGTTCTATCGTGTTGTACCGGATCGTTTGCAATACTAATGGCTGCCTTGTTATCACAAAACAACTGCATAGGCCCTTTAGTTGTAACACCCAAATCTTCTAGCAAGGTTCGAAGCCACATTAGTTCACATATACCCAAGGCGATAGCTCAATATTCAGCCTCAGCACTAGATCTTGCCACAACAGACTGTTTTTTACTACGCCAAGTAACAAGATTACCTCCAACAAATGAATAGTAGCTTAATGTAATCGACGATCCTCTATAGAGCCAGCCGAATCTGAGTCGGAAAAAGCTTCGACTCTCATATGACCATTTGGTGCAAACAATAAACCTTTACCAGGAGCGGACTTGAGATACCTCAAAATTCTGTAAACGGTTTCCATATGACTTTGTCGAGGATCATGCATATATTGGCTGACTATACCCACAGCATAAGATATATCGAGTCTAGTATGAGACAGGTATATCAGTCGTCCCACTAGACGTTGATATCTTTTTCTATCAACTGTAGGTCTTGTGCCTCCCTCTAGATGATGATTAACTTCAATAGGAGAATCAACAGGTTTACATCCTAGCATGTCAGTTTCTGTTAAGAGATCAAGGACATACTTCCGTTGAGATAGAAAAATTACACTGGAAGATCTTGCAACTTCAATACCAAGAAAATATTTCAAAGTGCCAAGATCTTTGATTTCAAACTCTTTAACCAGACTCGCTTTGAGATTAACTATCTCTTCTTTATTATCCCTTGTCACTACAATGTCATCAACATAAACAATAAGAATGACAGTCTTACTATTTATTTGTTTGACAAATAGAGTGTGATCTGCTCGACTCTGCTTGTACCCAAGTTTTATTATTGCTTTGTGGAATTTGCCAAACCAGGCTCGAGGAGATTGCTTCAACCCATATAACGCCTTTCGCAGTCTACAAACCTTATCCTTGGTGACAGATGAGGCAAAGTCAGAGGGTATTTCCATATATACTTCTTCTTCCAAGTCACCATGAAGAAATGCATTTTTTACATCCAATTGTTGAATATCCCAGCCAAAGTTTACTGCACATGAGATTATGGTACGAACAGAGTTCATCTTCGCTACAAGAGCAAAAGTCTCCTGGTAATCAATCTCATGGGTTTGAGTGTACCCTTTTGCAACTAGCCTAGTTTTGAGTCTTTTAACTGTCCCATCTGCCTTTTGTTTCACTGTACATACCCATTTGCAGCCAACTGGTCTTTTCCCATAAGGAAGAGTAACTAGTTCCCAAGTATCATTCTTTTTCAAGGCATTCATCTCTTCTATCATAGCATGTTTCCAATTCTCGTTGCTAATTGCTTATTTCCACCCCTGAGGAATAGATATAGAGGACAAAGAAAAAACAAAGGAATGGTAGGATGCAGATACAAAATTCGAGATAGGATGTTGTGTACAAGACCTGACACCTTTTCTAAGAGCAATAGGAATGTCAGTATCATCAGAAGAATAAATAGGATTAGGATTCTTACCATTAGTATTATCAAGACTCGGTTCGGTGCAAGGTTGGTGTAGTGGTGTAGCAATGGCGACCTTATTTTTTCCTTTTCGAGTATAAGTCATCAACTCAGGCTCAGGCTGTCTATCACATGACTCGTGTGACTGTAACTCCCCCTGTGTAGAATTATCAGAAACAACAACAGGAATAGGAAAAGATGGTATAATAGTACTTGAAATACCAGTCTCAAAAGGAAGCGTCTCCTCATCAATAACATCCTCCCCCTGAGGAGAAGGTGAAGGAGAATAAAAAGGTTCTGATTCCCAAAAAGTTACATCCCGAGTGACAAATACTTTGTTAGAAGGGGGGTGATAACATTTATAACCTTTTTGGGTTGGAGAATAACCAATAAAAACACATCGAAGAGCTTTGGGATCTAATTTACCCTGAGTGGGAGATTTATCATGAACATAGCACACACATCCAAAAACTCGTGGCGAGGGAGAAGGATTGGTTATGTGCTGGAGGATGGAGATAGGACTTTTGTTTTCAAGGCTTCTAGAAGGAAGGCGGTTGATAAGGAATGCCGCAGTCAGAACCGCATCACCCCATAAAAATTTAGGGGTTTTCATTGTAAACATAAGAGTGCGGGCAACTTCTAGTAGGTGTCGATTTTTCCTTTCTGCTACTCCATTTTGTTCTGGGGTTTTGACACAGGAGATTTGAAGAATGATGCCATGCTGGGAGAGATAAGATTCAAAAGCATGATTATTATTTGTATTCACGACCGTTATCACTATGGAGAATTTTGACTTTAGCGTTAAATTGAGTTTGAATCATTTTATGAAAGTCCTGAAAGCAATCAAAAACTTCATTTTTGGAACGCAAAAAGTAAATCCAAGTGACACGAGAATGACAATCAATAAAGCTAACAAACCATCGAAAACCAGAACGGGAAACACTTCGAGAGGGCCCCATACATCGGTATGGATAATAGCAAAAGACTCAGAATGACGACTGTTAATAGCAGAATAAGTCGAACGTTTGTGTTTACCAAGTTCACATGGTTCACACAAAAACTGAGTTTTGTTACAATGCTTAACTAAAGACGGAAACAAAAATTCCAATACTGAAAAAGAAGGATGACCTAAACGACGATGCCATTGATGGAGAGGCTAAGTTGGAGTCTGAAACAGAGTGAAGAGCCTGAGTAGGGACCATGTTAGATGAGGGAACATCTAAATAATAAAGGCCATCAACTGCACTACCACTGCCAATCTTCTGTCCCATCACCAAGTCCTGAAAAATACAATGATTTAAAAAAAAGGTTAATGAACAGTGCATAGACTCAAAAAGACGTTGGACAGATAACAAATTTGCAGTGAAGGAAGGAATATGGAGAACAGATGATAAAGTCAATGAAGAGGTACAAACTACAGAACCACTCCCGGAGATAGAAGACAGGGAGCCATCAGCAACTCGAACCTTGTTTTTTCCAGAACGAGGCATATATGAAGTAAAAAGGTTGGAGGACCCAGTCATATGCTCAAAGGCACCTGTATCTATAATCCAGCTAAGGCAAGTGGGTGAAACAAGAAAAGCACAAGGAGGTATACCTGTTTGGGCATAATGAGAGGAAGTAGGTTTGGAATAGAACTTCCAAAAGGCAGTGATTTCCTCAGGAGTCAGTGCATGAGAGTGGAGGAGTAGAAGTACTAGGTACATCTGCAGAGAGTGGAGGAATAGACATATAGGCATGAAATCCACGTCCACGACCAGATTGACCTCCACGTCCTTTAGGACGCCCATGAAGCTTAAAGCAGCAATCTCTAGTATGATTCTTCCCCTCACAATAGTCACACTCACGGGACTACTTCTCAATCGGAGAGGGAATGGGAAAGCCATGCTTAGGATATGAGGCAATCAGGGCGGATCGGTCAGCAGAATTTGCAAAATTTGATTTTAGTACCATCACCCGACGCCTACTTTCCTCTTGTTGGACTCTAGCATGAGCCTCTCTCAGTGATGGAAAAGGTGTCTGACCAAGTAGTTGTGCTCGAATTTGATCAAATTCTATATTCAAACCAGCCAAGAAATCTACAACTCTATCTTCATTAATAAACTTATGATAAGTCGTTGCATCTTCCCGACATTTAGCTGAGAAAACCCGGTAATGATCGAGCTCCTGCCAGAGTGCATTAATCTCTGCAAAGTACTGTGCCACGGGCTTCTCCCCTTGATCCAACTCACGGATTCGTTTACGGATATCATATGCCTTAGACATATCACCAGAAACATAGAAGGTTTGAGAGATAGCTTCCCAAAGTGCATATGATGTGTCTAAGAACATGTAACTACTCCTCATATGTGGTTCCATTGAGTTAAAAATCCATGTTTTGACCATAGAGTTATCGGATTTTCATTCTTCTTGAGCAATACCTGTTTGTACAGGCATGGTGGTTATACCAGTGATAAAGTGTTGTATTCGATTTGCTTCAATTGACATACGACATGATTGGGACCAAGCTAGGTAATTGCTTCCATCCAACTTGAATGGACTAAGAACCAAAGCAGAGTTGAGATGGTGATTTCTAATCAACTGGCCTTTATTGGTTTCAATGGTACCATCACTGTGAGTGAGACTAGATTCTGCCATGGCGAGGTTACGGTGATAGGAGCAACAAGATTTATCCAAGGAAATAGCAACAAGGATAATGTACAGGCTCAAAAGGAAGACAGTGTATTCTTAGAGGCAAACAAAAAAATGTTGCAGGCAGTTTTGTACTTCTTTTTTTTTTGAATTCAGTTAATAGATGCAGTAACTCACAGTAAGGCAGTGGGCACTAACTTAGTTAAGAAAGCCTTAAGAAGCAGGAAGCAATGACTCGCAGTGAAATAAACAAGCCCAACCGAACCAATAATAAGCCAAATCCAAGCAAACCTGATTTTCTCTCTGTAAAACCACTGTGGATGGGTAGAGGAGAGAGAGGCGATCACTGTGGAAGAAGCCGCGTCGGAAAAAAGTCGCCGGAAAGTGGCTCACGCGCCGGCGCGTGGCGTCGGCGGTCAGGCGCGTGGGTGGCGCGTGCGGCGGTGGGTCGGAAAATGGAAACTTCCGAGTTGGTCGCCTGGCTATGGGTTACCCAATTATGATATCAATTTCAATGTATGTAATTGTCCAAGCTAGTTTTCAACTGAAAAATATAGCAGCAGCGACCGGAAAAGAAAAAGGAAAGAAAAAAAACTCTGATTAATGAATCAGGCTCTGATACCATGTAATAAGTGTAGAAAATCTATACACTATGTGATATTTTCATATTGCAGGAGGTTACAATTTATACAAGATTGGTATACTATTCTAGGAGGGAAACAAGGAGAGGGAAATAGGGTATTGGTATACTATTATGTCACTTCTAACAGTTTTTTTACTTGTCAAAAAAAATCAGAAATAAGGTGCACACCGCAGCTTTTCAGGTGAGTAATGGAATATGAAACTCAACAGCACCACAACTACACAGTAACACAGAGAACAAGTGTGAAGGTTGAAGAATAGAAAAGGATACAGAAGTTGATCAGGATGTTATGAACACAATGAATGTCTCAACAACAAAGGTGGGGAGAAATAACAATCAAATGAAAGGGGTAAGCAATTTTCTCACAGCCCACAGTAGCATGGTCCTATCCAATGCTTGTAAAACTATTCTTTTTGCGGAAGAAGACACTCAACATACCTCCACCCTATCTAAAAATGCAGCAAACTGCCTGATCCCCTTAACTACCATACCTCTTCAACCAACATTAACCAACTCTAGAGGACCAACCAATATCGATTTGTGCCACTTCCGTTGCATCATTTATACACTCAACAGAAACAATATATATCATCTAGCAACACCAATATTCCATCAAAGAAAAGTAACTTTTTGGAACATAGCATTTTAAGATAACAACCGTCACAATTGTACTTCATATGACCTAGATTCAGCATATCCATCAGTTCAAATTAAATATAACCTAGATACTACAATTGCACATTTAATCTTTTATAATTTAAAAGTGCTCCGGGATTAAGATGAATTTAAAGATGGTCACAGAGAAAGTGTGCTCGAACAGCTTAAACAGAAAATGAAGGAGGTGCACAAATGATGATTCCCTTAAAAACAAGACTCCGGATCTTGCCAGAAAGGCAAAAGCCAACAAGAAAGAAGCTGTCCTGAAAGGCTGAAACTTCATCTTCTTCTTGTCAATACTTCCATTTTAGTTGTCCCAATTTTGGGGGTGCGTATGAAAAGGATTTTAAGATGCAATACTTCAAATGGCACAACATAAGACTGAAGAGAAAAATAAAATATAGGATGTACTTCAAATGGCACAACATAATACTATTTTAACTTTCTGAAAAGATTCAAAGGAAAAAAACGGGAATGATAGAAAGTTAAAAACAAGGAAGATTAGAGCCTATGTCGAAACCATGATCAATTTTCTTGAGCCATGGTGTTACATGCTCCACCTAATTATAAAATTTATAATATGCATTTGCATCATTTGGATGGTGTACCATTGCACATATTTTATGACACCATTAATAGATTTAGATAAAGTGCACCTTTAAAGATGAAGTAAGAGAGAGAAATTATAATAATTAGAATAATAGTAATAATAATGATAATAATAATAATAATATAAAAAAAAATTTAAACTAAACTGGATACACTTACTTGCTGGATGATCTTTCTTCGCCAAAAGTATCCCAATAAATATTGAGAACAATGAAAATAAGACAGGTATAAGAAAGGCAGGTGCAACTCGATTGATCATTTTCACACCGCCAAAAACAATAAAACATAAGATGATGGTCACAATAATCCCATAAATCTGCAGGTCATGTAAACTTGGACTTGATATAGGCTCTGCAACTGCCGTGCCATTTACTTTTGTGATAGTCTCTGCATTTAAAAGATGGCAAATGAAATCAAATGGGCTGTGTAAATTTTGTTGTACATTTTTTAACAGTACGAGTCACTTGGTATCCCCGACCACCAATGACACATATGCCAACTATACCCTTCAAACACACGGAATGAAAGATATGAAGGATAGGGCTGATAATGCATCAGAAAAGAACAAAAGAAGAGGTGATATATGATAAACTAATAGTGCACTTTGCACTAAATTGTGATAAGGTAAGACTCGTACCAAAGTTGACATCAAGTGACACCAGGAGTTGCATTACATTTTATTTTTTATTTGTTCGATAGGTAAGTTGCAGTACATATCTTCTGTGACATAACACGCTTATTAGGAACACAATTATGTGGTAAGAAAATCTGCTACATGTAATTCTGATGAAGAAATAGGTATATTTATTCGTCAATACCAAAAATGCCAAATAAATTTGCTAGATTTATTTATGAAATCTGAACATTGACGGCAAATATGTCCAAGGCATTACCTCTAAATAACCCGGCGCTTGGCACAGCATTTAAAAAGGTCTCTACTGCTCCCAACACATAACTAAAGTCACAACCAAACAATAAATAAGGACAAACTTTCAAGTGAATTTCTTACGTATCTTGCATTTGATAATGGCATTAAAATAATTACAAGTGATACCTCCTTTTAATCATGCAGCTTAACCTTAAATGTTGCTTTGCAATAAATAAAAATAGAAACACGCTATACACTCACAGGGATCCAGAAACTGCATTTCCAAGAAAAAAACACAGTCCAATACTGACTCCAACCTCTGGACCCAAGGCACGACCAATGAGATAGTAAGGCCCCCCACCCTAAATGCACAATAGATACATCGAGAACATAGACTTGTATCAGTCATTCTAACAATATAAATGTCAATGTGTGTTTGTGTGTGCACATATATATAGTAGTCCCCAATAAAGCCGATAATGAGTTCTAAACATTAATATATCCAAAAGAGGAGATGGCGAAAATCCAATCATGAATTTTTTTTCATTACATGTCTCCATCATTCTCCCCTATTTAAGAAAACTTGACCTCGATTTTTGAAATGTGGAATAATCATAATACAAGCAATAAAGTTCTATTTAATACGCTTTCTATTCATTATTTTACAAGATAAACCTACAGGTTCAAAAAAGACGTACAATGTGGACCAAAATGGAAGTGTATAATCAGCGCATACACTAATAATGCAACTCGCTGCCTGGAGATTGGCTACTTGATTGACCCAACCATAGAATTATGGTGCATAATTAAGAGTTTTGCTGCCTAGAGATTGGCTACTTGATTGACCCTGCCATAGAACTATGGTGCATAATTAACAAAACTCTCGAGTGCAATTTCCTTGATATTGTCTTGAAGATAATCCGATAAGGTTTAATTTCATCATTGAAGTCAGTTCCAACTTCCATGAAGCATAAAAAATTAAGAAAATAAAAATTGAGAGAGAAAGAGACCTTGCTCCTCTTTCTTAGATAAAAAGAGACTGTGCTCCACTTTCTTAGATAAAAAGAAACATTGCTCTTACTTACAAACTCAAGCATTCTGACAGCGTAAACATTAAACACCACAAAGACAACTGATCGTTTATGATGTTAAAACCAGTTTTCTATGTCTTTCGTTTAGACACAAGAAAATAACCTAATACAAGACAAGCAAATGGTAGTAGTATAATAAAGAATAAATGTCCATTTTACCTTCATTGCACCATTAGTTGCAATTGCACTCAATGATACAGAAGTCAGGAAAGTACATGAGCCACAAAAGGCAACTAGTACCAGTGACTCGCCTATGCCAGCCATACCAACAATCCTGCAATTTTCACAGAAACAGAAAAGCAGTTAGCTTAAATTAAGACAGAGAATGGACAACGAAAGGGTAAAGAGAAGTGTTTTTATAAGCTTTACGAAGAAATTATGAATAGGAAAAGCAAAAGACAGAGAAATAATCAAATACACTCAAGTCTACAACAATATACATAATCAATCAGATTTAAGCTTGAAAAAAAATATAAGACTGCCTAAACACTAACTATGGCCAAGTATAACAACAAAGTCAACTGATATAACTATTATGAAGTACACAAATGCTATATAAATTGATCATTATAGCAGTAAGTACTTAATGTTAGGTAACAAGGTGATCCGATGTGGTTTTGATTTCTTTCCACCAGAACGGGCCTGATGCTACGGTCAGAACTATGTCATACATGTAAGTCCTTGGAAGGATGTTTCTTGATTTTTCACATCAACTGCTCTTCACCTCCTTGGGACTTCCATTTGTAGAAATTAGATTGATGGTAACAACGCTGCACTGATTTAATTGGTGTATACTTTCCAGGTGTAAAGAACTCCCACTAGCCAAGTTTGGAAAACCAAGGACCCATTCAAAGTTAAGAATAGTAGAACTACGTGTTCAATACTCGATAGGCACAATACAAATGAATTCTTTTGTTTAGATAAAAGAATATTTCAGCTCAATACTAGTGATATGCAGCATATTTGAAGTCCTTATGCATATCCCTGATTGTTGTGTTTTATGCAATGAAAAAAAAATTACACTGCTCATTGTCTTGGAGGCCATGTAATATGCTATTCAAGATTTTGTTAGGCAGCTTGGGTATGTCCAAGTTCAGTTCCAGAATTGGGAAATAAATTTCCCGCATTTAGGGGTGCAAAGGATGCTCTGCCTCTTTGGCAGTGAATTACACACTTTGGGGTATTTGATCAGAAAGGAATGCCAGGTTTTTCAAGATCATTAATTTTCTTTCCATTTGATAAGAGATTTAGTGGTGCTCATTTCTTCTCTCTGGGCCTTACCTATGGGAATGTTTAAGGAGCATGCTACTACTGATGTTTAGAGGAACTGAAAACCAGTCTTTTATGTGTACTTTTCCAGTCTTTCCTTTCTTAGTCTTTTGAAGGACTGGTCATAGTCTCTCTCTCTCTACATATATATATATATATATATATCGGTTATATTTTAAATAGTAAACAAAAATTAAAAAAATAATACCTATTCAACACCTCAAATTTGGTAGAAGGGCCAAGCAGCAAACAACATTCAATTTAATCTTCATCCCACATACACTAAAAATAAGATATATCCGCTAACAGTCACTAATAATATCAGTGAATATGGCATTTACCAAGAAAAATGATGTAGGAAACAATTCCCAAAAGATCCGATTTTAACTCAAAGCATACATTTAATAAAAGCATATATGTTCACAAAAATCCACTAGAGATATCAGGAGATGTGACATTTACCAAGAGAAACGGATGTAGTAGATAATTCCCAAAATATTTTGCAAGCATGGCACAAACACTCCCATCATTGTTCCCAGTTTATAACCGGTAGTAGTCTGCATGATTAGTTTTTTCTTTGGTAAGCCATCATTAATACAGATCAAATGACCATAAAACACATTCCGAATGGAATAAATGGTACTGCCCATTATCATAAGAGGAAAGTTTACATCTATTATCTATATGTAGGATACATTAGCGTGAGATATTTGATATACACATTAATTATACATTTTATTATCCCTATTTTTATTAGTTTATATGTTTATTTTATTTAACTAATATCATTTATTTTGTTTTGTAGGATTTATTATTTACTGATCTTAGTGAACAAGCAAACGATAATATTCCAGGTTTTAAAGGAGGAAAAGGACTTTACAAGATTACCATGTAGAGGTCAAAGTCAAGAAGGAAAGAAGAGGATAAAAGGAAACAAAAGAGACCAAGTTCAAGGAACTTAGGGCACAAATAATTTTTCCGTCTATAGGGACTTGTATTTTGGAGAGAAGGGGGCAAGAATTTTTTATTTAATTTTTTCTTTTCTTTTCTCCTTGCTTTCTGCGGCTACACAGTAAGATCAAGGATAATGCTTCTCTTTTGTTTCAGATGAAGGCTTAGTCAGGGAGTAATATTAGAATAGTTTTTCTTTTCTTTTCTTTTCTTTTCTTTTTTAGTCTTTTTCGGTTGTACTCTCCAAGTTATATAATAATTTTCCTTCTTTTACTTTTTTATTCTTTCTCAACTTATGCTATAGATTTTGTTCCATATTGTTATAGTCAGTAGTACTAGTTTTAATTTTAATTTTGTTCATGTTAAATTCCATGGCTAACTAAATTTTTAATACATAGGAATTAGGATGATGATAAAACCAGGTATTACCGTATTGCATATTAATATTTTTTTTCCCTTCCAATATTATTGCCTAGTTGTTCTCGCCTACATATTTACCTTCGATTAAAATTCATACATGATTCTTATGTTAATTAAGAGGTTTGGATAAGTTATAGGTAATTCGTGAATTTTCCATAACTTATGTTTGCCCATATTAATTATATGAATCATTAATTTTAAAGGGAAGGGAAAACAAAATTAGGAATTAATTCGGAAAATAAGGAATTATTTATTATGTTAGTACTTAGTGGATTCGGATTCCTAGGTAGCTTTTCTCATTAATAGGTTTTGTTATTAATTATTAGTTTGCATATTTTAGTTAGTAAATTATCTCCATTATATCTATTTCTAATTTGCCTGAAATTTAAATTTAGGTTTTTAAAATTAATCTAGTCTATGTGAGTTCGACCTGTACTTGTCAGTTCTTTAATTTGACATTGTGCACTTGCAATTACTTAAAATTATCACATCAATATTCAACACTCGAAATGCCAAATTCCTAGCAAAATAATGGAGGGAAAAGTTGTTTTTTAATTCGAATAATGACTACACACAATTAGAGGCATATTGCAAGGTCAAAATATATAATAACGATGAAGGAGATATGCATCGGTTACGTACCTCAACTAACGTTCAGTCTAACCAAAATAAGCTATTGGATTTCGATGCGACAAGTAGATAGGAGGACAAAATTATGGCAATACTTATTAGAAACAAAAAATTCAAGAAAAATAGCAAAACTTAGTGGTAATACAGTTCGTACTTCGTAAAATCCTTTTCCTGAAACTGTCTTCATTCACTAAATCAAATGTATCTTGCTCAAGTTAGTAACTAGTAAGATGCAACCAAGTTGTATATATTCATTACTACATTAAACATTTAGTTTAAAAAAGAACGTTGATTGAACTACAAAGTCCTCTATGTTTGTACGTTTTCTTATTCATCTTTCTATGCAAGGTGGTCCATTTTAGAAATACAACATAATATCTGCACACACACACACACACACACAAAAAAAAAAAATAGGTACCTACCGGCTACCGCTAAAGCTTTAAATTCAAGTTAGCTTTTGATAGAGCTCAAAACTAATATGTATACAATTCCCAAGCAGAAAGTTATGGGTAAGCACAAAAGAGTTTAAGTTTAAGAACGAAATGGGTTAAATCATTTTTTCCCCAGTGAACTGACCCTCAATTTACATTAACATCACATAATTGATTTTTTTTCCATTCGACTTATTGAACTGTAATTGTTTTATAAATCATAACAAAATCCGTTAACTTGTTTGACTTTTAACATAATGAATAATATGTTAGAGGAAGAATGTATCTAAGTCATATATATGTCAATGTGGCATGGTATGATAGGAAAAAAAATTACTTACGAAAAAATTAGATTAACTAATTACACATACAAAAAGTACACCTACACTAATTAAAATTTTGCAAGAAATTAAATTTATTCTAAAATTTATTTTAAAAAAACCACAAAAAATTCAGATAATAAAAAACTAAAATTAAGTAATTTTTTATTAGTAATATATAAATTTAAAACTAATTATATGTTTCAAATAAATTCAACAAGTAAATCAAATTAAACAAAAAAATCCATTACACTAATCTAAAATCATTAATTCATCACGACATTTCTTTTGTGTAATAACTAAGACTACACAAGGCAGTACCTCACCTCTTTAAAAAAAAAATATCACCAGTACCTCACTTGAATCCTCCAAAAACTTTTGATAAGAGAAATACAAAGAAAAGATCAATATTGAACTAAATTTCTTTCTTCTTGTTTGCTGCAGATCTAGAAAGCTAAGAGTCGCCAAAAATAATAGAGGCGGCTAGACCTATTAACTCTCTCACTAACCTCTCTCCAAACACATATGATTAATTTTCTTCAATCAAACTCTCATATATCATTTCCCAAGTAATCAACCAATTTCTTAAATTTGATTTTTATTTTTCCTTTTTTTAACAAAATTTTGACTAGATCTAGGCGAAATTACAGGGCCGGTCCTAGGCTTTGCGAGGCCCAGGGCGAAATTTCTCGAGGGTGCCCAGTGGCGGGGGTTCGGGGGCAGCGCCCCGAGCCAATTTTTTTATAATATTTTTGTATTTTTTTTAATTTCGCGGGGGTTCGTAGTATGTTGAAATAAAACACTTTTTTTAATATAAAGGTTTGACAAAAAAAAAATTTACAACATAATTAAAACAGTATTTCATATCAACAATTGTAAAAGTGTTTTTGAAAAAAAATAAATTAAAAAAATAATAAGGTTGCCTTTGTAGTCAATATTGTGCCATTTAAGGTCATTGTATGAAATTAACCCTATGATTGGTCATTTGTCATATTAGGCTAGTTCTTTTTTTTTTTCCCTTAGAATTTAAGCATTGAAAAATTACAAATAGGAGTTTGACATTTAATGTTGGAACTTTTTTTGGACCGTTAGTGAAAAAGAAATGGAAAGCAAAATCAAAATGCACCTGCCAGGAATTGAACCCAGGCTTATACCAAGGCAATGACCTCTTCTACCGCTGGACCACTGGAGCTTTACTTATAAATAGACATATATAGACATATATACACAAACTTATAATTAATTTTGGGCCCTCTTGAACTTTGGGCCCTGGGCGGTCGCCCTGGTTGCCCTGGCCCAGGGCCGGCCCTGCGAAATTAGACCGGATCATTGACAACTATTGATAGTTTTGGGTGATTAAGTTTAGGATCCATAATATGAACAAATGATTTCTCTTTTTTTTGTCTAAAAAATAAGTTATGGAATTGGGGAAGAAAGAGAAAATTGGTCTCTTTATTTTGAGATAGATCTTAAATTTGGAGGTTCCAATGGAGTTGAATCTTGGCTAAATCTGAGTTATTGTGGAGTTTGGACTAATGGTAGATGATTTGTTGTAGAAGTTTGAGGTGTAAATATTGGTGATTTTGGCAAATGGTTATGGCTTGACAATGAATGTTTTGGTGGAGTTCATGTGAGGAAGATGAAGGGTTTTTTTTATTTTTTTTTATTTTCTTTAGTTTTCTTTAAAGGAAGAAGAATTTAAATGTGTAAAATAGTTAAAAATAAGTTTTTTTCCCTTAATTATTAATACATATCATCATTGTTAAATCATGTTTTAATCAGCTAAATAATCCACATAAGCATCCAAGATGGTGCCACATAGATTTTCTGTTAACTTTTAACACTCTTCGATGGATTTTTTTAAATTTTGTAAAAAAAATAAATTTAGTTCAATGAGTTGACTAGAAGAAAAAAAAAATCAATTCAGTGATGCATATGTAAATTGAGATTCAATTGAGTAGGGAATGATTTAACCCAGAAAGAAATAGGAGTAGTAATTTCATTCTTCCCAACTTAAGTTGTTTTCAATAATATACAGCAGAGGGGAACAATTATCCAAGTCCACCACTAGTATATACTTTCTTCTCACCATCTTCTTATGGTAAACATAAATGCTATAAAAGTAAGCACAAATTAAACAGGAACCAGAACAATATTAACAGTATGCCATCAACCTGTAAATACTCTAGGCATGTATGTAACTTAGAAAAAAAAAAACAGAAGTACCTTCTGGTGCTGCTCCAAGGTGGCAGGAACCTCTTCACCATCTCTAGGACTAGATGGTGTTGTAATTTGCTCTCCCGTCATGCTGAAACAGCCAGCCCCATAAAGAGGACGTTTTAAAATGATTCAGAAAACAAATAATGAAGAAGATTTAGCATAACCAAAAAATTAAGTATATAGAACTTGTAGAGAGAAGAACCATCACTCCCAAGCCCCCTTTTTGTAGTATAACTAAAATAAATTACAAACTTTGAATAAGAAAGATGGTTTCTTTAAATGCATGTGATCAAAGTGCCTGCTTAAATAATTTGAAATAAAATCAGCATAGACATTAACAGCAAGAGGAGAAGGAATGTATAAGGTAGAAACTGAATCCAGTAACTTGTACCTCTTAAGACCTAGAATATTAACAAGAGAATCAAAACCAAATAATTCCAATTTAGATTCTCCCTGGGAACCATTGGCAACTCCATGAGTAGGCAATGAACCTTCTCTGGCGTTTGTTTTCAAGTTCGGCTGCATGCCCCCTTTTATTTTCCTGCCACGTCATATAAATCAGTATGAGAAAATCAAAAAAGCAATCAGAACTGAAAGAAAACAAAATAGAAATTTTGCAAGAACTAAAGTTGCTACACCGCAGAATCACACAATGATTATATGATTCCCCAAAAAAAAAGAGGGAAAAAACAAAAAGAACAGATATGAAATAAGCACTAGGTCATCTCAAGTGTTCCTCCCACTATGAATCACCAAATTAACACAATCCTTCACCGCCCTTCCCGAAAGTCTACTCAAAATCTCCATTACAAGAATAAAAAAAAATACGAAATAGCGAGCCTCCCTGCCTCAAGTCCTCAACTTTTCGGCGCTAGCAAAGAATTCTCTAAAGAAAGCCATTAAATAAACAGAGAATCTCACAGAAGAGATGCAAAACTTAATCCAATCCCTCCAACTCAGCCCAAACTCCATACTCTCTAGAAGAAATAAAAGAAAGTCCCAGTTAATGTGATCGTAGTACGCCTTCTCAATATCAAACTTATAAAGCACCCCCAAGGTGTCATTCAAATCATATCTTACAAACACTCATTATTCACAAGGGTTGCATCAAGATTTTGCCTTCCAACAACAAATGTGATTCAGGTCCCCAGCACAACAAAACCCAGTACCCTACTCAACCAAATCAGTAGAGGCTATGCAAGAATTTTATAAGCACTCTAGAAGGTTAATCCGATGTAAATCTCAAATATTGTCCACCGCAAATCTTCTTGAAACCAAATACCGGGTGGTCTCTCACCATCTCACGACATAATAGTCATTTGAGAACATCTCTAGCCAATCTAAGAAATCAAGGATTCTTTTGTAGGTTGGTGAATCCGAATCGAGATTCATGGATTCTTCTAGATTAAGCAGGATTATACTGGGAGATTCTCTTGTAATTTTTTAATTTTTGATATAATGTTTTATTTACTAATACAATATATTTTCTAAAATCCTGGATAGTACTACTATATAAAAACTTTGTCTTTCTTGGATATTTATAAATTTTATCATGAATTAATATTTATTGCTATTGAAGTTTTAACATATATGTGTACATGCACAAAAATATATGGATTATTTTTATTTGTATAAATATAAATTTACTTCCGCTGAGTGAGACTTTATCCTGATATAAAGAATCCGCCAAAGGGCCTTCTTCTAAATAATATTTAAATATGTGTTGAATCCCCGAATCCCTATTTTCTGATATTTGTCGAACTGCCAAATCCACATATGGAGAACCCAAACCCTAAACCTGAATCCATACTTCTTAGTGCCAATCAACAGATACAAGGAAAGAGAATCAGTTGCCTAGGTCCACATGAGTACTCTCCCCCTTCCAAAGGCCAACTATCTAATCCTAAAATCATTAGACTCATCTATCACCATATATAACCTAAGGGCATATGCTACCAAAGTACATAAGCATATTATTTGCTTCAACTATCTCACAACTGGAACCCCCATTTAAAAGTCGAACGGTTTTGATTTTAATATAATCCAACCAGTTCAAATTGCATACCAATTTTTAGAGCTTATTTTCTCTTTCTTACTAAATAATGGTCAACAACTATACAATTGATACACCAAATTTGACCATGCACAGACGCTGTAAGAAAAAAAAAATTGACAAGGCACAACTCATCCAAACTTTCAACAGTTCTTTTTACTTGCATTGAAGGTTTAAGAACATGAATTTGTATGTCTTGGAGCATTGAGTGGATGAATGAAATTCCAACATCTAACATCAAATCCTAGACTAGAATCACAAACGGACAAAATCTTCACTCAAACCAGATTCTAACATAGGCAATTAAACAAACATGTGATACACATAAATAAATACATTCAAACTTACAAAGTTATACCATTTAGTGAACCACAGAAGGGGGTTTTGTGTTACCCTTTCTCTAAGCTCCGTCACAATCTTACCAGGACAAAAATTTACTCAAACTCGAAAATATATGAATTAATATCCACTACTCCTAATTTCCTCCTAACTTATCCTAAAGTATAGAATTTGCACACGCATGTGTGTGCCACATACATTAGCAGACACTTATTCAAGCATTTTACGTATTATGTTAATGTACTTAAGTGTGTATTACTTATCAAGTGAACGAAATCACAATACAATAACTGAAGTCCAAAAACATGTCTATAGAGAGAATAAGTTGCAGAAACAGCTAACTTCAGAGAATATTTCTGCAATGTGATTGTAATCAATCCATCAATTCCATTACAGATACGAGTTTATATTATTGAAAGTAAAAGAAGGGGCATGATAAACACATTGCTCAAACCAGTAAATAAAACCACAATAATTCCAAATTCAAAAACCTAGATACAGATAAGGACGTAAGAGAAGGAAAACAAACTTACTTCAAGGAAGAAGATCCAGGATCTAACGTAGACATTTCGAGCACAGCCCGATCGTTATCCTGCGCTACAACTGGGCTGTACTTTCTACCCCGACCCGTCCGAAATTCATTCTCATCCGACCCCTCAATCTCTTCATTATCCATTACTATATTATTCTTCTTCGGATCTATATATCTATAAATGTTTGTATATACATATATATATAGTGAAAGAGAGAAAAAATCTCCGCAACCAGATTCCGCTATATATATGTATATATGTATATGTATATATGAAGATTGTAGAGAGAGAAAGAGAGAAAAACAAGGGCAGCTGTTCTTAAGAGAGAAATGGCTTTGAATAAGAAAGAGAAGAAGCGGATGTATTTGAATAGAGAAGGAAGGAAGAATAGGAAAATGGTGTTTTCTTATTTTTCAACCTTTTTAAACCGAAAATGGGTCATTTTCACGCGCCACTTTTAAAGCGTGCGGGGTACTAATAGTCTCTCATTTCATTTTTTATTTTTTATAATTCAATATATAATTTTTTTCTGTTTTTCAAAATTAGAGATATATTTATAATTTAAAATTATAAAATGATATGAAATTTTTAAGTAGATTGAAAACCATCACATTATCACTAGAATTTGTTAACATTAGAGATATTTGAAAAAATTAACTTTTTCTAAAAAAATCTGTCGTTCTATAAATATAATTCTATTTTTAAACAAAGAGTATGTCTCAAACTGAGAATATCTTTTACTTACAAAATAACCGAAAGTAATTATTAAAATCTATCCTTCATAATATTAAAAAAAAAGTGAGAAAATGTAGTTTTTATTAAAGATTAATACTCCACCTGATTGAAAATGAGAGTCGCACACTTTATTTCAACTTCTTTTTTTTCACAAATATTGAGGTTGGCATAATGGACATTTTTTTTTATCAAATACTCTTTGTTTAACAATTAATTATACATTTAAATCTTACTTAAGAGCTTGCAAAAGTTATAAATTTTAATGATATCAATTTGTACTACCATCAACAAAATGGAACTCTTTTTTTTCTAAAAAATAAACAATATTGGCAATAGAGATGGAGTAATAGTCCCATTTGATTTTTGTAATATTTGGCTTGTGAGAAGTTGGATTGCAGGATTTATTGGGGGCAACATTATTTGAATGTTGAGTGGTCAGTGGTGCTATTTTTAGTGAATATGTATAAATGGTTCAAGTTGCTATATGGGATAAGCCTAAAACTCCATTAGTCCATTGGCACACACACAGAGGGTCACAGAAGGAGTTCTTTTCAACAATTACAATACATAAATTACACCTTGGAGACAGCCTAGCTGATGTTGCCTATTACAAGAATGAGATGAAAATGCTAAAAAAACACTGAACAAATATTACACAGCTATAACATGGAATTTAAGTTGACAAAGAAAACCACGAAAAAAGAAGGGGGGGGGGGGGGGAATAAAAGAGAACCAACATAGAGAGAACTAAAACTTTTTGAAGGAAAAAAAATTAGATTACCCATTTAAAGATTGTTTTTTCTTGTGCTTTCCATGTTTGTCGCTCGTCTTTTCAACCTTTGCAGTTTCATTTTTCTGGTTGCTAACAGAGCCCTCTTGAGCACTGCACATCTGAGACTTCAACTTAAACCCGAGCTTCTTTGATACAACGCTTCCCCAGGTGCTAGTTCCCTTAACCCGGCCCAATTTTTCAATCTCTTGCCTCATATTTGAACACTCTTTCTCGAGCTCAGAAACTCGCATCCGCATGCTGTCCATTCCCACCTTCAGAACTTGATTCTCTCTCACAGCTGTGGTCCAACCTCCCTCATTGGACCCCACCAAGCCACTTCTCAGCTGCCGTGAGCCGTCAAGATTGTCTGAGACAAGGAAGCAACCGGCAATGGAAGTCCTAAGCTGGAGTTGCTCGAAGAAGAGGACTTGGACTATAATTCTTAGTGGCAGTCTCTCATTTTGGGCAGCGTGGGTGCAAGCTTCCAAGGAGAGTTTTTGGCAGTCCATCAACCTGCATAATTGTTCTCTGTCGGAGTCCGCCAACCATGGGTGTGACTGTAGATTGTAAAACAACAGGGAGATTGATAAGCCTGAAAGAAACGATGATAGCATACCTAGAATGCACAAATTTTGCATTTCCGAAGAGATTAAATAGAAGTAATTGCCGAAGGAATGATTATCCCAAGTTACAGAGTTACTGTTTGACACAACTGTCTATATTTGTCCAAGATAAGGGCTTTTAATAAATGTTTGCTTGGCAATAAGCAGATAGAACGTATTGTCTGCTGTTAAAAGTGACTAGAATGGCAAGTTAAACTATAATCAAATTTATGTCAAAAAGTATCTCCTCCAATAAACACACGTGCAGAGCTCTACATCTGAATTAAATACAATTTTGTCTATTGGGCCACATCGCAACTGAGAGTAATTTTAAGAGCATAATTTGCACATTTAAAACTTGAGAGGGAGGGGATTAAGTTCACTTTGAAGTGCAAGTAAGCCTCGATTTCTAGTTTAAGAGAGGTTGGTTTCCATCTTCCAGTCAAATCTTAAATTCAACATCATAGCAAACTTGAATACCAACTCGTGAAGATATAGATCATGAAAAAATCTTTAAAACTTATAAGCTAAATGAGTTAAGGATCTCAAGTGATGAAGTGAATTTACCTTCAGATAAATGTCAATTGCACGATAAAGACCATCATCTAAGGGCCTGGCATAATCAGGAACCGCAGCAGCTAGAGACTGAAACTTGGGGAGCTTCAAATTAATATCCGGGGCAACCTCTGCCAGGTACCCATCAATTAGCTTGGCTACCATTGTGATTGGCGTCATTGATGGGGAGCCCATCGAATGGCCATCATCAACAGAAATAGGGGAGGCCCCACCTGCCACCTGATCTATGGCCAGGAAGTGCTCAAGAATTCTCTGCACACACTCAACATTATAAAGTGTCTCCATGGTATAAGAGAAGTTAGGCAACAAGAGATCTTCCAGTGTCGCCTGATCAAGCTGCATTCCTATTCTTCTTTCCAAGTTTGATATGCAGGAGGGGCTTGCCCGAAGAATCATGGCTGTTCGAAGTAGGCCGAAGAGGATCTTGGTTGAGATCAATCCCTTCTGCATAGGAAGTAATTGATCAAGCTCTTCAAGTAAAAGCTTCTGATCCTCTTCAGATGGTAGGCCTCCTGAACCCACTGGCGCAAGACGGTTGCTAGACTCGCTGGCGCTTTGACGCCGATTGAGCCCCGGAAGGTACTTCTTTGCATAGGAAGTGAGGGACCCAGCTATTATCTCCTGCTTGATTCCACGAGACTCCATAGCCGAAATCAACCTCTTGTAGAGAGGCAAACTTAGGCTTGATACATCTTTGTACCACCAATCTGAACTTGCATTTTTTAGCCTAGCCCCAGTGCTTATCCCATTCCACAAGACACTTCCACCGGGACTCTGCATGGGCCTGCCATGTTCCACAATAGGCCACCCAAACAGATTTGGGTCAGTACTTGCCTTCACAGCTAATGAATCAATGCACCGCTTGGTAAAACCGAGTTCTTCAGCATAGGGCAGAACATCATCGCAGCCTTGGAGCGCTTTTAAAGAATCTTTCCAATTTCGCAGCACTACTTGATTCAAAAATATTTCAGTCTGGGAAACTAGATTGCCTTCCCCATACTCTTCAGTCATTTCGAGATGCTCAGCAGCACACCGGAGGCACACAACATTTGCAGCAGTAAGTTCAAGTTTCACTCCATAACAGAACTTAGCAACAAGTTCAAATGTTTTAGCTCCACCAGGGATGTCAGGGAGCTTAATGACATGGCCATCTTCTTCTTCTCCAGAAGCTTCAGCAATCAATCGTTCCATCATGCCACTTCTGGAAAGCAAGGGAAACTGCATTGCATGAGAAAAAGAAACTATTAGAGATTATAAACTATAAATGTCACCTATCAAATGCTCCTCATTCCGCACAACTCCTATTCTTTGCTTTATTTCCAGAGCATGGTTTAAAAATTACTTGTAAAACTCGTATGAACTTGAATACTATGCTAGCAAAATATGTTACCTTGTGGAGATGGAACGACATATCCCCAACTTCAACAATAATATCACTTGGAAGGCCAGTTGTGCAGAACCTACAATTATTTTGACAAATTAATGTTTAACATTACAGGTTGAGAAGTCAAAATCAAAAGGTCAACATATCTTTAAGTGATGATCACATTACAAGAACTAGGAGTATTCTTTTCTTTAATACAAGCTATCAAGTCAATTTCTTTCAGTAATATACTTGGATTGGCATTATGAATCTATTATTACTTTCAGAATCAAGAAGCAACTTTCAGCTTTTGGATTGGCTTTTTTGGGTCCAAGTATTCAGATTTTAGCAAAATCAGAAAAGCAAGGAAGCTACTTTTTACAAGAATCCAAATAAGCAATAATCATAATCCAAAAGGGCTCAATATCTAAATTCTAGAGCAGAAAGGGTATACCCATCTGATAAAACCAACTTTGTGCCCAGAAGAAATACTGAATAGGTCATAAATTATGAATTTTCTGTGGCTGGTCAAGACATAGCAAAGCAAATCAAACATCTATAAATTTAAGAAACAGAAGAATGCTTTCACATTTTCATTCAGTTTAGCAGTACTATCGTCAGTATTATCGTCCTTAAATCATTGAAACACACTCCCCAACCTTTCTATTCGTAATTTAATGAAGAAGCAAACCAACTAATGGGGGGAAAAGAAAATCAATAGAAAGTACTACTTTAATCAGACAAACAAATAACCAAACTGTAAAAGTAATCTCCACCAATCGCAATCAGAAATTTTAAAACCAAAAATTGATGTCAAAGACTAAATTAAGAGACAATATTTGAAGAAGTATATATCCAAGGACTGTAACTTGGCAACATATTAAAATACCACAAGCTTTTGCAATTGCCTCAGTAATATGAATTAGCCCATCACATACTCCAAAAGCATACATAACAACACATACAGGATGAAAAATTAAAATTTTAAAAAAAAAAAGGTAGTCCACAGAAGGTGTTACACAATGGCAACAAGTCAACAACCAATAAATATGTGTGCGCTCTCGTGACAAAGCAAGATATAAAGATAGTATGAAAAGAGTAAACCAAGAAAGCCAAGTTACAGAGATGAGAAAACATACCAGGCCTGCCCTTGCCTTCGAAATGCATCTGTTTTCGACCCCAACTTCATACAAGCCATTTTTACACAATGTAGTCTTACTAAAGATTCAACAACAGACGCTGAGGTAGAAACAAGCTACTGAAAGATCCAACAAAACCTCTATAAACCCTTCATAACTCCAAGAAAAACTCAAAGCCCCCTTACTCTAGAGCAATACACCTGTAAGTTGAAACTCTCCCAGTCCAGCAGAGATCAGGGTACCTTCAGTACCAAACAAAGAAAATCTCAGTTCTGTTGCCTCAAAACTCTAATTCCCTACCCAAAAACTCAAACCCCAGTTACACAGATTAAAAGAACCCAAAATTGCAAAAACCCACTTCACAAAACCTCCAATTCTAGGGCAAAACTTCCCTCAATCCACCAAAATGTTAACCAAAACCATAAAGTTCGAATCTTTTTCAAATTCCCAACCTTCAAACCTACTCCAACAGCACACACCCACTTCAAAAGATACCCATATCTCACTCCAACCAAAACAAAATACCTTACAAAAATAAAAATAAAAAATCTCCCCTTTAAAAAAATCCCACTACCTCCCTCTAAAGGACCACAAAATCCCAACTTGTGGCCAAAACCAATCAATACCCATTAAAGAAAATAAGAACACAAAGCGAAGAAACACTGTTTTCCTTTCTAATTCTTCATGCTCATAATATAATGTTTGAAAAATGGAGTAAAGCTATGGCTGCCAAAAAACCTTGGAAAACTCAGTCGCATGTGTAATTAATTAATGGTAGCTCTGAAAACAACCCAATTCAGGCGCTCAAACATGTGGGGGGACCTATGGCTTAAGACATACTCATTGCTCTCTGGAAGTGAGGTTCGGAGAATCTTTAAAGAATTCTGTAACACAGTTACAATGTCCAAAAAGATAATACTGCGGCTTAGGAAGGAGGACTTACCGTTTTTACTTGGTGACGACTTTCGCAAGTAAAAGCTAGTACTTGTTTGTCCAGCAACGCCGTGTGGATGCGGTTGCTTAAATGGCCCTGCTCGACAACAAAGTAGTTCAAATTAATGTGTAAATAATTTTTTACTATTAACTCATATTTTAATTTATAAATTAAACAATATACATAATTTTTTTTAAATAATATTTTCTTATTTTCTAAAAAATAACTTATAAGTTATTTTAAAATAAATAATTTTGACTAAATATAAAAACTCTTTTATTCTCTTTATTAGCAATCTTTATGAGTTTAGGACAGAAAAAAGGTTTACTTATATTATACTACCTATTCCGAATTATAAGATCAATATGAATTTTTAAAAGTTAATTTTAAAATTTTTAAACTCAAAATTGACATGAATTTATTTAATTTATATCAAATAATTATTAATATCATAAATTATCTAAAAAATACTACTAGTTTTAAGATTTATTATTTTTAAAACTTAAATAAATCATGTCAGTTTTAAATTTGAAAATATTACTTTTAAAAAATTAATATTAATCTTATATTTTGAAATAAGAAAATAATATGTTATTTAATTTTACGTAAAATGTCTTTCTTCTCGTCTTCTTTGCTCGTTTTTTCCATCCTATGGTTTCTTGTCTCTTTTTCTTCAAATCTTTATTTTTCCCTTGTGGCTTGTTTTAAAAATTCTCTTTGACACAAGGGAGCTAGAAAATTTTAATCAATCAAAGATTCTAAAATTTTAATCAAATCCTTATATTAAAGAATGTGCATAAAATAATAGGATTTTAGAAGTTTCATTGATAATACTCAGTTAATTAAAAATAAAGTAATAGCATATTAAATGTTTGTTTGATAAAAAAAATAATAAAAAAATATGTTATTAACAGTACTCTTGTATCTTTTTATAAAAATAATTATAGATCTTTCACATTTTTTGTACATCTATTTATGTATAAGTTATACAATTTTTATGACCTTTATTTTCAACTATTCCTTTTGACTTTTCAAAAAAAAAATAGTTAATATTACCCAAAAAATATATATAGTTAAATATACTTTTCTTAAAACAAAAGCAAATGCCAAAGACAGATAACATAATAATTTTGCTTCCCCTTTGTGGCAACTATTTTGAGACACGGAGCGCATTGGAGTTAGCGCGCCATGTATGGCGCCGACCACTGTTAAGATGGCTGTTCCCGCGTGAAATTGTGTTAATAATCATGTCAATAAGAAACGGGCCAATTGGCTCAGTCGAGCCAACTTTGAAGCTGACATTGCTTATTTCTAAATTCTAGGAATATGGTTTTGCATTACCAATTATTTTAAAGTATATTTAGATTTTTTCCCCTTTTTTTCTTAGCTTAGGTAATAAAACATCTAATTAGCATTTTAGGAAAATTCTAAAAAAAATACTTTTTCCTTTTCTTTTTTTTTTGTTTAGGTAATAAAACATTTAATTTAATTAGCATTATAACGAGATTTTAGAAAATTCTTATAAAGCTTATTAATTCAAGACTACTGTTCAATATTTTTTTAAAGATTTTAGCATTATAACAATATTTTTTTGAATAATTAAGTATAAAAAAATAATTTGAAAAGGAGAATCCTACGCGGAACTTAATTATCAAATATAAGAACAAACATGTTTTTAATTTTATTTTATATTTTAAAACATTATTCAAGTTTTCGCCAATCAACTTAACTAAAAGAACAGGTACTGTTATAAACACTATAAATATTATATTTTATTTTATTTTTCACCACATGAAAATTATTTTCTAATTCGAAAATATGATATATATTTAACTAAGATTAAACATATGAAAAATAATATATAGTGCGACTGTTTATGTCGACGTTTTGATTGTCAGTTACGTAGATAAATTTTAGTTATAATTTTTTAGAGAAATGTGTAACAAATGAGATTCTCCTATAATTCACACCAATCATAAGTTTTACAATTGCAATTCAGCGTAAATTTATCGCAATACTTAGCATGACTGTAAACATATTGAATTTTCATATGTTGACTTCCTCCAATCGCCACCAAAAAAAAGGTATATTAAAAATTCTATATTACTTTGTGAAAAATGATATATATTACGATTTTACATGTTAATTTTTTTATTACGAATTACGTGAATAAATCCGATTGGTAATATTTTTACGATATATTTGATACAGAGGGCCAATTGACTAAGTCATATCTAATTTCATCTATTATTATACGTCATAATCGTAATTCAACTGAAATATTTTATAATATATAGCCGACCTCTTACTTTGTAGTGTAAAAATATAAATGTACCTTTAATGTGAAAAACACAAGACAATAAAATTTATCTTTAAATTTGAGATGAAATGGAGGAAGTAACAAAACTAAGCTTGGCAAACCTTTGAGATTAATTAGTATTAAGCAACCTATTTCTATGATTAATTAATGTATGCTTAGTCAGAAACCATGTGCAAAAATCGAAAGCAATTAAAAAAGGTTGAAAAGATGGGTCCGGTTAGTATGAAGTGAACTTCATGGTAAGTTCACTTCACCTCTAATACTGTGCTGACACGTGGCGAGGGATGATACGTGTCAGCACAGTATTAGAGGTGAAGTGAACTTACCATGAAGTTCACTTCATACTAACCGGATCCTGAAAAAATAAAACACAATGGTCTTGTTTCTGATTTAAAGGTCAATGATGATTGCTTTAATCAATCAATTATGGGACCCAGCTAAAGCCACAAAAGCTAAAAAAAGGAACCAAGTGTGTTAAATTTTTCTTTTTGTGATTACATGCAAAGAAGAATTTTCAAAAGAAACAAAAGAGTACAAAAGGTACTTTATTTTATCTTTTAATTCTTTCATTTCTTAAGGAAAACAAATTTTCAACTTTAAGAGAGAAAATTGAGGAAATTTAATAGATTGAATTTCACTTTCTATTTTTTGGATTATTAGCAAGGAAATTTTATATGATAATTTCGCAACTGTTAGTTAATTTTTATTGACGTGAGGAAATTTTTATATTCATGAGTAGTTTACGTTTAAAGTAATTTTTAATTAAAAATATCGGTTCAAGATGAATCACCATTGACAAGTTTTCTGAAATGTTATGATCAAATAATATTCAAGATTGTTGTTAATTGTCCAATCTTTTAATTTTTATAGGTTTTCAAATTCAAGATCTTGAAATGCCAAAATTAAGTAAATAATATTCTAATAAGATGATTCATATCATCAAACCAATTATTACAATTAATTATGTAGTAATAGCATAAATTGTTTATTTTAAATTAAAAAAACTACAATGATTTTGGCATTTTTCCCATTGTAGGATTAGGTTATTTGTCCAGTGAGCTACCATGAGAATTTATTTTGTGTCAAAATTATTTCAGTCAGGTCAACATATTTTATTCAGCCAAACTATATACTTAACAAAAAATATATATATTTAATTTGTTAAACGATTTTTTTTTTAAAAATAATATTGTTTTTTAGCGGCATCAGCTTGTCATGTCAAGCATAAAGTCTTTGGAATTGGGACTCTTTAGTTATTTGCTTTTTAAAGCCAGCTAAACACTGTACTCCGGCCCCCCAATGACTATGGACTCTACCCATTGTATAGTTTTCCTTAACCATTTTGGTATAAATACAAAATTTGATATAAAAAATAGAGGAACAATTTAGTCGTTCTACTCTAAGAAATAAGTACAATTTAGTCCTTTAATTTAAAAAAATGATGATGTGACTTTTAAAAAAATATAAATAAATGTCAACATGGATAAACTTTTATTTAGTAAAGATAAACAAGTTTTTTTATTACCTTTTTTTTATTAAGTGACGTTTCAAACTTCTATTTTTTTTTCAAGTTATATATTTATAAATTTATACTCATTTTCCTCCACACCTCAGTCATGTCTTTGTTCCTCATTGTTTAGATTCTTATATGATGTTTATACTCTCTAAAATGTACATATGAGACTAATTATTTTTTTACATTTTCACACAATTTTAAATTCTTTGAGAATTTGTATTTATACAATTAATAAGTATAGAACTTTAATTTATTTTGCTTCTAATGGTTTAGTGATCATAACACCTAACGACAAGACAAAATAATGATATTTTAAACGATGAATACAAAAAAAAAATGATAGTATAAGCAATAAACATGCATGTACAAAAAATAAACAATAAACTTTAGATGACATGCACAATAGTAAATTAAGAAACATAAATTCTTCGATAAAGAGTAATATAAATGTAAGTCTAAATTTTTTTTAAAAATGATTCAGCAAGAATTACTACTCAATTTTATATTTATTGCATTAAATATTCAAATAAATAAATTCAAAGTCTTAATTTTAAATATCTAAGAAAATACCACTTATTAAATTTAAAACTTAAAATTCAACAAGAATTATTGTCATATGTGCACTATTAGTTTGTTTTGTCATAAGCCTTGATGGTCTTTTTGGAGCAGAATCTTCTTATTTTTATTCAAATAAATTTGTACGCAAAAAAAATTATACACAATTTGTCAAATTGTTAATTTCTCCATTACTAATGCCAGTTTAGATTATTAAAATAAATATTGGCATATTTTTTTAAAAAGAAAAGCCACGTCGTTATTTAAGTTTAAAAAAAGACTAAATTATTTCTTTATTTTAAATTATGAAGACTATTATAAAAAAATAAAATAAAATTATATATGAATAAAATTGAAACCAGCTATAGAGTACAAGGACCAAAATGATCGTTTAGCCGCGATTACTATGAAATCTTGATGAGAAATTTTCTACTACACCAAAGAAGAAAGGGAACATAAATTTACTCTTTTTTTATATAAAAAAAGTCACATCGTTGGGTTTTTGTCATTAAAAAGTTTAATTTTTATTGATACTAGTATGAAATGATACAGTATTCTTAAATTTATCATTATAATGTCTCAATTAATAAATTGAAGGCATTATTTTTAAGAATAAATATGGGAAGAAAATTACAATTTTAGAAATTTTAAATTTGATAAATAGAACTCCTTTTATAGACCATAATAAGTATTAAACAAGCATCTTACAATTGCAAATTTGTTCAATAATTATGAAAAAAATGGTTCTCAATCCTCCCATTCTTTATTTGTCACCAAAAATTAAGAATAATAGGAGATAAATGGAGACTTCTTAAAAAAATTCCTCGAGCCTCAAAATTTTATTCACATATATAAAATCAGAGTAAAATATAGTGTCCCTTTAGATAATTATAATAACACTCGCCTCCCCCTTAGTTTTTTTAAGTAATAATTAGTACCTTGCAAGTTTTTAGAGTTGCCTAAATAAATAAAGTTATATATATATATCCTTGTATGTTATCAAAATTTAATTCCTGAATAATATATATATATATATATATATGTTTAATTATCATTTTTAATATAATACATTTTAATTATAATTTTATTTGTAATTAAGACTGTCTCATTCATATTGTTGGTAACTTATAAAAAATAAAACTAATTTAGTTTAATTAACACATATTTTCGGATAAAGTGATACAAATTTTAAGAAGTTTAAATTAAATTATTAATAGAGTTGTTCTAATTAGAGTGATCGAGTATGTTGATAGTTTAGTTTTGGTGTTTAGCAACAAAAATTATTATTTGAATTCTTAGTTTTATATTATGATTTTTATATGTTAAATTTCCCTGAGTATATGTCAAAATTTGGGATGTTTGTGATTTTGATTATAATTTTTAGTATACAGTTGGCATTGTTTTTGTGCAATGTTGAATAAAAGAAAATCTAATAATATTTATTACTACTTCTATCTTTAAAAAGATTTTTTTAATATATATATATATATATATATTGAGTAACAATATTTATTATTTTTACTGTAAATAATTATGCCTAAGTTTGACTTATGTTTAGTTTAATATTTGTAAAAATATACACTAATGATATAATTATGTATTGCAGCATATCAATAAAAATATAGTAAAAATTTAACAATAAATTTTATAATTTATTATTTATTTATATAGCTTGTGCAAAATTATTTGTATATTATTTACACACATAGTACTACTCTTGAAAAAATCACTGCCCATTTTTAATCTCAAATAGATTTTAAACGATGGGGTAATAAATACAATGTATAATATTTTATAATAAAATCAGGCACATCCTAAAAAATATGACCTACAATATAAATTTTATTTATTTAAAAAAAAATAATAATAAATACATAAAATTAAAAATAAATATATCATTTAATAAGATTTATTAATATAAAAAATTAAAAAGACTCGTTACTTTATATAATTTTATAAAATTATTAAGAATAAAATTATTTTTTTTTATAAAAAATGTACTAGACAATCCTTAAAGACGGAGAGAATGTTTAAGACAAAAGAATTATCACTATCCGAAAAAAAATAAAGAAAAAATATTAACTCACGTGACCAACTCCAATCTCCAAAACATACTATTATTAACTTTTTCGTGCTAACATGCATGAGCTCAGTAGCTCACGCTTTCTAACATGCGCACTATTTTGTCAAAGGTTCTCAAGATTGTTAAAAGAGTAAATTTTTTTTTTTGTCAAAAATATTTTTAGAGTTTTGCAATTCTACCCATTTAAAATACTTTTAAGGAGTGACAAATTATCAAATCTTTGAGCCTTTCTACGCAGACAGGAAAAAAGGGGCCGAAAATTGGACATTTCTAATTTCCTTTATTTTTTTTGGGTTGAGCCCATACATCATTTTTTTTTATATATATTCAAATTACACCTAATTTTTTATATTTTTTTAATTTTTTTTAAATTCATAGTATAAATATATTTGAACTCAACAAAAAAAAAACAAAAAAATTAGAAATGTTTAATTTTTGGGTCTCTTTTTTCATGTCCCCTAACTCATTCCAAATCTTTAACTTTAACTTTAGTTTAAAAGTGTTTTATTTCCGACAGCTAGATGGTGTAAAAGTTCCTGTTTCTTTTCTCTTTACTAACATGCGCATTCACTCTGGTGCTTTGGATGCTTCTCATATAATCTCGGGTTTCGAGCTTACTCTTCTCCCTCAACCTCTCTCTGCACTGTCTCTCTCATACCCATTGATGTCTCCTTTTTAAAGAGCATGAAAGTATGATGTTTTTTGGAACTTTTCTTGAATATCTACTCCTTTCTGTAATTTTATTTTCTTGAAATCTCTGTTATTTTTTCTGCAGAACTTATCACAAGCCCAAAAAATATACCCCCAGTATTTTGCAGTCAATGGAGCAGTGATCTGTCTCTGACAGTTTCCAAGTCTTTACCATTGTGTCTTTGTCCTTTCCCATTTTTTATATACAGATATACAAAAAAAAATTTCAAAAAGAAACAAAGAAATGCCAGTGAATGTTTTAGTGGCGAGTTTAAAGGGAACAGCAGAACATTGAGGAGACCCATTTGGAGTTATATTTAGCAGAATTTTTATTTTGTTTGTTTTAAAAAAATTGGATTGTTTGGTGAAAATGGAGATCTATGAAGTGGGTATTTTTGTTTAGTGTTGTTTTTGTGTTTTTGGTCAGCAAAATGCATGGGGTTGGTGTACAGTGGATTCGGGGTGTGGAGTAAAGTAGAACAGCTAGGGTTTTGTTTTTTGGGCTTATATCTTTTTGACTTTCTTAAACTTGGAATACCAGAGAAACAAGCAGACCCAATAAAATGGTGTTTGTAACAGATTTGGTGGGTTTCTAAAAAGCTGAGTTGCGCAGATTTTGAAGCTAGGTACACTTGCTCATTGTTGTTTATTGTTCTATTTCAGCCTTAAGAATGCAGATATGCAGTGCATGTGTGTGAGAAAAAGTAAATTTTGGGGTTGAATGATTTGCAGGTATTGTTTTGTTATCTTTTGTTTTGAAGATTATTTTGACCTGGCATGAAGTTGGGAAATTTAGTTTAAGATAAGACATTCAACTTTATTGGGTTTTTACTGTATGCAGATTTTGATAATTGAAACTAAGAAGTGCTGCAAATTGGTTTTGGTCTCATTGTTGCTTTGAAATCAACTGAAATAGGAATCCGAGTGACTGTAATCACAGTGAATTTGGACAGGGAATGTTCTGTCATCTGTGATACTTGGATCTCTTATTGAGCTGGGTCGTCCTTGAGTATAATTTCCTGTTGGTATTGATCTTTATTATATTAAAATTCGACAAACTGAGACAGCATTTTAGGTACTTCTCTGCTACATGTACAAGCTAGAATAAACAGTTTTACAGTCTTCAATATTGTAAAAATGGGTTGTGTTGCATCGCGGATTGATAAAGAAGGAAGAGTGCGCATTTGCAAGGAGAGAAAGAGGTTAATGAAACATGTAGTGAGATTTAGAGGAGAATTTGCTGAGGCCCAGTTAGAGTATTTGACATCTCTGAAAAATACCGGTGTAACACTTCGCCAGTTCACGGAGTCAGAGTCACTGGAACTTGAGGATAACCCGTTTGGCCCTGCACTGCCTCCCTCGCCTCCTCCCCCTTTGCCTCCTTCGCCTCCGCCTCCACCTAATTTTAGCCCTGATTTGAGAAAGTTTGAGGATAACCACAAGGTGGAAGCTGCCCAAGAAGAAATTATAGAACTTGACGAGGATAAAAGTTGCACCCCACCGCCACCTCCGGTTCCAAGTTCGTCATGGGATTTTTGGGATCCTTTTGGCACTTCTTCTCCTCAATATAAGGAGAAGAGTGAAACAGTGAATCAGGTTGAGGAGGAAAACTGGGCTGAGGCAAATACTGAATTTGAGGAAGAAAATCTAGAAGAGGAAACTAACAGTAATAATGTTGTAAGTCTTCTTCCCGAGAAAGCACATCAAATTGAATTGCTTGATGATAATTCATCAATGATGAGCTGGCATACTAAAGACACTACAGATATGGCCATGGTAGTGTCGAGGAGTAAGAGGACCTTAGCCAGTATTGTTAAGGAGCTAGATGATTACTTCTTGAAAGCATCAGCTGGCGGGAAAAATGTTGGTGTTCTATTTGACATTAATGTGGTGGACACTGTCCTTTGGCAGAATTACAAAGAAAACAAGAGTAAATACATTTTTTTTACTTATTCTTTGGAAAAAGAAAGTATTTCTTTGTTTCTGTGATGTTTCACTATCTTCTTGTATCATGCGTAAGCTTTTATAGATAATTTATAAATTATAACAAGAAAATTTTGCCTGATTTGAGCTATAAAAAGAAAAACATAGAAAAGTAATAAGTACAACAATTCTCTGTAATTTGTTCTGACTTACTGTGTCTTAGACGCTTTACCATTGTTCTCATTGTTTTTTCTTTGATGCCAACTGTAGTCAATGTTGTACGTTTGATGGTAGCATAGGTTCCATATTTCTCTTTAATCACGGTATAAGTGTAGTCTGAGGATCACTGATTGAAAACAAACATGTTTTATTGCAAGTTGCTTTGTGGACATAGCATATTATTTTGTGTTTTGATGTTTGCAATAGCATTATTCCTTTTGTTTTTAGTTTTTGAATTGTCTTTTCATTTTCTGAAGTTTACTTTCTCTGTTGTAAAGTTAATGTTTGGAATCATAAGGAGCAATTTTGATTTTTGAGATCCAAAAAGTCATGTACCTGAGATTGTCTTACATATTGAGTATAATTTAAAAACATACTCATTTTCTTTTAGAGAAGAAGTTCATTAGGTGGTACTCAGTTATTCTTCTCTGTGGGTTTGACTCGGATGAGTGAAGATTTAATACCGTCATAATTCTGAAATCATTTTGACACCTTAAACAACAAGATATCTAGACCACTCAATTTAAGAAATTCATGTCAAATCTTATTAAGAACACATTGGTAAGTCATACTATTGACCCAATATTGATATTTTACAAATGTTTCTAGACATTTTATTTGTGATTCTAACAAATTATGTAGGTCAGGACTATACTGAGCATACACTCACTCCAAAGGCTTACCATACTAGATATAGTTTATATATATTTGAAGCCCATCAGTTCTGAACCACATATCATCTTTTTTCTCATAGTTTGTATAATTTTCTTTCTTTTCTATTTCTTAAGGAAGAGATCACTACCAGACAACTAGTTGAAGAGATAGCACGAGTCTAGGAGGTTGGAAAATAATGGTTGTCAAGTTGTAGAGTTGTCCATAATACTCCTGTATGGTAAGGACAATTAGTCACTGAGCTGTCTCAAGTTTGTAGTTTCTGCACATGTTCATAAGACTGCTAAGTTTTGATCGAACAAAAGACTAGGTCATTCCAGAATTGTATTCTTGGTGAGGAATCGTATTCCTATCCATTCATCGAGTCGAGATACTTAGATATGATTGTGATATCCTCTGTGTGTGTTTGTATGTTTGTTCACAGTGAATTAGTTGCAAGTCTTTCTATTATTGAATGTTTGATTCTCAATGTTCCCTGGAACTTAAGGTAATTGTTCCATGCACAGGAAAGAGATCCAATTCTGCAAAGGTCTTTAGTGCACTGACATGGAGTTGGTCGTCCAAGTCACTCCATCATACAAGAGATGCTGTAGAGTTCTCTGGTCCTAGTGAAGCCTGCAAACCTGGAGCTCACTGTATTACCCTTGGAAAGCTATATGATGAGGAGAATAGGCTCTATAAAGAAGTCAAGGTAGTGGCTACTTAATGCAATAAAAGTGAAAATGTGCATAGTTTTAACTTAAACAACTCAATAGTGTAAAATACAACTCTCATTCTTTGTCCTAGTTGATTCGACTGCATTTAGATTTGTGTTTTTTTCAAAGTAATATTAATTCTTCTCATGGTGATGTAAGCCTTGAGGATAGTGGCTGTTGGGTGCTGGCAAATTTTTGAAAATGAGGATCACCATGTGGTTATGAATGAAGGATAAAGGCATCCCATATGGTTATCAGGAAAACTTCTCATGTTAGTCACTTATCAATGCTTCTACACAATGTTGTTGTGTATGGTTATCAAGAAATAGGTCACACTGGTGACTTAATGTTGATGCCCGGTTCCATACTCTACTGGGGAACCTATTTCCTGCAATTGTTATCTTTGTACTTCTTATCGAATGCATTTTTTCCCTGTATCTTACAAAGTCTTTGAAAACTAAAAACTCTTCACTTGGCAGGTATTAATACCTAATATATTAACCCGAGGGGATGGGAAACATGGCAGAGGCCTTGATGAATAACCTCAAGGTCTCGGACTCCTATCCCCCCATACTTGGAGCCAAACTTACCTACAAAAAAAAAACCTAATATATTATCATGTTCCACAACTTAAGAAAGAAAAAACTTGGGATGCTTATTCTGTCATGCAGCTTATACATGTCTTATCGGAGTGCCTGTTTGTTTCCATATGAACAACAATTATTTCATAGGTTTAAGTCATTGTCAGCTTACTCCTTTGATGCTTCATATGTCTAGAGAACTAGCAAATGAGGGTCTTCAGTGTTGATTTCTCTCTGTTTCAGAGGATACTTTGGCCTCATATTCCCATGCAATAGGACAACCAACTGAGAAACATGTGTATGAGCAACCAAGGAAATAATCCTTTTGTCTTTCCCAATTCCATGACATGACTGTTGGTCATTACTGAGATATATAGTGCATCTTCTTAATGTCAAAATACTACAACAAAAGGAAAAAAATCTCTAAATTACTTAATAACACTTGCAATGATATATTCTGCAGGATAGTTCTTCAAGTGTTATGCCTCTGATATGGTTAAGGAAATTTGGGCGCAGTTGCAATAGATTAGGATCCGATGAGAATAGAAAATGGATCATTAAGCCTTCTTTTACGAAACAATTTTTTTTTTGTTAAAGTATGTAACTTCAAATTAGTTTTATCCTTTATCTTTTCTGAAGTTATTTTTATGTTCTCATTGTAGGAGGAAGAAATTACCAAATTAGAGTGTGAAAAAAAATCCTTACAACTGCAAAAACAGCAAAATGAAGATCAGGACTGGACAAAGACCGAGAAAACTCGAGCAAGTGTTGAGAGTTTGCAATCTGACATCATATGTCTACAGCAGTCAATCAGCCGGACTTGCTCAACCATTTTGGTTCTTATAACTGGGGAGCTGCACCCACAGCTGTCTGCGTTAACTTCTGGGTAAACCTGTCATTAAATTGTTATATTAATTGACTATGCCATTGTTTTTTGTGTTGTATTGCATGGACTCAAAATGGTTCTTGAAATTTTAAACTTTGGATTAGGCACTAGACTTATGTTACATTTACTGAATGCTTTTCAAATCAAAATTAAGGCAACTGACCTTTCTGTTTGCAAATCTGTGAAGCTGGTCAATTATTTTAAACCAAGTTGGAATCGCTAGACTAGGTTGTGAAATCACCAACAAAACAAGTTCATATATTCTTCAAAGGCCGGTCAATTGAGGTCCTATTAGATGATCCTTGTAAATTAAGATACTACCATAATCTTGCCCAAATTCTTCTTTCTTAATCAAGGATGAAAATTCCTGACAGTCCTCTATATTTTGTCTCTTGGTGGATGCTCTACCTTTCTTCTTGTCAGGACACATTATACACTTTTATTTAATTCATTCTCATAGAAAAATAAAATTGCAGGCTGATGCATATGTGGAAGAAAATGTATGAGTGCCATCAAGTTCAGACCCATATTTCCCAGCAGGTGAATCATCTCACAAATCACCAATGTGTTGACCCAACTACCAATTTCCATAGGCAGGCAGCAGCTCAGCTAAAAACAGAGGTCACTTCCTGGTATGACAGCTTCTGCAAGCTCATGAAATCTCAACGAGAATATGTGAAAGCTCTCTCCAGGTGGATCCAGCTCACAGATTGCCTTGCGAATGATTGTGAATGGACTGCTGGCTCATCTGCAGTTCATACACTTTGCGAAGAATGGCAGGTTGCCCTTGACAGGTTACCTGACAAGGTATTTATTAGCCAACTCTCATGCAGTAAATATGATCAATGTTATAGATTTACATACATATAATTAGATAATTATATATATGTATATGTGCGTGGTGTGATTTCCCAATTTTTTTATCGCAAAAATCAAAGAATTATTCCCGTGACATTTAAGTATGCTATTTAATGGTATTTGGAACCGGTAGGCACCAATGTAGATCCAAATTGTGTATGGTCCTAATTTTAAAATTCCTCAAAAGTGTTTGCAGACAAAGGTGATTAATGAATATAGATTACTCTGCTATGTGATTTGGAAGGGCATGGAACATGATGCAATAAGGGCACACATATATAGCTTTCTTTAGTTTAGCTTAATTTGAAGTCTGATCTGTTTACCGGGTATAGTAATCAATGGAAAATTTTTTCTTTCATTTAGTAAAGAGGATGTCGTCTGATATATTTGTCTAGATTCAATATTTGCCTTGTAAAAGAAAAACATTATCATGAATAGGTGGTGTTTTGAAAGTTTCTTGGCAATCTTGATTGTGCTGTGTACTACTGAAATTTGGTAACACTATACATGAGCGATGTACCCCCCCCCCCCCCCTTTTTAAGTTGAAAACCTTTATGATTCTACTGGAGCTCAACAGGGTTTGTCATGATAGAATTAGTGTATGCATGGCTTAGGCAATGAGGGTACTAAAAAATTTCAAAGTGCAGATATAACTAAATTTATATTATGTTCTGTTACGTATCTTGCTACCACCATGCTTTGATAACACTGAGTATATTTACACATGCTACCCATATAATCTTCTCTGTCAATAATAATCCTTGTCCTTCGTCTCCTCCTAGAGGACCATATGCTTTTTTGTATTAAAGTTTTCTGGTTGTGCACACTTTTAGGTGGCAGCAGAGGCCATTAAAAGCCTTCTGTCCGCCATCCACTTGATAGTCTTGCAGCAGGAAGAAGAACTTAACCTGCTCAAAAGATCCGATAAGCTTGAAAAAAGATTGCAAAGGGAGCTAAACTCGCTGGCTGAAATGGAGATGAAGTTTGAGGTGAGCTTTACTATTGAAGATGCACATTCCGATCTGAGCCCTAAGCATCCATTAGCAGTTAAGCGTGCTAAAGTCGAGGTATTGAAGAAGCAGGTGGATGATGAGAAAGTCAAGTATCTTAACTCAGTTGAAGTTACTCGAGCCATGACTCTGAATAACCTACAGACTAGCCTCCCCAATGTATTCCGGGCACTAATGGGGTTTTCGAGTGCCTATACGCAGGCATTTGAGGTCATTCATAGCCGTGCCGCGCCTGCAGATGATCCTGATGGATCATTGAGCCCAATGTCTTAAAGTTGTGGGTTTCATTTTGGGGAGTTTGTCCAAGTCTGTGTTTTCTGGTACCATTTAGTTTCCACTTTGAAGGATATAGTGCAATTTTATGTGTATATACATTCATCAAATTTTAGGCTTTGTGGCTGATATTGAGATATCTGATATATATTTACATAAGGCATGGCAGTTTTGTGGCAGGTAGCCATTCGCTCAGAAATGATTGGCAAATAGGATTCTTTTTGTTAAACAGAGGGAACATCATCTAAGAATCATTAGATAATCCATCACTGGAAAAAAAGAAAAATAAAAAATAGAGATTAGTTAGGGGTGAAAATGATTTTGAGTCGAAAAGTACCTTACTCATGTTTTACTCAAAACTTTTTAAAGATGTTTAGATTTGTATTATTAAATATGCTCAGATTCGTATTAAAGTACCTTACTCATGTTTTACTCAAAACTTTTTAAAGATGTTTAGATTTGTATTATTAAATATGCTCAGATTCGTATTCAAGTTCGAATATAATTTTGTAATCTTTGTTCATATTCGAATTCGACTAGTTTTATAGTACTCGTTTTATAGTACTCGAATTCAACTCGACTTATTTTTAATCAAGCTACTCTCAAAGATTTGAGACGTACATGAATTAGAATTTGATCATTTATATACATGAATTAGAATTTGATCATTTATATTATGATAATGTAGATAAAATTAATTCAGTCAACTATTTGGAATAGTTTAAATTTAAACTCTTTAAACTAAATCTCGAGTTTTGTAAAAAATTAATGAGATTATATTATCACTCTTAAATCAATTGATAGACATGTACACAAAACATAAAAATTCCTTTCACTTACCCGTATGTGTAGAATTTAATTGTTGAATATTATATATTAAATAAATTGAGTATTTGATACTGTATATGAGTAAGTATTAACAAACTTGTACCGAATAGGAATTAGTGATGTATGGGATATTCGATACTTTAAATGAGCGAACAGTAGACGGTTCATATTTGACTTGTATATGTGTTTGAATATCAAAAAGAATTCGAATTCGATTCTTTTAAGTATCGAATCTGAGTCCTTAAGATTCAATTTATAAAGCTAATTTTTCGAGTTGATTTTTTGAAATCACTCAAGTTCATTTTCAGACCTACGTGTAGCATTGTCAAACAAATGGTAAGGCCAGATTTGGAGAGGGTTTCTTCCCTTTTTAGGAGAGACCCTACTCCTAAGTCCTAAATCTCTTTATTGTTTTTTGTTTCTCTTATTTGATGCTGTTTATTGTGTTGGATTATAATTTTAAGTGAAGAGTTAGTATTATATAATTCTTTTGAGGTCTCCAACTATTTTAAAAAAGCAACAACAAATAGTCCATGAGATTAAATAAAAAATTAATAATCATGAGATAAAATAATTTCTAAATCAGTACAAATATCAAAATATTATCATTATACACAGACATCTCTCAGATTTATTAGTTTGTTTATTACTTAAGAGAAAGGACCAACATATTACTTCTCTCTCCATGTCAAAATATAAGATTAATATCAATTCCAAAGCCTGAAATTGAGTTGCCAAGTATAACATCAATGAAATTTCGTATAAAAAAACATTTACTGTCGTCTCCAGTTACAAGCTTTTGAATGGACCATGTCATCTGCAGATTATCTACAAGTTAAGCAGATTGCAAATTATACAATACTAGCCAAACTAACTGCAGAATCAGATATGGCAATCTTGCATCATTGAATGACCCTTGGTATAGCCTAAGATAGCGTAGTAATCTCTGCGCTACCGTATATATTATCTACTGAATTATACAAACCAGACTCTCCTCCTACATCTCAATCTGGTCCCAATCAATTGTTGTGTGTTCAAAACCATCTTCTGATCGATAAAGCCTGTTCCGACCCAGCCTACTCATCACCGAAAGACCTGGAAATAATAACAAATTTGAATCATCAAGTGTAACAAAAAATATCTTTAGTCATTAGATTACTAAACGGAAATGAAGAACAGAAACACCATTATTCAGGTAGGTCTGTTATTCTGTGCGCCAGACAAAAATAAGAAGGATTTGGTACAAAATTCGCCATGATATAATTGAGTCTAAAGGTTTAGGGGTTTTTCCATTTGTCAATATCAGGGTCGGACGAGATTGTATTAAATTAAACCCTAAATAAATTATGTGAAATAAAAATAACTTCGAATAAACTAAAGTATTCGTGTATTACTAATATGTATCTTATTTTATTCTGTGTTTTCTATAACTATATTATGCATGTAGCTAAGTTGATATAACCCTTTTTGGCTTTATAATAACCTACAAGTAACATGAAATTCATCTACGAAGGTTCTGTTTGGTAGGGTAAAAGAGAAGTTCCTCTTTGCAAGTGTACCTATTTAGATGTGTGATAAATCTGCATTATTCAACTCGCAAGTGCTTATTATCAAACCATAAATCAAAATCTTAACTGTTGAGTTCAATATTAAATAAATTTTATTTCTTTTAACTTTGGACCGAAGTAATCTGAATTTGTTCATATGATATTATTCACATGTCAAATTCATCATAATATATTATGGTCCACGCAGATGGATGTAATGCAACTGGGGATTAATCAATACCTTCAACCATTTTGTAGAGAGCCGACCACCATCTATCTCTGGGAACATGGTACTGATCAAGTGTCTCTTCAATAACTTTGTCATGCTTCCCTTCCAAAACCCCCTGAAGAGTTACAACTGCATCCTTTGTTTTCTTGAGGATGCTGTTATCACCTTCTTGAAGTTCCAACTGGACAAGGTCATTTTGTGACGAAGTGAGGCTAACAGCTGGAGCGAACTGGGCAGCAGCAGCCCAGCGTGACGAGGCAAGCCATTTCCTGTGCCCATCTAGTTGCTTTTTTTCATGTCGCTCCGATCTGTTTTCACCCTCCCCTCCAAGTACTAAACTACGCAAGTACTCAGCATTTGCAGCCCCCGTACTTTGAACCATCTTATAGAAAGCACTTTGCTCATTTTGGAGCAGTTCCTCAGGGGTATCATATTCCAGAACCTGGTATAGATTGCCGAAAATTCATTCTGACGTGACAAAGTAGCTAAACTAAAATAAAGAACATATTTTCTAAAACACAGGAAAATTCCTTGGCAGATTCTATAGAATTATTAGAGATAAGCTTCAAGCATCTCATTTGGACCTGGACTTCATCTTCTCTCTTCCATAGTAAGAAAACGTGTGTAAGAAGCACGGGGACAAGAAAACATTCCATACCTGACCAGCATCAAGCAGAATGATTCGGTCACAGTCAATAATGGTATTTAGCCGATGAGCAATAATGAGCATTGTGCAGGATCTAAATTCTTCTCGAATGGTTTTCTGAATAAGAGCGTCAGTTCTAACATCAACAGCAGCAGTTGCTTCATCCAAAACTAGAACCTTTGATCTGCGAAGCAAAGCTCGAGCAAGACTTAATAGTTGCCTCTGCCCAACACTGAAATTCTCCCCTGCCTCCGAGACCTTGAAATGACACGATTAAATTTACTAGATTGCATATGAAACCATTTGATGAAGTTAAGATAAAAAGGAAACATTGATATATAGTTAGCCAGCATACATTGTGTTCACAAAGTATATCAACATTCTCTACTGTTAAGGAATCATTGATCTCATTTGGACAAAAATGATATACTGAATCTAATTTTATATTTATATACAGGATCACAAATTAGAAATAATTAACACCTGAGATCTTATTCTACCACTTTCTAGATTATACGTTCATGTGTGAAACAGCATACTATATTTTTAACAGAATTACTTGACAGCCCACACGTTTATAGTCACCTCAAACATGACATTAATTCACTCTAGAGTCTAGATACTATTGCTAGCATAGCGGATGTAGCATAGGCAGGGGGCCAGTGCCCCCACAATATCTGATTCTCCCTAGAGTCTCCTAATTTTTACGTTTGTATTTTTAAAGACTCCTCAAACTTCATAGTCTTGGACGTTGGCACCCAGTAATTTTTTTTGCTATTACAATTAATGGAACCATCATACACTTTGGCCCTCGAGTTCAATTCCTAGATTTGCTACTGATTGCTAGACATCTAGATTCGATGGCTTAAGTAGATGATATCCCTACAGAACAATACTTGTAATTTTCGTCGCAATTATAATAGGATTTGACAATGATCTTGTGACTAAATCAATTTCAAGTGTCTAATGTAGCCCCGAATTAGCCCAGCTTTATTTATTGTTGCTGATTATGTTTTACTGCTCTGCAAATAGATCATATTTCTGCAGAAATAACAATACAGATTTTATTTTTATTTACTTATTTCAAGGTGGGTGAGGGGGTAATAATACTAACCTCAACCTTACAAGAACTAGACCCTTTACGGGTATGAAAAAGGCCTTTAGCTTGAACCTGGACCTATTTGTTAGGAGATGAGAGGGGTACCACTAGAGCTATAGCTCATTGGTAAAATGTAATTCCAAAGCCAAACCTTCCCATAATATATCTAGTGGCAATTGACGACAATATTTTATAGGGTATATGTTGCATGTTATGATTCCTATGTTTATTTTAATGAACATTTTATGCTGCACCGAGGCAAATGACCCATACTTCTATTGATGAGCATAAATGTATGTACTGTGGCATGAGATACTGCTGTACTTGAATTAGTTTGCTTCATCAAACAAATGAATAAATGAAAAATAAAGTATTCCTCCAATTTGTAACTCTGCAGTAAACAAGGTTGCCAAATGCTCATTCCTTGTACAAACTGATTGATATCGCGAGCAACACAATGAGCATAGATTGGAGACTAAATAACATCAATTGTATAACAATTATTTTAGAAAAGAGTTTCTTTTAAACCATCAGAATTTAGAGAAAAAAATACCTATGAACTGACACGTGATATCATTCTTGACATGAGCAATCACAACATTACACCAATATATGCTTAAACTTAAAAACTTAAATTATGCTCATGTACCTCAGCATCCAGCCCCAAAGAGTTCCTCCTGATTACATCCTTCAGATGAGCCCTCTCTAAAGACTCCCATAGGTCAGCATCATTGTGCTCACTGAAGGGATCAAGATTAAATCTCACAGTTCCTTGACGAAATAAGAGAATAAACATTAGAATAAGCTCTAGAATGGAAGGTTCTAATAAAATAAATCAACTCGGAAACCATTCTTTGAATCTTAAAATTCATAGGCCAAAAACAAATTCATTCTTCCTACCCTAGAACCCAAAAATAATTTCAAACCCAAAAGTACTGCTCTCAGGATAATGTCGCGACAGCCAGAATAGTCTGCAATCTTCATGAGCAATCAATCCTTAAAACCCTATCCTTTCTCTACGCCTTTAGTAAAACCTAAACCCAGTCCTCTCCTTTCAATTTTAGCCCCAAGCCCAACAGAAAGTGGCCCTTAAAAGCCCTTAATTTCTCTTTCACGCTTCCTACATCAGAGTAATCTAGAAGCTGTGGCAGTCGTCAAAAATTTATATTAAAAAAAAACGTACAGATTGTGGTAGCTTTCAAAAACTTCCACTTTATTCTTGACTGCTAGTCTTCACTACGGTTATATGGTTGAAAATAAGTAAATCTATAGAGGAGTTTATTAAACAAGATCTGTTAGACATAACTCCACATCTACACTAAAGATTACTGAAAAATACGTATGTTTTATATCACTCAATAAAATCCACCATTTTGTCCAATGGGGACAGCTTCGTGGTCAAAACCACCCCCGCTAAATTTTGGCTTCAAACTCCCTCCCCCCCAAGTTCTTGAATGCACCCAAAAGAAGTCCACAATTTGCGGATAGAATGTACCTGAGAAAAGAACCGGTGCTTGTGGTATAATACCAAGAACCTTACGAAGATCTGTCAATCCAAACTTCGAAACATCATACTCATCAACTAAGATTCTTCCTTTTTCCAGTTCAACAATCCGAAATAAAGCATTGAGCATGCTGGATTTTCCTGCTCCAGTCCTCCCAACTATTCCAACCTTGTCACTTGGAGGAATTGTGAATGATAAACCATGCAGCACTGGAGGAAGTTCAGGCCTATAACGTAGGACAACATCTTCGAACTTGATGGATCCCAAAGAAGGCCATCCGGGAGGAGGACGGTTGCTGTCGATAATAGAGGGACCCTCTGAAGGCAACTCTATATATGTGCCAACGCGCTCAACAGCATTTAAGCTATTCTCAGCTAGACTTGCAAGTCTTAATACAGCAGTTAATAAGTTTGTAATATTTAATGCATAACTGAGAAGCAGACCCATTGTAGAGGCAAAGGCCACCTGGTTTTCTGCCCTTCCATTCTGCACGACAGCAAAAGTTGCAGTAAGCCAAATCATGACGCCCCCTAATGTTTCCAACCGGATCGCAAGCCAACGATTTCCACTGATGTTCACAAGAGTGAATCTAACATTATTGTCCATTGAGTCCCCATTGATCTTGGCCATCCGATCATAAGCTTTATATGCACGAATACTTGACAGGCCATTTAACGCTTCTCCAAATTGTGCATACACTGGAGATCTGGTAATGGAATCTAAGCGCTTCACTTCACGTGCTGTGTTCTGCATGGACAGAATATTCTTAAGTTAAATAGTACCTTATTCAAGATAATGGCAGGCATATCTGAACCTAGTCCAAGTAAGCTAATTGTCACTTGAACAAATACGGGGAAAAAAAATCTAAAATCCAAATTGATTCAAAGACATTCATGGTATTTAATAAAATTTGTTCAAACTAGCCGTTTTGGCAGGGATAGTGGTCTTAGTTTGACTGAATCTTGATACGTTAGCTACATGTCAATCCAATATAATGCTTTATAAATCTTTCCACATGATAGTAAACAGAAATTTCTGATAAAAAAAATAGTGACCGGAAAGAGAAGTGGGCAGAAAAGCTAAAAATGAAATGAGCACATTAATCTATTATATCAAAGGGCCCAGATGAAATTTTAATGAGCGTTAAACAAATGTAGACATTCCTTGAGCTCTACATTTGTTTAGAATGCATGCCCTCAAGGTTTTTTAAACTTATCCTAGAAGAAATCATCTACCAGCTTGCATATGCCCACATCAGCGTAGCTTGAAGATGGCTGACAGAATCAGTAATTACTAATATAACAATCCCGAAAGAGGATAGAGAAAAAAGATCAATAAGTTAAGCAGTAAACAGAACTTATTAGTGTAGGAAAAAATATATTCAGAGAAGACAGATTTAGCACTCAGAATAAGAATGATAAGAATGGCTATTGTAGTCTGTAATGGACATAACAACTGCATAAATAATTGGCAAACCATATTGTTTGAGAAAGTGCTACACAAAATCTTTGGGTTACGGAGTGATGAAGATATTTCAATTCATGAATAAATAAGATAAGATAAGATACACTGTTTTTATCTAAAAGTAAATAGAGTATTTTAATAACAGGAGACCAACCCCAGACTGTTGACAAAAGTTTTCGAGAGAGAGAAACTGAATTTTTTTTTTAGAAAGAGAAGCTGAAAATTTTTAGACACAGAGTCAAAAGATTTAGAGAGAATGTGGCCTATTATTTTAGAGTAATATTTTAAAGAAAAAAAAATGTAAAACGAGCGGCTTGTTTGTAGAGTACAATGTTAATCCTGCTCGTTTATGCGGCCAATTTATTTACATTATAAAAGTAAATAGAGTACAATGTCAATTCGGCTTGTCTCCTACTGTTTATATTCTTGTAGATAATCACAGGGTGGAATATCTTATCGAACTTATGTAGAATTATTTCACACAATTAATAAGATTTTGGCAAAGAATCTCCTATTAAAATATCAAAACCTCAAATGTTTCAAGCAAAAGTAATTATCCCTTCACTATTGAAATAAAATAACATGTTCAAAACCCAAAATCCATGTTTACATGCATTCAGTCCTAATGAATCTCAAAGTCCCATTAACTTACCAATTAAATTAAAAGAGTGAATGAACAAGTATGAAATAAGAGGGTCTCGTATACCTGATAGTATAGATAGGCTGCGTAGAACAAAAGTAAAAGCGGCAATATAGCCCAAAAGGACATGGCGCTTAATATTCCTATCAACACAAAAGTTGATAAGAGCTGCGACACTTGGCCCAAAAACATATTTGCGAGAACTGCAACATTCCGATCTATGTCACCTATATCCTTCGCAAACCTATTGATAATACGTCCGAGTGGATTGGTATGGAAGAAGACCATTGGAGCCCTTAGAATAGAGTTAAGCATAGCTTCATGCAATCTTCTGGCCGCATAAAGGCTTGATAGGATCAGCCAAAACGAATTTGCCAAATTCACAATAACCTGAATCCACACATATTGTTCACAAGCAATGAGTTCGATTTCTGTGATGTATGCAGTGAATAATGTCGACTAAGCTACAGGAGAAATAGGTGGCAATTGAATAATTCCAACATCGCATTCAGTGATGTGGATAAATAGAAATGTTTAACTTGATTGGAAGGGAAACTTATAATCAGCCAATGTAAAACATACCTGACAAAATGATAGAAGCGAATAAATCAGATTATAGAAACCCGGACCATATCTTTTCGGACTGCTTTCATCTGTCCAAATACTTAACCATGTGCTACTGAGAACTCGAAAAACTTCTGTTAGGACATAGCACAGTAAGAGTATCATAACTACCCACCACCCTCCCAATGCATTTTTATACCTGCAAAATTAAAAATAGCATTAGCATAGAAAGAAAAAGTAGATACTTTCTGAACTTCAGATATTATCAATCTTCCTAGAGTTATATCCTATGTTTGAAGAAACAACTGTTTTTTTCAGTGTGTTATAAAAAGGACCTCATATCAATTCAAGTATCAATATGCAAGAGAATATGTCTATTAAATTTTCTGTTAATGAAATATTATTTACTTTATAAATATTTAAGTGACAATATTTGACACAGCGAAAGACTAAATAAAAAATAAAAACAATCACAGAAATTGAATCTATGTAACTTTGCAATCACATGAATTCACAAAGTTAAATAAACTGACTAAGCAGCCACAATGTTTTATAAAATCAAAATAATAAGAGTTAACCTTGAAACACCTGAAAACATCTTTTAAATACTCAACAATAAGCTGGAAACCCTAATTACGAAAGGAATAGCTAAATTATGAAATAATCCAAAGTTCAAAACTGGTAAAAACTTCGGAAGGCCCAAACACATCTTTTCAGGTCTTTTTTGGACTTTTAATGGTGTCCATCATGGCCAAAGGCATGAGTCTTGTAAGGCTCGTCATAAGCTTCGATTTGATATATTATGGGCCCCGTAACTCCAAATAAATCAAAAATTATGATAAAAACAGTGTAACCCCTCTTGGGCTTGGGTTTTCTTCCTTCCCTTCCTTTTCGGACCGTGTCAATAATCTATTGAATTAGAGTTATCTCTTTAAGTATCCTATTAAAGAAATAACTCTAATTCATTTTAGACTAGTAATTAGGAGTTCTGTTTTCTTATTTAATTAGGTTGCCTAAGTTATATTAGAATTAGAGTTATTTCTTTAATAGGATACTTATATTAGTAGAATATTATTAGCATTATACTTTACTTGGTCTCCAAATATAAGGTTTTTTATATAGGTATTGTGATCTCCACAAGTTTAATTAGAATGTTTAATATATTGATTCTTTGTGCATTGTGTATTTCTACCAAATCCTTGCAAGGATAAGTCTCCCTTTCCCCATCTTTGTTCTTCCTTTATCCATTTTCTAAGCCATTCTACACATTGTCCCTGCATCACATTAGTACATAGATTTTTTCTGATAGAATGAGAAACCAATGCATGCTAGATTTCTGAAAACGGAAGTTACACTAGTGGCTTGAAAACATGATAATGTAGGACAAGGATGGAGGAAGGAATAAAGGGGATTAAAAGAAGATAATAAAGTGCTGCAGAACAGAAGAAGGGGTTGTGTCATGTTGCGTATGTACAGACACGGCCTTAATTGGCTACTTCAATATCCTGTAGTATGCAACTTTGGACTTAACCGTTCAAACTGATCCTTGTATATAAAGTTAATACTTAACAGGCTAACAACCAACTTGCCGATATTGTATTTGTAACATTGAGACCAATATTAGGGTTCTGATAGTAAGGAAAAATAGTATGGGGAGATGCAAAAGCATAGAAATGGTTAAAGTACAGAAAGCATGATCAACCACAAAGCAGGTGGCAAGATAGCTGCTCAAGCATAAAGCTCACATTTTTTAAATTCTTTTATTCTAATTTTTTTTTTGTGCAAGTCCTTAAAGCTCATTTTCAAGTGAAGATGGTCAAAAACTTTTAGTATGGAAGAAATTTTTTTACATGAGTTCTCTAAATTATAAGTCCTGACTTATGTATTCAAGGTCAAATTATGAGGAAAACAATAGTAACATTGGATTCCTTCCCAATCATCAGAAGCACTTCGTAATTATATTTTTAGCAGAAGAACTATTTGTATTTAAGTTCAGCTGTTCTGTTTGAATAATATAGTAATGACTAAAGTTTAAATCATTCAAGTATCTATTAATAGGAGATATCTATATGATCGGCACCTTGGTCTTCAAAAGCAATTGACAACATTATTCATAACATGGTAATCGATAAACATCAAGGATAGCTGTAGAAGTCAGGCTAAATTCTAAATGCAAGTATCACAATGAGAAAGGCATTTATATTTGTTAGCAGAAAAAATTGTTACTTCTTACCGTGTCAAAACATTCCAACTGACAACTCCTGTTTCACGTTCTTCCTTCTTGATAAGAATAGATTTCCCTTCTTTACTGTTCTCTGTCTGGCTCGCATCTTTCGGAATTTCATTGGACACACCATTAGCAACAGGTTTTGAAGTTTTACTATCAATGTTTTCACCATCTTCATTTTCTTCGACATATTCTTCCATTTTCCCCGCATTTTCCATCAGCTTTTGGAACAACATGCCATTGTTTGACAGCTCCTCAAAAGTTCCATCTTCTTTCACCATACCTTCATGAACTAGAACAATTCTGTCTACTTGTGAAAGAAAATGAAGCTGGTTTGTGACTAGAACTCTGGTTTTCCCCATCAGTTCTTGCTTAATACATTTTTCGAAAACCTGGAGATGCAAAACAATATAAAATATAATTACCAATAACAGAGATTGTCAATTTGAATAGTCATATATATTACATAGCAGAAAAACACTGTTTTGGCAAGTAGCGCATTTGGAGTAGGATGAGACTATAAATTATACCTTCAAGCATTAGCTATTTAGGTGGAGAAGTTTTTCTTGATATGCATCAATTGTAGCAGAAACAGATAATATTATAATAACTATTAAGTAAGTATTCTTATCACTAGAAGTGAATTCCTTTATTTTTTTGCATCCCTTTGGGCTTCTACTATAGGGGACTCTAGGGATACTTTTGTGACTGATCTTTGTAGTCTACACTTTTTTAAGTGCTCATTTGGTCTTGTTTTTTATTAGTCCAGTAAGGCCGGAGTTCTTGTTCTCTATGTTATTATATCTTCTCATTAATATTAATAAAATATATATTTTATCGAAAATAGTTATTACTATAAGTGAAGTAAATACCTGGCGAGCCACATGAGCATCTAGAGCACTTAAAGGGTCATCAAATACATAAACATCTGAATTGGAGTATACAGCCCTGGCCATGGATACTCTTTGCTTTTGCCCTCCACTAATATTAATCCCTCTTTCACCAATCTCAGTAAGATCACCACCCTAGTATACAAGCATTTGAAAAAGGTAAAAGAATTAGTTTGAGAAATGACAAAGAAAAAACATAACATTATTAAACATCATAAGAACTAGCAGCATGAGGATAAATTGCATAAGCACTTACCGGAAGCAAGTCAAGGTCATGCTGCAATGAAGTCACATCTATTGCCTTTAAATACCTTGAAGGCTCAAAGACAGATCCAAACAATATATTCTGACGTACCTGAAAAAAATTAGTAATGCATATCAAGAAGTTGCAAAATAAAATGGAAAGAACAAGAAATCAAATATACATCATTTGGATCGCCTTTGGCTTAACTGGATTCAACACCACAAAAGCATAAAAGTTACGGTTTCACATACTCTTTCCTTATGTTAGCATTTAGCATCACCAAAGATCGTTATTAGTTGAAAACCTCCAGTACTAAATACTGGTGGATAATTGGATATTAGACTAAGGTATTAAATTGATACGACATAAAAAATCATCCTTTTACTTACAGTGGCGTTGAAGATCCATGATACTTGCGGAACATATGCAACTGTTCCTCTGATAACAACACTTGAATCCGCAACAGCGGGAAGCTCTCCAAGCATTGCAGATATAAGAGATGTCTTTCCTTCTCCAGTACTACCAACAATTGCTACTAAGCTACCATTTGGTATATCCAAATTAACATTTGACAGCGTCGGCTTCTCTGACTGGAAATAAAAAGAAAGAAATACAAGTTTGGAGAAATTTCCAAAGTACATTGCAACCAGTAAGAGTCCAACTGTATTAGTTACATTAAAAATTATAATGAAACATCCATCTAGATAAATAATATATGAAAAGGATACTGTTAGAAGTGCTAGAATTAGGAAAACAGGCCCTATTTACCTCTCCCTATTTCCCTCTCCTTGTTTTCCTCCTAGAATAGGACACCATCTTGTATAAAATGTAACTTCTTGCAATCTGAAAATATAACATAGTGTATAGATTTTCTACACTTTCTACATGGTATCAGAGCACTGATCCATTAATCAGGAATTTTGTTTTCCTTCTTTTTTCCTTCCGCTCGCTGCTGCTACGTGTTTTCATTTGAAAACTAGCTTGAACAATTACATACACTGAAATTGATATCATAATTGGCTTACCCATAGTCAGGCGACCAACTCAGATGTTTCCATTTTCCGACCCACCGCCACACGCGCCCCCCACGCGCCCGACCGCCGACGCCACGCACCGGCGCGTGAGCCACTTTCCGACGACTTTTTTCCGGCGCAACTTCTTCCACAGTGGTCGCCTCTCTCTCCTCTACCCATCCACAGTGGTTTTATAGAGAGAAAATCAAGTTTGCTTGGATTTGGCTTATTATTAGTTCGGTTGGCCTTTTTTTCATTCACTGTGAGTCACTGCATACTGCTTCTTAAAGTTTTCTTAACTGAGTTACTGCACACTGTTTCACTGTGAGTTACTGCATCTGTAAACTGAATTCTAAAAGCACAAAATTACCTGCAGCATTTTTCCTTTCTCTAAGAATATACTATCTTTTTTTTGAGCCTGTAAATTATCCTTGTTGCTATTTCTTTGGATAATTTTTATTGCTCCTATCACCGTACCCTTACCATGGCAAAATCTAGTCTCACTCATATTAATGGTACCATTGAAACCAATAAAGGGTAGTTGATTAGAAATCACCATCTCAACTCTGCTTTGGTTCTTAGTCCATTCAAGTTGGATGGAAGTAATTACCTAGCTTGGTCCTAAGCATGTCGTATGTCAATTAAAGCAAACCGAATGCAGCACTTTATCACTGGTACAACCACCATGCCTATACAAGCAGGTATAGCTCAAGAAGAATGGAAATCCAATAACTCAATGGTAAAAACATGGAGTTTTAACTCAATGGAACCACATATGAGGAGTAGTTACATGTTCTTAGACATAGCATATGCACTTTGGAAAGCTATCTCTCAAACATTCTCTGTTTCTGGTGATATGTCTAAGGCATATGATATCCGTAAAGGAATCCGTGAGTTGGATCAAAGGGAGAAGCCCGTGGCACAGTACTTTGCAGAGATTAATGCACTTTGGCAGGAGCTCGATCATTACCGAGTTTTCTCAGCTAAATGTCGGGAAGATGCAACGACTTATCAAAAGTTTATTAATGAAGATAGAGTTGTAGATTTCTTGGCTGGTTTGAATATAGAATTTGATCAAGTTCGAGCATAGCTACTTGGTCAGACACCTTTTCCATCACTGAGAGAGGCTCATGCTAGAGTCCAGCAAGAGGAAAGTAGGCGTCGGGTGGTGGTACTAAAATCAAATCCTATTAACCGATCAGCCTTGATTGCCTCGTATCCTAAGCCTGGCTTTCCCATTCCCCTCTCCTATTGAGAAGGAATCCCGTGAGTGTGACTATTGTGGGGGGAAGAATCATACCAGAAATCGCTGCTTTAAGCTTCATGGGCGTCCTAAAGGACGTGGAGGTCGGTCTGGTCGTGGACGTGGATCTCATGCACTGACTCCTGAGGAAATCTCTGCCTTTCGGAAATTCTATTCCAAACCTACTTCCTCTCATTATGCCCAGACAGGTATACCTCCTTGTGCTTTTCATGTTTCACCCACTTGCCTTAGTTGGATTATAGATACAGGTGCCTTCGAGCATATGACTGGGTCCTCCAACCTTTTTACTTCATACATGCCCCGCTTTGGAAAAGACAATGTTCGAGTTGTTGACGGCTCCCTGTCTTCTATCTCCGGGAGTGGTTCTGTAGTTTGTACCCCTTCATTGACTTTATCATCTGTTCTCCATATTCCTTTCTTCACTGCAAATTTATTATCTGTCCAACGTCTTTCTGAATCTACGCACTGTTCAGTAACCTTTTTTCCAAGAAGATTGGCAGTAGTAGTGCAGTTGATGGTCTCTATTATTTAGATGTTCCTTCATCTAACATGGTCCCTACTCAGGCTCTTCCCTCTTCTAACAAAGTATTTGTCACTCGGGATGTAACTTTTTGAGAGTCTGAACCTTTTTATTCTTCTTCACCTTCTCCTCTTGGGGAGGATGTTATTGATGAGGAGACGCTTCCTTTTGAGATTGGTATTACAAGTACTATTATACCATATTCCCCTATTCCTGTTGTTGTTTCTGATAATTCTACACAAGGGGAGTTACAGTTAGAAGAGTCTTGTGCTAGACAGCCTGAGCCTGAGTTGAGGACCTATACTCGAAAAGGAAAAATAAGATCGACATTGCTGCACAACTACACCAATCTTGCTCCGAATCTAGTCTTGATAATGCTAATGGTAAGAATCCTAATCCTATTTGTTCTTCTGATGATACTGACATTCCTATTGCTCTTAAAAAAGGTGTCAGGTCTTGTACACAACATCCTATCTCGAATTTTGTATCATATGATAAATTATCTGCATCCTACCATTCCTTTGTTTCTTCTTTGTCCTCTATATCTATTCCTCAGGGGTAGAGAGAAGCAATTAGCAACGAGAACTGGAAACATGCTACGATAGAAGAGATGAATGCCCTGAAAAAGAATGATACTTGGGAACTAGTTACTCTTCCTTATGGAAAAAAATCGGTTGGTTGCAAATGGGTATATACAGTGAAACAAAAGCCAGATGAGACAGTTGAAAGACTCAAAGTCAGGCTAGTTGCAAAAGGGTACACTCAAACCCATGGGATTGATTACCAGGAGACTTTTGCTCCTGTGGCGAAGATGAATCTGTTCGTACCATAATCTCATGTGCAGCAAACTTTGGCTGGGATATTCAGCAATTGAATGTGAAAAATGCATTTCTCCATGGTGACTTGGAAGAAGTATACATGGAAATACCCCCTGGCTGTGCTTCATCTGTTACCAAGGATAAGGTTTGTAAACTGTGAAAGGCTTCATACGAGTTGAAGCAATCTCCTCGAGTCTGGTTCGGTAAATTCCACAAAGCAATGATAAAACTTGAGTACAAACAGAGTCGAGCAGATCACACTCTATTTGTCAAACAAATAAATGGTAAGACTGTCATTCTTATTGTTTATGTTGATGACATTGTGGTGACAGAGGATAATAGAGAAGAAATAGTTAATCTCAAAGCAAGTCTGGCTAAAAAGTTTGAAATCAAAGATCTTGGCACCTTGAAATATTTCCTTGGTATTGAAGTTGCAAGATCTTCCAGTGGGATTTTTCTATCTCAACGGAAGTATGTCTTTGATCTTTTAACAGAAACTGGGATGTTAGGATGTAAACCTGTTGATTCTTCTATCGAAGTTAATCATCATCTAACAGGCGGCACAGGTCCTACGGTTGATAGAGAAAGATATACTTTTCTCATACTAGACCTGATATATCTTATGTTGTGGGTATAGTGAGTCAATATATGCATGATCCTAGACATTACCATATGGAAATGTTTATAGAATTCTGAGGTATCTCAAGTCTGCTCCTGGAAAAGGTCTATTGTTTTCACCAAATGGACATATGAGAGTCGAAGCTTTTTCAGACTCAGATTGGACTGGCTCTATAGAGGATCGTCGATCTACATCAAGCTACTGTTCATTTGTTGGAGGTAATCTTGTTACTTGGCGTAGTAAAAAACAGTCTGTGGTGGCAAGATCTAGTGTCGAGGCTGAATATCGGGCTATCGCCTTAGGTATATGTGAACTAATGTGGCTTCGAACTTTGCTAGAAGATTTGGGTGTTACAACTAAAGGGCCTATGCAGTTATTTTGTGACAGTCATTAGTATTGCAAATGACCCAGTACAACACGATAGAACGAAACACATTGAAATTGACAGACACTTCATCAAGGAAAAATTAGTCAGTGATCTTATTTGCTTACCTTTTGTAAAAACAGAACATCAGCTAGCTGATGTTCGTAAGATGTTTCATCCCTTGTGTTTCAAGTTGGGTATACGAGATATCTATACACCAACTTGAGGGGGAGTGTTAGAAGTGCTAGAATTTGAAAAACAAGCCCCTGTTTTCCTCTCCCTATTTCCCTCTCCTTGTTTTCCTCCTAGAATAGGACACCATCTTGTATAAAATGTAACCTCTTGCAATCTGAAAATATAACATAGTGTATAGATTTTCTACACTTTCTACAGATACTATTAGTACAGAGCACAAATGGGCACAACCGATGCTTAAAAGTAGATGGTATGCAGTCTAATACTTGGTGTGAAGCAAGGATAACGAAAAAGGCAAAAGGTGCAACCGTTTGTGTTCTCTGGCCTTGTTATTCTATTTTATATCGAGTTTATTCTACTTGTAACTTCATGTAGTCCTTATTCATTACACATATATATACAACAAATGAAAAAAAAAATGACAGACAATGATGTCTTTCTTTAAAAAAATCTTCCTCATACTCCTTTTCTTTTTCCTTTCATTTAAATCAACACTTAATCATATGGTTAATAAAAAGGACTACCGCTTAGTGTACCTGATGAGACTCATACCATGTTTTCTTGTCTGGTCAAAGGGTGATCAGGCCAACTAGCCTTTACTGCACAGCTCACCCCTCAAAATATGTCTCTTTTCTTATTCATCTCTTTACTTTGTCTTTCTATATGCCTTAACCATAAATATATCAACAAACTTTGTATGAAAAGTAGGTAGATCAAACCTCCTATCACGCAGTTTAATTCATTGCATGGGTTTGATCTTTCATGTTGATGTGTAATATTTGGAGTGCATCTAGGCCTTCTCACCAACTGCCAATTTGTTAGCTTTGGATGCTTTAATCCTTTTTTTTCTATTCTTTTTTTTAACTTTCTTCTAATTAGATTATTTTGGCAGTTTTAACTGTACCCTTGGAAGATGGAATCATTGCATCCTCCATTCAGTAAACAACTTAACTCACTTAGTCATTTATATGCTCCGCAACTTGAATTTCACCTTCTGACCAAGTTTAAGAAGTTAAATGCATTAACATCCCTACCTCGAAAACGGTCCATATAGCTTGAAGAGTTTTCTCACTTATAAGAGCCAATATTGGGAATTTTTACAAATTTTAAAAACAATTCACTTAATATGCTCAATTATAAGATAACCTCAAACCATGACACGAGCAATATCTGTGTAGGTGGGTGAGTGGGTGGGTGACCAAATGAATGCTTAATGGATATGCAAAAGCTAGAGAATGGAACATTAACCTTTGATTCCCAAGAAAAGAACCCATTCTTGATTGATATAGCAGGAAGTCCATGTTCAAGAGGTGGGTTGGGCAGCAGAATTCTTTCCTCCGCTAAGAGAAGTTCCTCCAGACGCTTTAGGGATACATTTGCATTTACAACCTGCCAAATGATTACAAAATTAGAAGCTCGTAAGAACTAACTACTTTTGACTTATATCATTCAAGAAAACACTTTCAAACAGATGGAGTGAAAAACAGACAGAAACATAATCAAAATAATCTCATCACTTTTTGATAAGTACACTAAAAATTTATGTTTGATATTTGGACCTAGGAAGAACTAAAGCTAAGTTTTCTATATCATCGTTCCCCCAAATGGGTAGATCAAGTTAAATGGATTAAACTCAAAATAGCTTCACAAGTAATTAACCTGACTTCAATATGAACAAAGTAAAAATAGAATAATTTAATGAATCACACTTTTGAAACCCAAAACATTTTTACATATATCACATGATACAATACAAGTAAGATCACGTTAATTAAATAAGCCACTAGTCTTGTAAAACTTGTCTGTCTCTGGTTGGTAAAAACCTACCAAATAAAAGTGACTTTTAAAAACACGCTAACCAATTTAAGGTTTATGGGCATCATGATTACATGGTCAAATAACCTATTGAAGCTAAATCCTGTCAAAATGAAAGGAAGTTGTTGAACAACAAATTGGTTGACAAGAGGCTAGTTCCAAGCCAATAAAAAATATCAATAATTGCAATAGGCAACATATAGATATTCACTAGTTCATGAAAAAGCAGTGGCTGAGGCAAGTTAGGACAACTGGGGATAGTTGCCCCTACTGGATTAAAGAAAAAAATAATTTCTTGTCATTTTTACTTAAGTCTTTAAAATTATCTTATTGTTTGTTATATAAGATAAAAGTTATCCATAAATATCAAATACACTCATAGGGTAGTTCCGCTATATGCAACTTATCAACTAATGAGCCTTGAGTCTTTACTTTCTCCCTCCATCTCAAATTAAAAGTCTTATTTTTGTTGTTGTACGAGCTAAAGTGAGAGTCTCCATTAAAAAAACAATGTTTTCAGTTTTATTTTAAATAAAAAAAACAATTAAACTTATTTTTTAACATTAATATTATTATCTAAACTAATACTCTCTCCGTCCCAAATTAATTGCTCAATTTTGACCATTTTAAGTCAAATTGACTATTTTTAGAACTAATCTTTTTATTATTTTTGTTAAAATATAGGTGAAGAGATTATAACCAAAAGAAAGTATATACAATTTATTACTAACTCCAATTTTTATAATTTTAGAAATATATTTATATATGCTTAATTATTAATTCTAAAAATAGTCAATTTGACTTAAAATGGTCAAAATTGAGCAATTAATTTGGGACGGAGAGATATATAAGATTCAAATACATTTATAAATTGCACTACTTGCATATTGAAAAGAGAGTCCTAGTTTTTTGTTAATTTTTTTCAAATGTCAATATTTGAACAAGACATTTTTAGATATAATAATTTCTTTAAAAAATAAATTTAAAATGAGATGTGACTTTTTACATGCGTATAGTTTTTTTTTCTTTTTTTTTTCAAGTTGTAGGATTTTCCATGGCCCAATGGCATAACAATAAAAATAGACGAAACTGATCCATAATTTAGTTTTATTTTTGCATCGTGATTTTATAATGAGATTTTAAAAAGAATAAATAATTTGAATTACTCCCTCCATTCAAAAATATAAGATCACTTGACTTTGTATACATAGGCAAATGATCTAATATTTTGGAACGAAGGTAGTATTAGTAATACAATTATCAATTTTAACATAAATCGACTTTTTTTATTGCAAGTTAAAAATGTCTTTTCCAACTTGGTGTATTTTCTCCCCAGCGATGAAAAACTGAGCTCCGCCATCGTGTAAAAGAGTAGTACACAATACCATGCAATGAAAGTAAGAAGGCTGCAGATATAAAATAAGCAACAACATGAACATGCCCTCTACAAATTATAATTCCACATACAGCAGCTTGTGCATGTGAGACTTGAGATTATAACAGGAGAACATAACAGAGGTAGAAACACCCAAACCTGCGTTATTATATTTGGAAGCATGAAAAGTGGAAACCGTAGCACCGCGAACAAAGAAAGTGATGTGAATGCTTTTGCAGGTGTTAGAACCCCTCCAAGTAAAGAAAACAGTCCAAATGAAACTACAATCACAACAACTGGTATACTATTTAAAAGAAAACTGTTACACTGCAAAACAAAGGAAAACGAGGAAAGTTACAATAAATTAAAAAAAAATAAAAGAGAAAGACATAGGGAAAGCTAAAAAATAGAAAAGAAAACAAGAAGTTGAAAGGGTAAAAAAGAATAAAAAAGAACAAACAACTTTGGAGTCCCAGTTAATATGGATGAGTTGTTTGTGTATGCATATGGATGTCTACGAGTGCATGTAGTGGTCAGTACAAAGAGAAGGATTGCTAAATGTAAAACAATATCTAAGCCATCAACAATCCAACAAATCACAAATGTACATGCTTTCAGTTTATGATAATTAATACATAGAAATACTAGAAACCTTTCAGAATTGCTTTAATTTTGATCATTCAGTCAATTAATCTGCCCTATCTTTTCTATTGCTTGTGAATTAGCTCTGACAACAATGCACCATTTTATTTTACTGTATGATGCCCTTTTAGACACAAGAAAATGGTATCTTGTAGCAATGCTCGTTCAAATCATCGGCTCTGTTACTACGAGTGCATACTTTTTAGGATCTGAAACATGTTCCAGTGCCTGGGTAAAACAGCCAATACAGAAACTAAAAAATTATAACATAAAACAATTGGAGAAAGCATCTATCAATTAACACCAACATATCAATAGACAAATAAATAACGAATCTTATCCGGATATCCCTAGAAATTACAATACCCATAATACTCGATTTTTTATTTTATTTTATTTTTTGTTGATGGAAAGAACAAACGGTGAATTTTGACAGAGCATTATTTATGACATACCGCCCCAAGTAACTGGGCTTTCCGAAACCATGCCAGCTCCTCACTGCGAACACTTTGAACTTTTGACTGGAAACTACTTTCCCATGCATAGCATCTGAACATTTTATTAAACAGAGAGTCAGAGTGATCCTTTCAACTACTGAATGTAGCAAGAACTCTTAGAGAAACAATCTCAAAATGAAACATACTTTACAGTGTCCATGGCAGCCAAAATTTCATTCATGAGGCCAATTCTCTTATCAGTTCGTTGTAGTCCTTCCTTACTCAATCTCTGCATTTTGCTAATAACATACGTCTGTTCCACAGGATAAATTTTTGAAATTATGAGCAATTCTATTGTTGACAACTTAACATATAGTACGGTGAATAGAATAAAGAAAGAGGTAATACTCATAGAACCTCAAAAAGCAACTTTACCTCAAGGAAAATAAAGCTCTTATGGCTCTAACCATAATAATAATATTTAAAAATCCTGTGGCTAACCTAGATGGTATCATAATCAAGCTCTTGATTATCATGATCCATCAGTCTCATATAAGTTCCTTGGACCTTATTTGGAAGAAAAAAATAAAGATCTACCCTCCAAGGCATCAATCATACTCACTTAACACCCAACAATGTCTTGAAGGTACTATGCGGGTATGTATGTATTAGCCTATTTATTCAAAAAATATTTTATTTATAGGTCTCCGAAATTTGTAGTCTCTAACTTAATTTGATATCTAAATGAGTGCGACAATAATCACCAAAAGATTGGAATGAAGAGGATGGACTAAGAAAACAACCCAGAAAAGTCAAAACTTTAAAGTGGGCTGTCAAATGGTCCCAAACAATCTTCGCCAAGGAAAACAGAATCAATATAGGAGGAATAGAAAGTCAAATATAAATGCCCAATATGACAATAATTATTATTTCTAAGGTACATCAGAAAACCAAAAATACCCTACCTGTATGGGAAACATAAGAACTAGCAGTAGCGAGCCAAGAAGTGAAGCAACACCCAACTGTTGGTAGAGAAGAACCAATGATATAATGATTCGGAAAGGAGCAGACCACAAAGTATGAAGTGATTGACAAATTTGCTGTTTGAAAGAGAAAAAACAATTAGCTATCAAGCAACAATAGAACTTCTACAAATAAGTGAAGAGTAACATGTCGCAGACACATTGGACCAGTATATACCACTCTAAAGAATCTACCACTAACATTATATACTTGAAAGCAAGTACAATAATCTTTTTTGATAAGTAAAGTGAACTATCTATTCGATCCAAAATAAACAACTTTAATTTGGGAAGCTTCTAGATATGCTATAGAAACTATAGACTTCTACAGGTAACATTTGAATCTCTTCTCCTGAATCTTATCTGGGGTTTTAAGAGAAAAGGAAGAGTGGAAAATATTCTCATTATACTTCTTTTTCTTAATTAACAACTCTGATTATACTTCCAATAAGACTAGACAAGGTAAGAGAGTCAGTCAGTTTTATGGTATGATATCCAAGAAGGTCCACAAAGATTAGATTTCCGTGCTTGTTTTAGATTCCTAATCTTGACAGCTGCAAAAGCACAAGCAAGGGAATTTGGTTCCCAGGGCAATAAGCATCCATAACGTCCTTTTCTTCATTGACTTCATTCTGGTGTTGGGGCTCATGCTGTGTCATGACAAAAATAGGATTTCTTAGTTACCTAATCATGTGGATGACCATCCGGGCTTACATTGTGAGAAGGTTGTGGGCTTGGCTCCTCAAATATACATTGCCTTTAAATACCACCCTGGCCTCTACAAAAGTGTTTTAGAGTGCAAGAATCATATGGAGCAAGTTTGTGGAGCTGTAATTTCAATTTTAAGATATTCCCTCATACTAGCAGGTAAAAATAATTGCCCCAAATTATAGTGGACATTGAACATCATCATTTCATCTGTCAGCATAATAAATTTATTAAATTTGTGTTGCATTACACCAGATTTTCTTACTTGCATCCTAAAAAGTATATTCACATAGAAATGATATGCAAAAACATGCCTGGAGTGTTTCGGCATCAGTTGTCATCAAGTTGGTAATCTTTCCAGATGCAAACTTCTTGCGGCTTTCGTGTGTTAGCCTTAAGGACTTGCGGAATACAGCAGCAATCTACATTAGTAATTATGACAGTTTCAGTACGACTGTTGAGGCTGGTTTTAAACATTATATTGAAGGTTAGATGATTAGAAATTTATTTGATTCGGCGAGTTACGTTTACTTTATAAAACTCAAGTAACAAAAGCATTAAGCGACTAACAAATCCCTTAAGTAAAACATAAGAATCCAACAATGCCTGGACCCTCCCTGTTAAACACCACAATCTATGCAACCTCACATCAGCGCAAAACTAATGTGAACAGATGATGAATAGCGTTTTCTTTGACCATCTAATCAACTCCCAAGTGCTTAGAACTATCCAGGCATGAGAGTGTTTCTCTATTCACTATTGATATATCAAAGAATTACAGAAGGAAACCAGCTAATATAAAAATCATATAATGATACCGAACACTTGATTGGCTTTTATGAATTTTCATATGATCAGGTGCGGCTGTCTGCAACAAAGAGGCATCACCTGCCAAAGTTGACAAGGTTGAGCTTAGGCCTAGGCCAAAAATGAGGATTGAAGACTAGAATTGATATATAGGAAACACCACACTTTTTACTGGCTTCATAATTTAGCTAAATTAGGCACGCAGAGAATTTCTGCAAGCTGGTCATGGCTCAAATTGTAGTAGAAAAAGCAAGGTAGAGCTAGACCATGATCCCTCTTAAGGCAATGCCAACTACTAACTAAGACCTTCCAATGCCCATCCTCTTCTTTCTAAAACAATCAATTATATCTTAGAATAAAGCAGAGAAGCCAGACAGTGATAAAGTTATGTTGGTACTCTCTTTTGATCATGCAACGGTAAATGCAAATACACACACTGGTTTCAACCAGTTCTAGAAAAACCAGCAAAAGCAACAAATTATTTAACAAATGGTTTGCGACAAAATATTACCAAAGTTGATCGAAGACGGTAGCCAACACGCATAACGTTCTGAAAATATTGAGCTTCAACCAAAACGCCAAACACCTATAAAATTCAAACATTCCTATTATTCCAAAGGTTTCAAGTAAGTTAAATATGGTTTCTAGAAACGAGATATGACCATTAAAAGCAATAGCAGCTACCAACTTCAAAGTATGTGAACCTCATTATACAAGGACAAAATGAAATTGTATGGATGGGAAAATATTAGCAATAAATAGCACCTCGAAGAAATGGAACATCAAGAGCATTTTAAACTTCCAAAGGGAAGAAATCAACATGTAAAATAGGCACCAGATTGAGCACCTACAACATCATAGTGTACAATATAATATCTTCCTCAAATTGTGAACGAAACTTTGAGATTATGCCCTATATCATTCCTAAAAAATACACAAAATATACCGTAGTGTTAAGATATACCTCAAGCCTACATCACATAACCCACTTGGAAGTGAGTACATCCCGACCCAAATGGCCTAAATAAGGTCGAAGCTCCATCTAACTAACACCTGTCCAGTGGTCCCAAACGCACAATGATGAAAACACGTGCACTCTCTCTCCACTCACCATAAATCATTTAGAGGGGCTAGTTAACTCAACCCCAAGTAAAGGATGTACTTTACATGTGAAGAGTGATCTTAACCACTAAGGCGCATAGTTGTGCGCCAAGGCGGGACGCTACGGTAGTTAACCGCCAGGACGTCTAAGCGATAAGGCGTCCGCCATGGCGTCCGTATGGCGACAAGTCGTTACAATGTACACTTTAATACATTATTTATTTTACTTCAAAAGTATATTGCACAATAAAATTTTATATACACTAAAACCCAAAACATAATAACTAACACTATGAAAAAGTCTCCACTCTCTATTGTCTTTAGTCATAGCAGCAAAGTCATCAACTATGAAGTCATTTCCGTCTCCCTCACGAGCATTACTCTTATTCAAAGGAGTAGGGTCATGGGTTAGGCTAGGGTCATAGGTTGAGTTACTTGGGTAATTGAAAAAGTCCATGAGCTATGATGAGTCATGGTAAAAAATGACTTAATCACTTAATTTGGACCTGCTACCAATGCATGAGCCTTGGCGGCTCCGCGTTCCTTCTCCAACGCCAGGATGCCTAGTCGTCGCCTAAGCGATACCATGACAACTATGTTAAGGCAACGATATGTCACCACAAAAGGCATGTGCCGAACATGTGAGAAGTATCAAGAGAAACCCTATAAATACCAATGACTATCTAACAGAAAAATATAATCACTCGCTCTATTTTCACTACTGAAACCTTCATACCTTCATTGTTGACATATTTATTCTCTGATCCGATACTCACTCTCACACCAAAGTTATCCCGGCGGCACAAGTCGCCAAGGATAATCTAGGTACTTACCTCTTGCGAATCGGATCTAGCATCTAAACCCGTGATTAGAACTCCTGAAGGTAGCATCGCCAATATTGGCGCTAGTAAGAGAGCTTGAACCTCTGACCTTGTGCTTAATACTATCAACATATAGCTTGGATATCATGTTATCATTTCAACATTATTAACGTATAGCTCAATAGCAACAGGGAAAGTATGATAATCTTGCAATAAGATCCTCATATATGGGGAAAAATTGAAGTGTTAAAACATATGCTTAAAACAACAATGAGTCGGCCCATGGGCAAGTATGATTAAGCATATTTTCATTCACAATATGTAGATTATGGAGATTGAATGATTGATAGTTGTGAGGTTTTGCCAAACTTAAAAAGAATATGTAGATTCCTTTCGATAGGAATTAATAAAAATGAAGCTCATTAGAATTTATTAATAATACACATGAATACTATCAAAGCAGGAAACCATGAAAAGCTTATAATCTAAAAGATAAAGCAAGTTTTTCAGTGAACATATTTCTTGGAAGTTATGGAAAATCGAAGGGCTTATTTTTGTACCACTCCAACGAAAATTGAGAAGGCATAGATGTAACCGATCCAAGCTGGATCCCCATTTTGCATAGCCTGCACGTTACCATAAGAAAACATATATGAGGTAGTTACTGAGTGGAAATGAATAAAATATAGCACATATACCCCAGCAAGAATTTCATCACACCCTCATAATTTTTGATTTATATGCATATATATATATATATATATATATATATATTGATAAGTTTTAGATTTATATATTTAGAGCAGTCGAGCAGTAAAATATCACGACCTTCAAATGTCATTCATCATAAGTATAAATATAGAAATCAATTGCATTGCTCAAAGTTACTGGAGCATCACAACGAAGGTAAAAAATACAAAGAAGAAGAAAGTATAATCATCTGCATGGTTGAGAGTAGGATTGTTCAGCATTTCTATTGGATGATTTCTATAGCTTAAAGCAAAATAACATCAAGAGAGGACACATTTTAGTCCTCCATATCCTTTTTTTATAGCTTAATATAATTTCAAGATAGCCAAAAGGGGAAGCCGATCCAGTCCCTTCATACTATTAATATTAAGAAAGTTACGAAAACAAGTCAAGTTTTGCATGAATATGATTTTAAGCTTGAGTGTTAGGTTGGCATAACATTGACGTATGGAAAATCAGTCCGGCAGAGTTTTTGCACTTCCAGTTTTTAAGAAACTGCATATAAACTAATCCATATAAGGTATCAGATGGAAAGGGAGACTGCAGAACAAGCTTGCTCAGTACACCATTGCCAACAGCAGATAGCCAAGTAGTTGATAATACAAAAACAATTGGATGATGACAAAATTATCTTTTTGAAGATTTTAAGGGGGGGAACCTTTATTAACCCAATTGCCAACACAAAAAGATCCCTTTAGAATCTAACATATATCAGAGAACATGAAGAACAAAGTAAATCAACTATACCGGATACTTGATGGAATGAAACTGACCTCCAAGAGTTTGTTCAATATCATCGGCCCTACGAACTGGGAAAGATCATTACCGATCTACATATTGGCCAAAGAAGAACAAAAAAGTCAACAAATTGCTAACAAACAGACTACTAGGAGTTTAAACTTACAAATATAAGTTTTAGTTAAAAATTTAATATGCCAAGTTTATATCATATATTTGAAGGAATAAAAAGGACATAAAAAAAATCCTGGATTATAACATTCCTAAAAATTAACATTTCAATTACCCAGGTTCCTACTACGATGGATACAGAATTACAAGGGCAGGTTGCATCAGGAAGCAAGAATCTAACAATTATAGAACTCATTCAAATGGAAATGAGAATCTAATGCAAGATAAGAGCCAACTACCTTCCAGAAGCCTCCCCACCAGAATCTGCAAGATCCAAAAGGATGGAGATCAGCAAGATCTTAGCTAAATCAAAGAACATACCTTTGTTCTTTCCATGTAGACAACATATGCTCTGAAAGTTCTTGTAAAGACTTTCCCGAGTATAAAGCATGAAATTTCAAGCAACATATGACTATTCATACCTTCCCCCAAGAGTACTATTTAACGCTCTTAAGAGCCATGGTTTAGGCCTGCGAGACTCCTCAGCCCAACATTTTTGGAACCTAAAGAGTCAAAATTTATCGTAATACAATATCATTGATGAGCTAACATAGAAATATCTGCAAGGGGAAACAAGCACACACTTGTTGTTCAGTGTTTCAGTCTTATCCCAAGTATCCAACTGCCATATATCCTTCTCTGTGAGAGGTCTTTTGTAGCCTAATTTCATAAGGTGATCCATCCACCCAAAGATAATATCTGTAAGAGCACCACGGAACTAAAACTATTAGTTGAGGTGAAGCAGTTGAATGGCTAAATGATACTTATAAGCATAAACCATATTTACAATGGCATTACTAAAGAAGTTAAGTGCAAAAGAGAACTAGGTTTTAAGATAAGTAGTAAATAAGTACTCCTACAAGGATGAGCTTGTGGAACAAAATTTTACTTTGTATGTCAAACAAAGGTCTAATCACCTCAGAGAAGAAAAAGGCTAAGTTATCCAAATAGAACCATTTGGTATAGAATATTTAATTAGCACGTACTAGAGAATATGTTGACATGCCTCTCTGGACAGATATACTCTCCACCAGGAAGTTCTTCATATTCACTGTTGTCCACAGATTCGGTTTGCACAGGGGAATAATCCAGGTAAGGATCCAAACTGGGAACATACACAAGCAACAGAACTCCAAACAAAACCTACAACAGAGCAAAAGCATAGTTTAAATTGATTACAACCGGAAATAGATGCAATGTTAAAAGCACAAGTTCAAATCCTTATGGCATTACTAATGAGCACCATCATTTGTCCTAACTGGTAGAGATCAATTAAGCAAAATTACAAAATGGGCATACAATTATTGTCAGGTTTAGAAGGTAAGCAGAGACTAGATCACTAGACCTTTCCAGTACAGGCATTATTATAGATGCTGAACAGAACCAGGTCTCCCTTACATTATCAAAAATGAGTTTCAATCTTTCATGCATGTTAATTTCCATTTACTAAGATTCAGCAGAAACCCCACAAAATTTCTTCCTCACTGTCAAGGCGTCATTTAACAACCTCAGCCAGTGCCTAGCAATTGGCAACAGTAGTATGATCTAATGGGAGTTTATTGGCACAGCCTGGAAGGGACATTTCCAGCTTTAGTCCCAAACTACATACTTCTGAAGAAAATTTAGAAAAGAGGCCTACAAACTACAATATTAGAAGAATAAATAAATACAAAAGCATCCAACCTGGATGAAAACCTCGCTGATGTACAGATATAGCACAGATCTGCAAGGGTTAAAAAACACTATAAGCGTTTAATCCGAAAAAATAAAACCCCGTGAGCTTCATTGCCCGACCATACATATATAAAGATATATATAGTTTTTCTACCCGCATACTCCAGTTATCCGAATTGCATGCATCAGTTCTACACAATTTGCAAGCACTGAAGATGACACTTAATAGATTATTTATAATTATTGGGGATATTGATTTTCTTTGTTCTAGATAATGGAGATCAATAAACTTATCTGTTTAAGAAATAGAAATTTAATCAATATAAGGTATAAAATACAAGAAGAGGGGGAACAAGAAGTTCACCCTCCAAAGAACAAGTGGAAACAAAAAAATAGCACTTAAAAAATGCATAACAACCCCTATAGGCCATAGCATAAGCCCATAACAGATAAAGAAAGATAATCCTAATCAGCACCAAATCGAGAGTGCAAATGTTTGCAAACCAAACACTGCACCAGTCATATCAGACAAGTAAAGTATCCTAGAAGTTACGTTCCATAAGTGATATTAAACAAAAAACAATTTGGGCAATTATGTCTCTTTTCGTGTGGACAAAACGCTGGTAGATGTTGAGGTTTCAGGGTCATATGAGTCCATAATTTTTTTTCTTAGTACTGCTTTACTCACTTAAGTTATGCACCTGATGATGTGTCTTATCACATTGTTCTTTAAAATAAATTATAATGTGACCTAGATTCTCAGTATTGTTTTTCTTTAAGTATGGGACTTAACCTAAATTCTCAATTAATTTCAACATTACCTTGACATATTAGTGGGTGCATATTTTTTTAAGAAAGTATAATAATGCACATATTTTCTTATAAGCCAAGTATGTTTAAAAAGTACCTCAAGAGGGGGAGGGGGGGGATTTCAGAAACAAAAGAATGGATGAAAGAAAGATATGATTCTGGAAGCATAAAAAAGTATAAGAGCACTAACCTATCGTAAAAATTCCTCACTGAAAGAACGAGATTTAGCATCACAGTATCCCCTACCAAAGCATAAATGACTCCAAACCTGACAAACCAGCGAAATTCATATATGTAAACCTTTGTTTCTACGTCAATCATGATCAGCATAGAACACCATGCAAGAGCCTTAACAATCAGGGAGACCATCTGCAAAAAACAAAATTAAATGTATAACTTATATAGAATTCTTTTACAACTGGCTGTTGTATTATCTTACCATGTTATGTAATTCATACAAAAATGAACAATTTACTCTTTCCGAAATTGAACATCATGTAACATTACGTCAACAAGGGATAATTTATTCAGAAGGGGGAAATAAAAAGAGACAAAAGTTTAGGGTAAAAATTATTATTGACTTCGATGAAGGCTAGAGGAAGGGAAGGTGTCAAAATAAATACAAATAAAAAATCCTCCATAGGCACTATGTACCGCAATCGATAAAGGGACATTAGCATAAATTATGTACAGCCCCAGCTGAGAATCTGGGGGAAAAATGAAGAACCGCCCCCATATCAGTAGTAACTATATTAGTTTTTAGATAACCAGAAAAGTACTCACATACTAGCTGAGCGGCATGCTAAATGATAAATCAAACTCAATAAATAATGTTAAGTTGTTATACATCAATCCATAGAGAGTCTATGGTGATGGATATCTTCAGAACCCAAGAATAGCAATTTGATATTTATGAATATACCTAAATCACAATGCCAAAAGGTTGCAAAATGAAAGTCCAATATCTTTTACACTGTCATTAACATTTGAGAAGATGTGGCCATGGAAAGTCTTAGATATTTAAGCTTATCAAACATATTTGAGCTGAAAGAGTGCAATTTCAGGGTTAAATTTAGACATAGGAATCCTGAAAAAATATTGTCATTAAAAATTCTCCTTAATTCCACTTATTGAAAATGTCTCCCCGCTCCTATTATGGAGCCCAATGGATATACTTTGATTATCAATTTAAAATTTGTAAAACAACATATAAAATCCTATATAATCGAAGTTGGGTTATGAAGTGAACTAAAAACTGTTGTAAAGTAGCTTTCTAATTCTTATATTGTATGGAAAAGATAATAAAATATGAAAAAGGGTTGCTAGTTTGCATATATCAATGTCGACAAGTTCTTTTCTTATGTCAAGTTGGTTAAGAGCTATCTTTTCATTTGAACTAAATATCTTTACATTTATATAATAAAAGGTAAAAACTTTTTATCTTTGTGAATTCTTGTAAATTGTAGAATATATTCGTACATTTATGTCGTATAAAAACAAATCATATTATTATCTGCCTAGGTTTTGACAATGAAGACAAAACACTAAAGAGTAATTGCCAATAATTACTTTTTTTATTTCACTTGAAGTGATTCTACAAGAGATGTATGTAATATAAACAAACGACATGAAGTTGGCACACAATATACATAATCAAGTCACATTGTTGTTTATCATTTTTTATCTCAAATTCAGAAAGTTTAGCAGGTATAAAGAAGAGAGAAACATACATAACACATAATCATTGAGGAGAAGACCCACCTCAAATGGAGCAAGACCGGTCTGTCCATCTAGATTTACAACAGATATACCCGTGACCAATCGAAACAAAGGCTCGACAGTACAGCAAGCAGCCAAAAATTCCAACACATAGTTGTAGTAATTTGACCTCAAACGGAACCTCTGAACTTTCAAATCTTTCTTGGTCTGCCATATTCGATATGAGCATAGACCCAAAAGAATCAGATAAGAGATAAAGATCACCAGAGAGTCTGCACAAGGTGTATAAGCTCCAAATGCATTTTCCACTGCTTTTGCCCACACCCCATTTGCCACCGGCCGACAATACCAATACAATGGCTCAAAAGCCATCTTTAGTTACTTCTACACCACTGCTATCTGCTACAAGCACATCACTCACCAGAGTTCCTTTGAGTGATAGACTTATAGTTCACTACTACTAAGATGATTCAACAATTGTTCATTTTAACAGAATAAAACTCCTGAAGGAAAAAAAACATATTAATTCCAATTTCATGTCATCTATAAAGACAATAAAGAAAAAAATAATATATATATATATATCATAATTATATACTCCATACTAATTGCAACTCTTTTTTTTGGGGTCAAAATAAAAATAAATAGTAAGTAAGTACTTATTTTCATTCTCAATCTAACTCAAAAAAGGCCATAAATCATCCAAGGCTTGATTTTGTAATAATAAGTTAATTATTTGGAGACCAATTCCTCTTAATAAAAACATTTATGTTTGGCTTCTGAAAAATAACGAAGTTCACTTCATAAAAACAACCACGAATCCATGTTTGGGAGACAATAATATACTATATACTCAATTCTCTGTTAAGCAAAAAGTAGTCTCCAAAATCTACTCCTTGAATATCACTTTATTTTCCAAAAAAAAATAAAAAAATTAGTGGTGACTTAGAGTGACCCAGTTGAAAACTCAGACTCTCAGTAATCTCATCGATATGATAAATAATCAATTCCTCCCCTCACTACCCAAATAGAAACTGAAACATAAAATTAAAACCAGAAATCAAATAATGCAATTGCAATTCATAATCAACAGGCAATTTCAATTCATAGTCAATTAGCTAAACAACATATATATATATATATATAAATGGATCTCAGATTAAACAAATTACAACCCTGAAAATGAAAATGGCTACATTCATTGAATCAGCAATGAAGAGATACGGCAAAAAGGCCTTACCCATTCCTCGGAAGAAAAGTTTTCGCGTATAGGGAAAATGTAGACTTTTTTGGCAGACAGAATCGTATATATAATTAACTTGGGAGGAATCTCCGACCTGTGGGCCCCATCTCATGGAATAAGAATCACATTATCAATTTATGGAATAATATCGCGTGCAGACCAAGCCCGTTGCTGAGCAAGAGGTCGTTCAAAATCCCCCGAATTAACAAAAACAAAAAACAATAAATAAATAAATAAAATAAAATAAAGTGTTTGTCGATTGCTTATTTTAGACTAATTTAAAACTCATTTTAAACCATATTTTTTGTAAAAAAAAATTATATGAATTGAATACAACATGCATGGTCAACTTATTATATATTTTAAATTTAAATGTGGAGTTAAACAAGTTACTCGAACGTAATAGTATTATATAAATTATTTAAATTAAAAAATAATAATAATAAAGCACACTATCCAATAATAGTGTACATTACATAAGCCAAGCTCAATATTTTAGCATGATATTTGAGATTGAAGTTGTGGAATCATTAGGTCCCAATTTTAATTCTTATTTTTTTCCTTTGTGATTTTAAAATTAGTTGTTAGAAACAAGGCTAAAAAGAATTTATAAAGCTGTTTATCCATGAATTACCCATATATATGCAACACTTCAAAGCCAAACACACGTGTACAACACATTTCAAAACATGACAAACAATCCAAAAATAAAGTTTCAATTTTTATAGGCAAAACAAATCATTTGATCCCCGTATTAATGGTTTGATTTTATTTTAATCTTTCTACATTATTTTTTTTATAAAAAAATATCTCCTTATACTATTTTTATAATATTAATATAATTACTAAACACTGTCACATCATTAAATAAAATGACATGACGTTTAAAAAAATAAGAAAAAAATTTTGACTTGTAATTATTTTATTTTTAAATGTATAAAACGAGGAGAATAATGTTTTTTTATCATATCATTATTCTCAAATGACTATAATATCCTTGCAAATCGAGTTTATCAGTTTAATTAATAAAAAGATTATGATAGTTAATTTATAAAAGTTTTAATTTAAATTATGGCATAAATTTATTTTAATTTTTAAAAATAATTTTTGTATTTAGTAATAATTTTTAAATAGTTTTTAATATCGACTATTGCACTATTTAAAATAAAATTAATATCAATTTTGTGAATTTTAAAATTTCACAAACTAACTAGAAAAATTATAAATTATATTTTCTTTTTAGAAACAAAGGATATGGTAAAAGGCATTATTTTCCTTAATCTCACCTACTTGGAATTAAAAGAATTACATTTCATATTTTTGTTCCTTTTAATGCTATGTAGGATTACTTTAATGATGTGGCAGTGGTAGGAACTATATTAATACTCTAGTATAATTTTATTTTATTTTGTAAAAAAATATAATTAAAATAGAAGAAATAAAATGAAACTAAACTACGGCCCATTGAAGACAGGCCTACATGGCCTTTTCCTAAATCAACGGCCCAATGTAAAGTATCCACAAAAGAAAGAGGGGGCTCGAGATCAAAGAGGGACACAATTAAGGCTGAAGAAGTGTTATGTGACGGCAAGAATTTTGGGATTCACGGGTAGGTGTTCATTAATCATTTGCTCTTTCCTTTTCTTTTTTTGTTTTAATTATTTATGAGTGGAAACCCTAATTCTTTACTTGCAATCATTACTACCAACAAAAGGGTATCAATTAGGAATTTACAAGAAAATTGCGAAAGAAAGCTACGAGGCAATCTTGGTTGTTTTTCGTTTGATTTATAGTTTGTTGATGTAAATTTGAGTTGAAGTATTCAAAAGACAAGATTTTTGTGTGAAGTTTGAATTCTTGCGCTGTAATTCGTGTTTAATATGCCCATAAAAATGAAATGCTGCTTGAATCATGTCCACTTGCTTCTTATGCTGCCTTTGGGAGCTAAAATCCTCACCTAAGAATTGGAACTAGAGAAAATTTTAGCTCAAAATTTTAGCTGGTGTTCAATTTAAATGAACAAATTTAATTGGTGTTTGTTTTAAAGGAACAAATTTTACTATTGAAAAAATAACACCCATTAATTCGAAGGCTGGTGAAAACCGAAGACTATGTGCTCTTTGTATAAATGTAAGGCTGATTAGTGAAAGAATGCTATTGTTCTTAAACCCTCTTTTAGAATCATGATTTTCTATAGGTTTCATGCTATACTTATCTAACTTGTACTTAGAGCTTATTCTAGTAGCATCAGCTCGAGGAATACCTGGTTGCTTTTCCGCGAGGTTTGTTTGAGTTGATTCTTGATATTCCAGGCATGTGTACACTCTGCGTTTTCTCTTTCTGTACAAGAGAAGAATATTGCGTACAATGATAATGTTATCTTAACTCTTCCTGCCCTGGTTTAAACTTAAAAGCATCCCTGTTATAGGACATTGAAATGCTACATGTCATGAAGGTCGTTTGATTTTTTGTGGATACAAATTACAATATGTTTGTTAAGCTTGGTTTGTTCAGATCCAACTGAGAATATAAAACACCCTCTTAAACAGATAGTCATACTTGATAATTGGAGTTTTTGGATCTTACAATCGTTATTGCTTGCTGTCTTGGCGGCTTTAAAATTTTGCTATTCTCTTTCTCCACTAATATAAGTTCTGGTTTGTTTCTTTATACTTACGCAATTATAAATTTCTAGAATTTATATAACTGAAGGTTGGTTGGCTATTTATTATCCTTTTTGGTGCATTACTTTGTTTCCTTCCATTGGTTAGGTTTACTATTACATAAGCCGTGAAGAATTTAAAATGCTTGAAATGTTGGTGGCACAGTTTGGGTAATTTTACCACGTTGAACTGGTGGTCATGTTCTTGGCTTCTGACTTGCGTTCTTATATATTGTGCAGAAATTAGAAGAAAGGGCCTTTAACTTTAGTTTGAGTCTCAACAGTTTTACCCACTTCTGGAAGATGAAGGAAGAAGAAGTAAATAGATGCCAGATTCAAGAATGGTACCCAAAATTCAAATCAACGTCCATAAAAACCTTAATTCATGAACTTCCTGAATCCTTTGTTCAATACCTTCTTGATGATTCCGGTCCCTTTGTTCTTCCTCTTTCCATATCAAATGATGATGCCTTGCCAAATAGAATTCATAATCCTGAAGAGGAAGAGGACTATGTAGTATCAGAAGGATCCGAAGATGAGTCAGAACGACCTTCATCACCTCCTTCTTTTCCAGAACTGGAATTAAAGATCAAAGAATCAATTGAATCCCTTGGGGGTGCTGTCTTCCCTAAGCTGAATTGGAGTGCCCCTAAAGACTCTGCTTGGATCAGCTCAACTGGGAATCTTAAATGCACTTCTTTCAGTGAGATAGCTCTTCTGTTTCGCTCATCCGACTCACTGGTCCATGATTTATGCCATGCATATGATTCATGTGGTGATAAGACCTTGTCAAGACCCTCACGCTTCTTCCTTGCTCTCCGTAAGTGGTACCCATCCCTCCGGCCTGAGATGGAATTTCGTTGCTTTGTTCGCAATCAGCTTATAGTTGGAATTTCGCAGCGTGAGGTCACTGGATATTATCCTTCCCTTCTCGAGAATAAAAACCATTCCAAAAATATAATCCAGGATTTTTTCATGGATAAGGTGAGGCAGAATTTCGAATCAGAAAAGTACACCTTTGATGTCTATGTTACTAAGAATGAGATGGTTAAGCTTTTGGATTTTAACCCTTGGGGCGCATTTACATTGCCCTTGCTGTTTACTTGGGAAGAACTTGATCAAAATATTGAGAAAGAGGGGAACGAGTTGGAATTTAGAATCGTAGAGAGCCAGTGTGGAGTACGGCCAGGTCTGAAAACTGCTGTTCCTTATGATTACTTGGATATTGGCCCAGGGAGTGGTTGGGATCAATTCCTGAGGAATGCTGACGAGGAGTTGCGGCGACAGACTACTTTTGCCGAGGCAGGTGCTTAAGGACTTGATTTCATTCCTGGGATAACCAATTTATTGTTTTAGTTTGTTCGTCAGTTCAAGAAGGGTGGATTTTCTGTTGTTTCTTCACTCTTTGTTGAAACTTGTTTCTAATACTGCAGATATCTTTTACATTCTATTATGGATAACCTGAAGTTTAGCGGTAGTTGTTTCATTGTTCTTTTATGTACTCTCCCAGTTTCTGCAATTTTATGTTGAGCAAGTTTTGGGATTTTTTTTTTATTAGTACTAGTACAGTGATGCAGTTATATTACCTTACCCTACTGGGTTCTTAATAATGGTACAAGCATGTGGATTTGGTTAAACAATAAATGGCTTCAACCTATGGGTTTAGATAATCATGTTACTAGGGCTTGCGATTATTGCAAATGGGATTTAGGTATTGATGACTGTACTTATCATGGTTCTTGATCCTTTTGTTGTAAGTTTTTTTTTGTTTTACAACCAAATTGTATTTGAATTTCATGAACTGTACTCCTCTCTAGTATTGTGTTTATTTACTACACTGTATTATCAAGCTCATCCTTGGTCCTTAGTACTGTTTTAGAGTGAAGTGCTAGTTTTGTGAGTTGCTTGTATAAAGGTTGTGGCAAGCGATGAAGTTGTACTAATTACAATAATGAGATGAAGAACAACCCAAATGAGGTAGACATTCATTTCAACAGGGTGCTTCTTTATGAAGTTCTGGTGGACTAGCATAAAACTATTTCACCTAATATCAATTTCAATGAAATTGTAGCAACTCTATACAAACTCAAAAAGTGATGTTCATATACATAAATGCATTATAACTGGTTTTACTTTTGAGAAGAAGAAATAGCATCCAGTACATACGTATTATCCATTAATAAATACTCTCTTCGTTGTAAATTATAAGGTTAATATTGACTTTGAAATAATTTCAAATTTAATTTTAATATGATTTATTTAAGTTTTAAAAATAATAAATTTTATAATTAGTAGTACTTTTTAGATAGTGCATGATAGTCATAATTGTATTGACTTCAACTAGATAAATTCATGCCAATTTTGAGTTTAAAAAGTAAATAATAATCTTATAATTTGGAACGGAAGGAGTACATGACTATTAAAATTGAATGATATAAACACTATGAAAGTAATTTTGTGATCAGTTTTTAAAAATAAAAATAAAAAACTTTGATATTAATATTAATATATTTTCTAAAATATAAGAGTTTTCAGCAACTCAATTCTCCAGTTACAATTTCTCATTGAAATTCATTACCTTCAATCCAAAACCTCCCAAATTGACAATTCTCACCACTAATTGGGCTTCCAAGACCCATTTGATTATCACAACCAAGCCCAGTAATTACAGAAAAGAAGAAGAAGATATTCAATTTGATGTGAAAAAATTGATAAAAAGTTATTGAGGGAGTTGTTCATTTGACAAACTCTTTGGAGATTTTGTATTTAATGGAGGTCCAGATGTGGAAACCCTAACTAGAAACTTGGCCTCATTGTTATTATATGGGCTTTTGTTGATTATGGGCTTGGCTTTGAGCAACTCAGATTCAACTTTGGCCACTTCATAAGTTCGCAAGGGTGGAGGGATTTCAAATTCTTCGTCTCGATCCTCATCCTCATATTCATCGTATAGGTCTAAAAGTTATAGCAGTTGTTGTATTTGCAATTGCAAAAAAAAGAAGGCAAAAAAAGTTAGTTATTATTTTACTTGCAATTGTAAAAACCAAAATGTAGGAGTCATTTTCCTACTAATATTTGCATTATGTATTTGTGGTGCCTTCTTCTTAGCGAAAGACGAGGACAAAATGAAAAGTGTTCTCATGCTTAGGTTGGGTACCTATTTTAGCTTGCTTTTTTTTCAAGTACAATGTTAATATTATATTCGGTTACCTTGAAGTTTTAAATTAGTCAAGTTTTAAATGTAAAGTAGTTTCTTGTTACTGCTGTAAATAACAGTAGGTCTGCCTCAGGCAGCGAAAACATGTGTGGTATTTTTCGACGAAAAAGTACGAAGTGTTATGGGTTGGTCCCAGTAACTTCAAACTTTAAACAAGGAAAAGAACTTAATGGAACGATAGTTCAAAAAGTTAACAGATTTTTAATGGTGAAACATTTGAATTGTCTTGTTTTATGTAGCAATAAATATGTATGAAATTAAAAAAAGTTAGATCATTGGGGTATGAGTAGACTTAAAAATTAATACTTCTAATAAACGATATAATATTGACCCCCCTGTAATTATTGATTAATAGATGATAACTACAGTTAACAGATCGACATGATTGGTACCAGTGATATCATATTGTCACCCCAAGTGCAACAACCAAAAAAAGAGGATGGATATTTGTTTGTTTTTGACAAGTTAAAGAAAGCGGGCAGAGACGAACTTGTGTGGAATTAGCAGTAACAACATTGACCGAGTAACTTGGTGGAGCTATCCACTCATTTAGCAACTCTCTGGAGCTCGAACTTTAAAAATATGAAATTGACGAACTGGATTTTTTTAAAATTATTAATTGAACCATTTCGTCAAATTTGTTAGACTAACCTCAAAATTCTTAAATGTGACTTTAAAAAAAACATGTAAATGATGAGATGACTTATTTCAAAAAAATAAAAAATAAAATTGAAAACATAAAGGATTGTATACTAACCTGTAATTCAAATACTAAATACTTTCAAGTTCACAACAGCATAAGACCTATTTCTCACACAATTGGAATCCACAAACCGATCGACTCCATCACGAAATTTACAAAACCTTATTTAATTTCCATATCTTGAGAATTAAACATGTTTTATACGATCATAAGACCATGTTGGAGTAAATGGATTCCAAAACTCTTCTTATTTAAAACAAAATGGGTTGTATACTCTTAGATAAAAGGAACTTCTCCACTTTCATGTGCCTCCTTCACTCGCTTATCATGCTCGTCTTCTTCTTCCACCTCACCTTCCACGACAACTTTATTGGTATCTTCTTCCTCTCCCCAGCCAAACCCTCAGATCGAACGGAAAATTGGAGGAGGGATTTTCATCTTCTCCGTCATCGCCGTCAAAATCTGATAGACATAGTGGATGCACGTGAGGTGAGTGAGGATCGAGCAGATTCAGTATCTAGATGAGCTGGATTGATGGATAAAATTTGATAAAACTCCTTTTGGAGTCTCTTCATTGTGATTTACAAAAATTTTAATATATTATTTGGAATTAAAACAAGAGAGATATGACTTTTAACTCGTTTAATAGGTGCGCGACTGAAGGTTGAATATGACAATATTTTCGGAACACTTAATATTTAGAAAATGACCAATTAGTTTCTTTAGATTTATTAGTTGATTTGATTTCTCATTTTTTATTCTATTTTAAATAAGTCATCTCAATATTTACATGTCAATTTTCTTTTCTCTTATGCTCTGTTTGTGAGTTTTAAAATGGATAGAAAAGAAAAGAAATGGACGGAAATTTAAGTTTTCTTTACAATTCTTATGTTTATGAGATTTTTAATAAACGAAAAAGAAAAAAAATTGATAGAAAACTTGGCCACTTTTCCTGCCAAAGTTTTCCGTCCAAAATTGGCCTGATTTGGATGGAAAATAAATTGGAATAACTAATATTTTTATAATTCCCATTTATCCTCAATTTTCAATATAATAAATTTTAAATTATAACTCATGTCCACAGTTTATTTTTATCTACTAAACCTAATGTCTTTCTCCCTTCCCCCCTATAGAAGCAAATCAGATTCATTAGTGAATCAATTACCTTTATCTTTTATAGTAAATAATATTCCCTCCGTCCCAAATTAATTGCATTTCTAAAATTTTTTAAAGTCAAATTGACTATTTTTAAAACTAATCTTTTTACTATTTTTGCTAACATATAGGTGAAGATATTATAACCAAAAGAAAGTATATACAATTTATTACTAATTTCAATTTTTATAATTTTAGAAATATATTTATATATGCTTAATTATTAATTTTAAAAATAGTCAATTTGACTTTAAAAAGTCCTAGAAAAGCAATTAATTTGGGACGGAGGAGTAGTACTTTAGATTCATTAGTGGATCAATTATCTTTATCTTTTTATAGTAAAAAACTATATTTCTTAGTAAATAACTTACTACTTTACATGCAACTATGTAAGAGTTTTTTACGGCAGTAGAATATAGATTTTAATTTTTTTCATGGGTGAATCTTCGTTAAAATTTTTTTGGCAGACTACTACTGTCAAAAAAATGATATTTTATTGGAATTTGTTTTCCCAGTAAATGAGATTCTTCAGAGAATATTAATTTTTTATTTTATTTTATTTGTTAATTGTAAAGAATCATTTCTTTCAGATTTTTTCAATAAAATAGCTGCAATTTATTCCTTGCTAACATGAAGACTTTAAAGTATTGTTCAATCAACTCAAATATTTTTTTCGATCTCTATACTCCAAAATTTATTAGTCAAATTTCAAATTGTAAATTGTTATTGATCGATGTTTAAGCAAGTAAAGCACATGTTTTCCCTTTCAACTTCAGTTTAACTCTTCCGTTTTTTATATAAAAAAAGTCTTATTTTCATAATTTAGAAAATTTAATAATATATATTTTTAATTTTATGTTCGCTGATAAACATGAAGGAATTGTTATTTTATATTTCTATAAAAATAAATAAAACTCGTTTTCTCTCGAAATAAAGAAAAAGAAATTAAATTAAATTCTCTTTATGGAACAAAGTTGGTATCTTTTTTTCCCATTTAATATAGATTATATTTGATGACTTTTGAGTATGGTATAACAATGATTTTGTAGAAGTAGTTTTTGTTTAACATTTATTTGGATTTTTTTATTTGATTATGAAATTTTTTCTTTGATTAAATTTATCTTGTATATTTTTATTCATGGTTCAGTGGTTATAATTAATAGAAGGGTAAATTTATAAAAGTGATATTTTTCTTTTCTTTTCATTGGAACTAAAAAACGCAAGAAATGAATTTTTTTAAATTTTCTATTCTTTTCTATTAAAAACTCAGAAACAACATAGAGGAAAATTTCAAGTTTTCTATTCTTTTCTTTTCTGTTCTAATTTAAGTTTTTTATTCTTATTTTTTCCGTCCAAAACTCAGAAACAGAGCGTTAAAGTTATATCTAAAAATAAAGGAAGAATTTTGACATTTCTCTAATAAATTTAACGGAATGAATTAATTAATAAATTTTAAAAAGTGTAATATGTTAATTGTATTTTTTTAAAAATTTATCATGGTAATGCTTAAAAGGGCCCTATGCGGAAATATCAAATAGCTCTGATTTCTGTTCGTTAAAAAACTTAGTACCAACTTAATTGGAGAAAAAGTTAAAGTTTTCACTGTTATTTGCGTCTCTCCCTCTCTTCCTCGTCTGCGCTAGTTTCTTGAGGTTTGATTCTCTTCATTTGCTCAGTATTATTTTTCGGGATTTTTATTCACATTCTTCAGCCGAATTAATAAGCTATCCTCGCCCTCTTTTTGATCAAAAACCTTGCCGGTATGATTGATTCTTCCTCGAATCACTTTATATGTATTTTTCCTCGGTGGGCTTTAGTTCTATGTTTATGCTTGCTAATTTTGGAAATTTCTGTATCGTATGTGTAATTTGATGAACAATTTTCTTATTTTGTTCCAAATTTTATCTGCAAACAGTAGAGAACCGAGTATTTTTTCACTGTAAAAAGTTTCTCAGTGTTGAACGAAATTGAGCTTAAAGCAAATCTTATTGTACATAATTTAACCATTATTGGTTTAAGCATACAAAATTCTCTGTGATGTGGTTTTTTGTATTTGGTTAAGGCTTGAAGCAAGGGCAATGTTTGAAGGTCTAGTGAGGCAACTGCTTTTGGGTTATTTAGGCCGATATATCAAAGACATTCACAAGGAGCAGCTCAAGATCACACTGTGGAATGGTAAAATTACGAGACTCCCTTTTTCAGTAACTCTTTCCTGTGTTTGAACTTTCTTTCATAACTAGTCAAGTTTTTTGTTTGCAGCCTTATTTTGTCAAGTGTTATTTTGTTGATGCATATATATGTGTATTGAAGTCGAATATTTATCCTAATAAAGCACTAATACATAAGATATTTATTACTTTGCTATACATATGTATATACTCTGTAATACATGTACTAACCTACTCGTGATTGTTATTTTATCAAAATTTTACACTTAGTTTATGTTTATATTACATTATTTTGTTCTTTTAACATGCATACTTCTATTACCTAAAAAACCAAAGTCTTATCTAAACTCTAAAAGGTTTATTGAACACGGTTTAACCGCGTATCCAACAAATATAAAATTGGTGCTCTGGATGTAGAAATCTACTGTTTTTTTTTGTTTTTTTTTTTAAAATTTATTTTTATTTTATTACAATGGATGGTGCATCTTTGATTATCATACTTCTTTTGCTTAATTTTTTTTTGAATACTTATACATTTGTTAAACAGTATCCAAGCGAGAGTGTCAGTATTAGATATATGGATATTTCAAGGCATTTGAAATAGCTGTTTTTATTAATTTTTACCTATAAAATTTGTATTAGTTATTGAGTTTATGACATGATACAGTTTGAAATAAAAGTATATGAATAGATAACAAAGAAACATAAAAGAATAAGCAATAAATCTACCAGAAGTATGACCACTAAAAAAAATATATGGTTCAAGGGTAGTTGGAGCATAGATTGAGTCTCAATAGTCATTTTAAATTTCTTATGTCCTGGTTGAGCTTGATGCTACAAGAATTGAAATAGAAGAACTTACTAATAAATGAGAGAAAATATAGGAAGGTCCTCCAACTATATCTAATTCAAAAAATAAAAATAAAATATATTGCTAGAATTAGTGCAGTGGACTGTTGATTCATTGATTTTGTATTTAGCTTTAATCTTCCTTTCCTTTTACTTCCTTCTCCGCGCACTTTTGATGTTTTATAGAAAACCTATAACTCATAAGAAGTTGGAAGTTGGATCTTCTAAGAAGAAAGATGCACATAAAGAATGAGCAAACATTTTTCATATATTTTTAATGCAGATTCCTGTTCATATTGCATATTTGATTGTAGTTTTACAAAGAATAATGTTTATCATCAAGTTTGTGCAAGTTTCATTGGTTTATTTACTTGAATTTCATGCAGAAGAAGTATTGTTGGAAAATGTAGAGCTAATTCTTGAAGCTTTTGATTACCTCCAGCTGCCATTTGCTCTGAAGGAAGGTAATTTGTTTCCCCTTCTCATTTTAGTAGTAGTAATACAACTATTCCTTTATGTATTCTTCTATCTTTAGAATGATGACATTCATAGGTGGTCTTTGGTAATCCAAGTATGCATCAGAGACTTAGACCGTACAAGTACTCAACCTTAGATGAATATAATGTGTTTGTAAGAGAGTGTGACACATTCTCATCTTTTGTATACTGCCTGATGGTTTGATGGCTTTGATTTTCTTTGCTTGGAGGTCTGGGAGAGTGTTAGCTGTGTTTCTAATGTTGTCAATTATTTTTCTTAGTAATTTCTAGGGATCTGGCGATGGTATGGTCCAGGGAATCTTGTGGAGGTGTGTATGTGTTGCCATTGTATGGGGGTGTGGTTAGAGAGGAATGTGAGGATATTTTGTGGGTGATCAATGAGTTCCCAATTACTTTGGGATAGAGTGAACTCGTACAATTCTTCGAAGACTCGTCGATGGTTTTTCTCCATGGAGTTTCACTCTTAAATTTACAAGGGGATTGGCAAGTTACTCTTTATTAAGATATTTATGGTTTATTTTAAAGTATCACTTTGACCTCCATTTGCTTTGTACTCTATCTCTCTCCCCTTTTTCCTATAAAATCTTCTTTGAACTACAAAAGATTTTTTTTTTTTTTTTGCAAAGTGTAAGGTTATTTTTTGCTAGGAGTCATGATAAAGTGGCATGTAACTCATGTATTTTTCTCCCCTGGCATTTGATACGTATGCCAATAGCCTATGCTTGAACTGAGTTCACCTTGCTAAATGAGTCTACCGGGCCATTTACGTAATCAACATGCAAGAGCCCAAGCTTACTCCTAGCTTGAGACAAGCATATCTTAATAAAATTCAAAATAGTTATTGATGGCACAAGAATTATAAAAATTGCAACATTAAATTTACCAAAATTATGTGGAAAATTTGGAACTTAAGATCGACTTATAATAAATATGGTAAAAGTTTGATGAAGTAAAATTATACAACTTGAAGTTTCAACAATTTCAGTAGAGAGTGGCGTAGAATTTGACACTAATAATTCAACCTTTAAATATTAATGTTGTTAGAAAGAGACACTTGAACTTACATTTCATATATTTTCATTTCTTAGAAAGCTTACAAGGTTACCTACTTATACAATTGGAAGAAATAATTAAGACAAAACATGTTCCTTAATATAAGGAAACATGCTAGCTAATACAAGGAAGAAAACATGGAGTGGGAAACATGGAATAAAACATAAGGAAGAATATAGGGAAAAAGTGGAGGAATAATGGAATAAAGTGAAGAAAAATATTCTCCACTATTATTTCTAACACTCCCCCTCAAGCTGATAAATAGAAATCTCCTATTTCTCAGCTTGGAAAACAAAAGGTTCAGTTGGAAGGTCGGTACATGAACAAAACCGGTTCAAGTCGGCAATTGGACAAAACTCCGTTTGTGAATAGCAATTCTGGCAGTTAACAGTACTCCGTCTATGAATAGCAATTCCGGTAGTGAACAGTACTCCGTCTATGAATAGCAATTCCGGTAGTGACCAGTAACTCCGTCTATGAATAGCAATTCCGGCAGTTTGGACAATACTTGTAAAAACCTCCATCTCCTTACCAGCACCAATCGTCATCTTCGTGAGACGTAGAAAGAGACACTTGAACTTACATTTCATGTATTTTCATTTCTTAGAAAGCTTACAAGGTTACCTACTTATACAATTGGAAGAAATAATTAAGACAAAACATGTTCCTTAATATAAGGAAACATGCTAGCTAATACAAGGAAGAAAACATGGAGTGGGAAACATGGAATAAAACATAAGGAAGAATATAGGGAAAAAGTGGAGGAATAATGGAATAAAGTGAAGAAAAATATTCTCCACTATTATTTCTAACAAATGTTAATGAGCCTAATCTAAACCCAAGAAAGCCGAATTAAGCTTGACTTGTTTAACAAGTTGAGATAAAATTTGAGGTTACTCCCAGCTTGGTTTGTTTACATAATGAATGAGCCCAAGTCAAGTCCTTAACAAGCCAAACACCTCGGTTCATTTACAGCTTTTAGCCGTAGCAATCATCTTGTTTTCTTCAAAATGAATTCATCCGTATAACTTGTATACAATATGGTTACAAACCGACGTAGATACTGACAAAGATAATGTTGCGTCAATCAATAGCTGTCACGTAGATAGAATTTCAAATATCTTTTTATTTATAAAATATGCCAGTCAGATATAATATTCTTATATAATATCATATTCATTCTTTTAGGTTTATAATCTTGGTTAAGAACATCTACATACTGTAATTTTGTCCTGTAGACCAAGGACAGGGTTGAGTTCCAGTTACAAAATTGTTTACTAAAAGGAATTAAATTTCTCTTCCATGCCTCATATTCATCTTCTTCTGACTATTAATATGCTCGAGAGCTTATGTGATTTGAGTGCAGTCAATAACTTCTAGGATGTGCTTTACTTAAGAAAAGATATTAGTGACTAATACTACTACTAATGTGTTGCTGAGAAAAGATGTGGTTGCGTGGAAGTCGTAACGACCTGTTATGTGCCTTAGGACAGTGATGATGTGTCCCTGAATGAAAGCATGGGTTCTCTCAATAAAGGCAAATTTTGGCATAATTTTACCATTTTACAATTCAGTACTTAGTTCCTTAACTTTTTAAATACTAGGACACATAACATGGATGTTGGCTGGACTTGACATTTTAGGACATCCAGTCCTTGCATTCTCTATATATTTATCCAAGATTCAGTTCTCTGTTCTTTCTAACATCCATCTGTGATTGATTATGGTAGGTCGTGTTGGAAGGTTAAGCATTAAAATTCCTTGGAAAAAACTTGGGTGGGACCCTATCATAATTCTTTTAGAAGATGTTTTAGTTTGTGCGTGCCAGCGGCATGATGACGAGGTAAACTATCTTTGTTTTAAAATTTTAGTATAATGATTTGAAACTATATCACTTAATTTCATGGTTCAAAACCATGTTTGTGCATGTCTTTTAAGACATTTGAAGAAAACTTTTAAAAAAAATATTTTGTAATATAATTTTTCCTAAATTATTTATTATTACCTCTGTTCCACACAAAGAGTCCCATTTGCCATTTTTTTTCCTTCAAAAAACGAGTCCCATTTGTTTTGAAGGTAGTCTAAACTGGCACTGTGTCCTTAACTTTTCCATCACAATTCTATTATTATTCCATCACCACTAATGTATCAATTTGATAAATTTAAGGATAGACGTGGGATAAAAATATGTCCTTAAAGTTTGTAAATTTTACAAATGGGAATCTTTTTGTGAAACATAAGTAGTAGCATCTAAATTTCAATTTTAAATACAGGAAAAGAGAAAAATAGTATATTCAATTGTTTCAATGACATGTCTTAAACTTCGTGCCACAAACAAACATGGTTTATTAACCATGACATTTGTAGTGGAACGGAGGGTGTATGTATCTCATAAGTAGATACCCTGTAGCACTTTTCTTTTTATTTGAAGTTAATCCCCCCCCCCCCCCCCCACAAAATCCACACACACAAAACAAAAAAAAAAAAAGATCTCTCTTATAATGTTTTGTTTTTTAAATGGAATTCATGAGCTTACAAGTTTGGAATGCTGACAGCCAATAAATTAGATCTTCCCTTGTTTTCATTTGAAAATAATTTCAAATGCAATCCATTCTCCCTCTCTTTGTGGCAGTGGAGTATGGATGCTGTTGAAATAAGAGAATTTGCTGGCAAAAAGGCACAACTCGCTGCAGCAGAACTGGCAAAATTATCAAGACGTGTTTGTGGTGAGTAATGGACTTCACATTCAAATCTCATTGTGTAGTTTTCTATTCTATTTGCACTAGCAGCATTCATGGACAAATCTGACATTTTCTGATTATAGCACAGCATTCATGGAGAAAATTAGAATTTAAATATAAATTGATAAAAATAAGTTTGGACCTTGACACACGCTGTAATGGCAATTTTGCATTCTGATCATAGTTTTACCAACAATTACGTTACAAGGCCTTTTCATATGCAAACAGTTTAACCAAAAATTTATTAAATAAATGTATAATGCTTGGTTTGCAAGCCCGTATAATTCGCAGAGAGTCTACTGGCATACTATAACTAAAAATTAGGAACCGTAACTCTCTAAGCCACATGGGCCTGAGCTTGGGGTTAATTCCACATCTAGAGTAGGGCTTGATGTTTGCATGTCATGTCCCTCCTATTATCTACATTGTTGATTGAAAAGATAAATTTTGAGTAAGCCTCCACTTTTCTATGGGATCTTTTGGCATAATGACATGGGATCCCAGCTGTTTTGTATAAATATGTATATCTACCTACTTATCGGGGTGAAGAGCTGAGGTTCAGATGAAGTATAAGGAGTCCTTAGAAGCGCAAGCTGGAAATTTTGTATGATGAAAATGTATCTTGTGAACAAAGAAAGAAGGGAGAAGACTCTTATTATTCATATCATACAATGTATAGTAGAGAGCCTTTATATAGGCTTAGAGTTGCAGTACATTTGGAAGTAAATCATTATCCCTAATCATGCAATCCCCCTAATTATGTAATCCCCAAATCATACTTTTAGAATAATATCTAGAATCCTCTAGAATATCTACTAACACTCCCCCTCAAGTTGGAGCATGTATATCAATCATGCCCAGCTTGTTACAAATATATATAATTCTATTAGCTTCCAAGGCATTGGTAAACACATCAGCAAGTTGTTCGCCAGTCTTAACATGACTTGTGGATATAATTCCTTCTTGGATCTTTTCACGAATAAAATGGCAATCAACTTCTATGTGTTTAGTCCTTTCATGAAACACCGGATTAGAAGCAATGTGAAGAGCTGCCTCATTATCACACCAAAGGTGCATAGGTACCAACTTGTTGAATTCTAGTTCGGTTAACAAATGCTTCATCCAAATCAATTCACACGAAACATGAACCATTGCTCTATATTCCGATTCCGCACTGGATCTAGAAACAACATTCTGCTTCTTGCTTTTCCAAGTTACGAGATTTCCTCCAACAAATACGCAATACCCTGTAGTAGACCTCTTATCTGATGGAGCCCCTGCCTAATCTGCATTTGAGAATCCTTCTACTCTATTATGTCCATGATCACGAAAAACCAATCCACGCCCTGGAGCACCCTTAAGATACTTCAATATCCTCATAACCGCATCCCAATGTGAGGACCTCGAAGAGAATAAAAACTGACTTACCACACTGACATGGAAGGCAATCTCTGGTCGTGTGACTGTAAGGCAATTGAGTTTTCCCACAAGTCTCCTATACCTTTCTGGATTTTCCAAGAGGTCTCCTCCGTCTGTTGTTAACTTTTGACTAGTATCCATGGGTGTGTTAGTTGGTTTACATCCTAATAAGTCAGTCTCCTCCGAAAGATCTAAAATATATTTTCTCTGGGACAAGAATATACCCCTGCTTGATCGAGCCACTTCAATCCCCAAAAAATATCGCAGCTTTCCCAAATCCTTAGTGTCAAACTTTTGCATCAAGAAGACTTTAAGGCAATAATACCTTCTTTGTCATCCCCTGTAATTACAATATCATCTACATACACAACTAATAAAATTCGCCCTGCTGAAGTCTCCCGATGAAACATCGAATGATCACTATCACACCTTGATAAACCAAACTCAAGAACCACCTCTGTAAATCTACCAAACCATGCCCGTGGAGATTGTTTCAATCCATAGTTCTATACAAAGATTTCTTTAGTTTACATACTAAACCAGACTCCCCCTGAGCAACGAACCCTGGAGGTTGTTTCATGTACACAACCTCATGTAAATCACCATGGAGAAATGTATTTTTAACATCTAACTGATGTAACGGCCAGTGATAAGAAGCTGCCAGAGAAATCAACAAACGCACAGAAGCCATTTTTGCAACAGGAGAGAATGTCTCGGAATAATCAACACCATAAATCTGAGCATATCCTTTGGCAACCAGTCGAGCTTTTAAGCGTGCAAGAGATCCATCAAGATTCACTTTGACTGTGTAAACCCATTTGCAGCCAACTATGGATGCGTGAGGAGGTGTCACAACTAAATCCCGAGTACCATTTTTCTCCAAAGCCATCATTTCTTCTACCATTGCCGCCTTCTAACCAGGATGAGATAATGCTTCTGAGACAGTCTTAGGGATAAAATGAGATGAAATAGTAGATAAACAAGTAAGATAGGAAGAAGATAAGCCAGAATAGGACAAGGAAGCTGAAATTGGATGTTGAGTACTAGTGCGTTTACCTTTCCGAAGGGCAATAGGCTTATCTAAGTCAGATTCCTCAAAAGGCATCTCAGAATCTTGCGATGAAGAAGATGAAGTGATGGTAGTATCAATCGGCGTCGCAGGAGGGACTATATCTCTTCGAGGTCGACGAGAATATGCATACCAAATGTCTTGGGTAGGACGCGGTAAAGACACAAAAGGTGGAACATGATGGATGACATATGTAGGGATGTCCTCATCTAAATCTGTACGTGACTCGGACTGAGAGGTAAATGGTGTGGTCTCAAAGAAGGTGACATCTGCACTAACAAAATACCACTTGAGTTCAGGAGAGTAACATCTATAGCCTTTTTGAGTCCTAGATTATCCAACGAACATACACTTTAGAGCTTTGAGATCCAATTTGAACACATGAGGACGATGATCTCGAACAAAACAGACACATCCAAATACCTTTGGTGGTAATGAAAAAAGTAACTGAGAGAGAAAAAGAACTGAATGACGAATATTCCCATTTAAAATAGATGAAGGCATGCGATTAATTAAATAACATGTTGTAAGAACCGCATCTGCCCAAAAACCTTTAGGAACATGCATCTCAAACAATAATGCACGGGCAACTTCCATAAGATGTCGATTTTTCCGTTCAGCTACACCATTTTGTTGTGGTGTATCTGTACAAGAGGATTGATGAACCATACCATGTTGTGTCATAAAGCTCTGATACCATGTGAACAAAGAAAGAAGGGAGAAGACTCTTATTATTCATATCATACAATGTATAGTAGAGAGCCTTTATATAGGCTTAGAGTTGCAGTACAGTTGGAAAGTAAATCATTATCCCTAATCATGCAATCCCTTTAATTATGTAATCCCCAAATCATACCTTTAGAATAATATCTAGAATCCTCTAGAATATCTACTAACATATCTCTTAAAAAAAACTTGTGAAACTTATGGGGGTGAAGAGCTGAGGAACAGATGAAGGATTAGGAGTCCCCAACCCTCCACAAGCGGTTGGTGAAAATTGTGTAGGAAGAAACGAAATCTCATCAAGAAAATGTACATCCGAAACACACTTATAGGGGTTAGACCAGCTGAGATAGAAATTCTTTAATTTCTTATACATATTTGGTGCTAATTATTTTGTCCTTTCATGCAGATAATCAGGCTGGGAAATCATTTATTTCATTTATTACTGCAAAGGTATATCGCGTTCTTGCTCTAGGTGCTGAATCGACCTATCCATGTTGATTACTTTTGATTTTTCTTGTTCAATTATCTATGGTTGTGCTTTTACTATTTTTTTTTATAATTTTTATACTTTTTTTAAATATTTTTTATAATTTTTATTTTATGAAATTTAAAAATCTAGCGGATATCTATTTTGTCCTTGAGTGAAAATTAATTTTATGAAATTTTGAGATTAGATGCTCATGTCGCAACCCAGCTAATGTTTTAATTTTTTCATGTGCTCTAGATTCTTGACGGCATCCAAGTGTCCATAAGAAATGTCCATGTTCTCTATCGCAATATGCTAACTGACTCGGTATTTATACTCTTCTTTGATATTTTGTTAGTCCTAAGTTCCCTCAGTTATTCAATGTTTACCTTTTATTTTATCTAATATTTTTGTATGATGAATATAATGCTAATGGTTACCCCCCACCATCCATTTTGTATAAAAGAAGAAACTATTTACTAAAATGAAGCCCTAAATGGGCTGACTAGTATTGAGGATGCGCCTCGTCATATGCTGTATGCTGTTGCTCATGCTTTTGAAATGTGAAGACAAAAGCTAATAACTTTTTTGGATTGCACATTTGATTTCAGAACACGAAAGTTTTGCATGTAGATGTAAATTGTGATACATCTACATTTCTCAACTGAACATAAACATATTAGATTGCATTTTCACTAAAATGCTGGAAGGTGTTTATGGTAGTGACAAATTGGAGTGAAAGTACAGAATAAAGCTGATATTTTAATGATACTAATACCCTTGACACACGCGATGCGTGTGACAAAAAAAACATTTCACAACAAAAATTAAAAGTTATTTCCAAATAAACATTACAAACGGATTGAATTGAGAAAAGAAAAATTTATTACTCAAAAGAATAGATTCAATAGGATTAACTAAGGAGAAGGTGCATGAAAAAATCTAAAATAGATAACAGTAAAGATTTCAGAGTCCTTACTCTACTCATTACGGGAGTAAAATATCATCATCAATCTAAAAGCTTCATTTCTCCAGAAATTACCTGTTTTCAGCACCAACAAAGAAAATAAATCCTTCCTCATATATGGAAAATACAACAAAATAGCAATTCTAAAAAAAATTCAATCAAAAACTGAACTAATCCATCAATTCATATCAAAACGATAGAAAAGGAAAAAAATAAATAGAAAAGAATGGTATACAGAGTGATAATGGTTATGAGAGAGAGAGAGAGATAGGAAGGTGATAGTAAAAAAATAAAATAAAATTGAAATCTAGCACAAACGTGAGGAAATTGTATTCGGATCACATTTATGTGTTGGGAATGGAAGTTACCTCATTAAAGTGGTAACTGAAGATAATGTGGGAAAGGAGAAAAAAAAGGAAGAAAATGTGGGAAGTTAAAGAGAAAAAAATGACGTGAAGGTGTGAAAGTTAATCCATTTACTGGATTGAAATTTAAAAGAAAAGTAAAATTTAATATTTTGCCCTGAATAGTTGTATTACCTGACTGTATGAGGAGGTAAATTTAACTCTTTTATGAGGAGTTTTTGGTCATTCACAGTTATGACAGAGCTTCACAAATTGTTAACACTAAAGGTAACCGTCAATAAACCCTCCGGCTTTATAATATAGATATCGAGGCATCAGTTAAAATAGGGACAATGGCTGACTGTTTGATAACATTGGAACACCTATTCCAGTTATTTAGGACGCGTTAGTTTATATGAGTTGGGACCAAATTTATTCCAATTAATTTTCTTCTAACATTTATTTGTTTAAGTTATTGTTTTTAACATGTGGTCCTTATATCTTCACGTTAAATTAATTGCTTAATTTTCTTGATGTTTGGTAGGCACATGCTGTATTTGGTTTGAAGTTTTCTAGCCTGACAGTAATGAAGCAAAATCTTAGCGGGTATTTTAGCTCGCATTCCGTTCATTTGCTTGTCCAAATTTAGTACTGTTTGTATTGTTGCCTTTCTTGATCTTAATTCCTTGATTGATATCTAAATACAAGGTATAGTTTAAAAAATTTGTTCTAACCATTTCTGATTTCAGAACTTTATGACATGCTAGAGATGATTGCTTAGTAGTTATGTTCTCTAATATTGACATAAATTTGGATGATGATAACTGGAAATGATGATAGTTGTGTTTTTATTTGCTTTCATTTAGAAGCACTTTTACATTGTCCTTCACTGATGTCCACAATGGTACATAAGTTTTATCAATGGTGCACAATTAAAATTTTTAAAGAGTAAAAAAATTATTTAATCTGGATTACAATCAAAATTACATAAACGTTACTACAAAATTATTCTTAAAGGCATCATTTCTTTAAATTGTTTTATTACTTTATAATTGCGTCATTTACCATGGTAACAAATAGATCCTTTTCAATATAAGTCACTATTTCATTATTCATCCTTTTCAATTTGGGACACCATACAAATACATTTTTTTAAACTTCTTTTTTAGTAGATGGGTGAATATAATTAATATTTTTTTTAAGGGTGAGCACAAATTAATGTTTACCTTTGTATTAACAAAATTTTTCCAAGTCCAAGGGTGGTCACTTGCCCACCCTTGAGCTTTGCTAGATCCCCCATGGATGTCCAACTTAACCTTTTACATTTTGTATCTGTGCTCTGTTCTTTTTCTAACAGGCATTGCTTGCATGATTAGTAATTGTAATTAATATATATTACAATAATTTTTTCTTTGATAAATATTTGTAACTATAACTTATTTTATTTTAGTTAAATGACCCACTCTATAGCATCAAAAGGGTCACATGTGTGCACAAGATGGGATGACACCAAAGCACAGGGTTATCAAACTGAACAACCATTTGAACAAAGGATCAAAATTAAAAAGAAAAATGAAAAAAATGTAACCAACCTAACCTACCCATTGGACAAAAATGTAGGACCTTACAAAATATAAATTTACTATGATCTTAATGTCAGCAGTGCAACACCCCCCCCCCCCCCCCCCCCCCCCCCCCCCCCCCGAGGTGAAAATCTAAAGTAAGTAGACGGGGATAGAAGAAAAAATTTTGTTAGATGAAAACTGAAAAGAGAAAATACAAACATAGGAGGACAAGGAGTCCACCCACCCTCAAATGCGATAAAATACTTGTCTCTGTATTACATTGATAATTTGGCATTGAGGATTGAAGTTATTAATTGCTGGCTATTGCGGCATGCATGCTGGCTATGATACGAGTATCTAATTCATTCTTAGTTAGTAAATATGGACTTTGACAAAATTATCAAGGGTTGAAGAACTATTTTTTCCACAGTCTGAGTTGATCATTATCTTTTATATTTGGTCATGACTATATAGCACTGAAAATACAAAAATGGCATCTTCAGGGAAAAAATAAACTATAAGTGGCATTGTCAAGAAAAAAAAATAATGTCGCATCTGTTTATTTACTTTTTCAGGGTTTCAAGTGGAAAGGTGAGAGGTAACCAAGTTACAAAACTTGTAGAGATTCAAGGCTTGGAAATTTATTGCAGTACCCTCCAAGAAGCCATTGATGAAGTGAGGATTGAAAATGATGATAACTCTAAGTTGACAGACAATGCAAAGTACCAGGGCGAAAATATCTACATGTTAGCTCCAGTTGATGTATCAATGTCTCTTTTGGTATATACGCTTTACTAACTTCTTTTTTAACCTTCTTGACTGCTAGCTAAGCCAATTATATGTATTTAAACTTTTCCATCTGGATCATTTACTGGTGAATTATTGACTGAACCAACCTGTTTTAGGGTTCAATTTTTCATATAAAGTTTTGACTTTTTATGCTCAAGTGTGAAATGTTAGGGTTCTGCCTGTTTTCGTCTTTCCTTTATCAGTTGTTTTGTTGTAGGGTAGGATTACCTTTTTTTTTTGGCTTCACTATGGGCCTGTGATATGAGAATCTTTAGGTGCATTTTTGCATCTGATCTATGTAGAGATTGAAGGGCTGCACTTTTTCAAATGCTGTTTTTCTTTTTTAGTTCCATTTATGGTAGGGTGTCCTGCTAAAATATGTTGAAGTCATTTTGTGTTAGTCATTGTTCTTTATGATGAATGGGATTGTTGTTTTTATTTAAGGAAGCTTTAGTTTCTTTATATGGAATTCCGATCTATTAGTTTAGCAATCTCAGATGAAAGGGATTTTTGCTTCCTGAAATACATATTTTCAGACTAATCAATCATTAAAGTTACTTTGTCTCTGAAATCTGGTATCAAGAAAACTGGATCTAAAAGTCCCTTTCCAGATTTACTTATCAATCATGTAAAACTGCTCTTTTGTCCCCTCTTCTTTTCTTTTACTCCGCAATTTACATCTTTTGCTTGATGTTTGTCAACATGATAATGATGAGCATCCATAATAAGTTTGAATAGTGATATTTGTGCAATTAGTGGTAGAAAACAAATAAATATTTGGATCACTAAAGTTGGAGTTCTGGAACGTGAGCGGATATGTGTGACTTGCGTCTAAAAAACGCAGTTTTCTAGGTCAAGAAGAGTGCTACTAACTCTGATATGATTTTAATATCTTCCATGGGTATTGCAATAATATATATATATATATATATTTATTTATTCGTTGTTGGAATGCTTCCTATTATGTCTTGTTGTCCAGAGGATATCTGTTTGTGTCTTGCAGATGTTCTTAACTAAGATTGGTTGCTGTTGATTGAGTGCTACTAATAGAATAATTTAAACTTGATTTTTCATGATGTTTGTAGTTACTAGTTTTCTAGATTTTTTTTCCATGTAGGTGAACAGACCTGGGAAGGTTGAGAAAGATGCTCCACAATATTCCATGAATGTCGAGTTAACTGGCGTGGTTAGTTTAGTGTAAAGAAAAATTTCTGTACGATATATATATATATATATATATTTGTATCATTATGATCATTTTCTGAATTTTATCAGGCCGTGTCTCTGGATGAGGTGCAGTTGCAACAAATGTTGACACTATATGATTATTTAAGTACTTGTCGATTGAGAGAGAGGTAATACACACACACACACACACTGACCAGTGTTGTCATCTGTATGCACTCTTGAAGATGCATTTGATTTGTCCTTTAAATTGAAATACCTATTTGCAATCTTTTAATGAAATTTGCATTTTTGAAAAGACATGGCCATTTTGCTTGGATCTGGATTGGAATGGACGTCATTTTTTGCAATATGATGGATGATCACGCTTGATTTCCTTCTTCTCATCCCTGGTTAATTTTGCTAATTTTAAATTTTTTTGGGGCTTGCTTGAGTTTGGTGTTGTTTGAGACTTGTATTCTTTTAGGTTTCTAGGCCATACAAGGCTCTATCCCTGGGCAGTTGTGTTAAAAAGCATAATAATGAGACACCCATTTACTTTGCATTTTACTGTTGCTTGGGACTTGTGGAACTCTATATTTAGTGTGTTGTTTAGGTTTCCCAAGTTGGTGGGGGATATGTTGGCTATTCTGTTTTGAAGCTTTGGAGGGAGTAAAAAGACAAGTTACTTGGAAGTGTGCAATTGATTATGTTCTTTTGGGAATTTGGAACGAATATAATGCTCGGCTTTTTAGGGACAACTATTTATCTTTCAATTTGTCACAAGATTTGATCATTTTTCTAACTTCTCTATGACTTCATCTGCTATGGGGGCTTTTAGGGGTTTTGTATCTGATGTGGGCGCTCTCTTTTTCTCCATGCTTGTATTCTCTTTTTTACTATGAACACAATTTAGTTTTTATGTAAAGAAACATTAACTTGCATTTGTGAATACTACTTTTTTTTGAAAGATTGAGCAAACATTATAATTCTGTATGTACTTATATTTGATTATAATTTATCTGCTTATTGGATTGTTGTCAGTCTACTAAGATTAACAAATATGTAAATTCCATACCTGACTCTAAGATATGTATGGCATGTGAATGATGTAGGTATGGGCGTTATCGGCCTTGGGGGAGTCCTTTGTCGAAGAGGCTCACGGGATGGCAAATAGTGTGGTGGCATTATGCTCAACAATCTGTTCTATCAGATGTTCGTAAGAAATTAAGGAGAACTTCTTGGAAATACCTTGGAGAACGGCTGTAAGTTGGTTGTTCTTTAGGAAGGAGCTTTTCTGTAGTATCTAGAAGCAAGCATTTCGCATCTTGGCCCTTGCATTGAACACAATGTTCTCATTTTATAATTTGAAAATTGAAAATATGATAAACACTACAACAATTTCCATATATATATTTTTTTGTTTTGGCTGCTTTATGCAATGGTCTTGTCATTTTCTGGTCTGGTGTCATATACGTCACTAGCTTAGTTGTACTTATGGTGTGATTATGTTTGTGTATGTGCGTGTCTTTTTCATTTGTAAATTACTTGCACAATTAGCCATAAAGAATGTGTTCCCCCCATCCCAAAAAAGAATAGAATGAGAACATGAGATCATTAACCAATTATTTAGAGGCTTCACATTTCAAGGTCGCACGTCTTACAAAATTCTATTTTCGGACATTTGTTTTATGTGCAGGCAGAGTAATGAGACACATGCTCATTAATTTCTGTATTGTCCTGTTGCTTTGGGATTGTGGAGCTCTCTCTTTGGAGTGCTAGGAGAAGAGTAGGTGTGTCCTGTTACAGTAAAAGATATGTTATTAATTTGTTTTAGAGGATTTGGAAGTAAGAGGGATGCCAAATTTTTATGGAAGTGTGCTTTCTTTTCTATCTTGTGGGGAATTTGGAATGTGCGTAATACTAGGTTGTTTAGAGAAAATTACTTATCCTTAAAGCTATTGAATGATAGGGTAATTTTTCTTGCGTCACTTTGGGCTTCTGCTATGGGGGCTTTTAGAGGTATCTTTATTACTGATTTATGTAGAGATCGGAGGGCTGCACTTTTTTAAGTGCTTTCTTGTTTTTGATCTTTTAGTCTGTTGAAGGTGGACTTCTTGTCCCCCATTTATTGTATCATTTTTTCTCTATTATAAATTTTCTTCTTTTATAAAAAAAAGAAAAAAAAAACATTTCAATGTGAATTGTATAAATAGAAATAAGCAACAGGTAGACTATACGAGATAAAGAGTGTCCAGGTCATAGGACTAGTACTGAGTAGCACAAATGGTTATAATTGCAATTAGTTCACACCTAGTGCTCACCCCTACCTATACTAGAGCTGGTGCAAATATTATTTTCACATCCTTCTCACCAAGCCCTCAAACCAAATTAACAATATATTATCCCCCTAAGTAGGGCAAACCCATTCCTCCAACACTGTGAAAGTAGAGTTCAACAAACCTCACCTAACAAGATGATGCAAAAATATTTGAGCATGCATCTCATTATATCGCTTGCTGATGAATTGAATGTCTAGAGACAAGACCTTGTAAGGTCTGTGATCTATAGAATTTAATCTTTTTAAAATCATATATCACATAAAAGCCTCGACTCTTGGTTAGGACTGTGGCCATCAATATATAAGAAGCCATCAGAAATGAATTGTTACAGGTGAATGAGTCAAAATATAGGAATAATAAACTAACAAGGAAAAATACTTGTTGTTGGGGAGTTGTTTTAAGAGGTATGAAGTCTGAGGGCTGATTTTACTAAGGAGTATGTGGGCCTATTGTCTAAATTTTGATCAATCGGCATCGATAAACCACAATTTAAGAAGCAAGAGATCATTTCCACTTTTAACTTTTTAGATGCGAGTCACAATAAGCAAATATTAAAATTTAGGCTTGTAAAAATAAAATTCAAAACTTGTAAATCATAATAATAGGATAAAGAGTGAAGTGACATGGATAATGGCACAAAAGATACATGGTATAATTGTCTGTTTGATTAAGTATGCTGATCTTTCCACTTAACCCCACTCATCTTGCATACTTGTTGTCTTTGTTCCAAACTATTGTCGAAGTTCTAAAAAGTTAATACATCTTTTGTGATATTATTATGCGCGAATCATATATATATATATATACACATATATTTATATGAATGTATACTCTTTTTCATTGACCAAATTTATGTCTGTGAATACATTCATAATTTTTTCCTAGATAAAAGAGAATCATATGCTAGATTTTTTTTTTAATTATGTTTTCAATTTAGGTTATCTTAGTCCTTTGACAACCCTTCAAGTAAATTATCTGTTAAGCCATAGTTCAAAGTATCGGTAGTGACCAATACATAAAGGCCTCAGCTGATACTTAAAGGTAGCGACAGATACTGGTATATACAATATATTATTATTATCGTTATTATTATTATTATTATTTTACAATTTTGCATCAAAAAGTTGTTAACAAGTCCAGTTACTATGTAGGATATGACTTATATATGTTTTATGTATTAAATGACAACTTTATAGGTATGTAATTCATTAGTTTACTTAGTCTTATTCTTTTGTAATTTTTTCAATTTCTTAAGCAATATACGGCTTTTTGTTGCGTATCGTCCGATAACGTACTGCATCAAGAATTATGTTTTTGATACATCGTCCGATGCCGCGACTTCAAACCCTGGACTTAAGCCCTATTTGAATTTCTCATTAGTATCACTCCATATGGATTTTTCATTAGCTTCTTACATTTGGAAGGTCATGATTTGGCCAAAGATTAAGGCCTTTATATGGTCTTGGTCTTTGGAATACTAATGATTAAAGGCAGATGCAAATGAGACCTCATAAGCTACTTATTTCATATTTGTTATCTTTTGGGTTTGATTGGGTTCTTAAGAGGTGATGTCGAGTGGAAGAGGATCAATATTTAACGTTGTATATTATTATTTCGATATAAATATTTGGCATTTCATGTAATTATATGTATTATTAAGGTAGAATAGTTACTACTCGATCCTTCTCATAAAAATTGGCATAGTTTGATTATTTCAATCAAATTGACATTTTTGTAATCCAAATTTATATTATTTTCTTGTTAATATAGGTGGAGAAACTATAACCATAAGAAACTATGTCAAATTTACTATTACCTCTAATTTTAACAAGTTTGAAAATATAAATAAATGATGTAGGACGGAAATTGATGAACAAATAATTAATTGGACGTGGCAAATCAATATAGAAAATTAAAAGAGCTAGGGTGATCCAACAGCAGGAGAATCAGTACCCCTAGGGTTTCCCAACTGCAGTAAGGAGAAAAAGGATTGATCGCAACTAATAATTAGGATAATTTCAATATCAAAGTGTAAAGAGTTTGACATGACTTACAAGCATATTTATAAGAAAATAAACTCTAATAACCCTAAGTCCAGTAACAATTGTGCCTCTAAATAAATAACTCAATACTAAAATAAACCAATAAATAAGAAGTCCAACAAACTAAATAAATAGACAACTGATAAATAAATAACTAAATAGTGAATGATCCACGACGACGATGTCTCATAGTTCGATCCCTATCAACTCTCCTCGGCTGCGAAAACGAAGCCTCTGACGAAGTGAAAGCCTCATATCTCTCCCAAAGGCCTGGATCGAGCCGATAGAACTCTTCAGCACCAATCCATGTACAATCATCCAGAGGCCTATTGCGCTACTTCACCAAAAACTGACGGTAACCACCTTGCCTGGTTGACACAACTCCCTTATCAAAAACATCTTCAATAACCTCTGTTGTACGCTGTGTAGGAACAATAAGAGGTGCAAGTGGAATAGGTATAGGTGGAACAAGTATAGGCTCATCAGGATTAGCAAGTGTAGGTGAAGTGGGTGAAGAAGTAAGAGAAGTGGAAGAGGGGTGAAATCATCAGAAGACCCATGATAAGGAGAAGGTCTTCCACGCTGAATATAAGACCAATACCCATATCACTTGGAAGATCTAACTCGTATGCATTAGCATTAACCTTCTTTCGAACTTGAATGGGACCCATCCTCTTAGTATGCACTTTCTTCCATGTGCCAGGAGGTAATCTCTCAGCACAATGTTGCGGCATTACTCAATCATTCTTATTAAACTCTTGATACTTGCGATCAACATCTGCTGTAGACTTATAATTTTCATTGCTCAAATTAATTTTCTTTCTTATCTCAGCAAGCAAATCATGAATGTGATGCGCAAAAGACTCTGCAGACTCGCTAGCCCTATATGCAGTGGGAAGGGGAGCTAGATCAACAGGTTTCCTAGGCTGATAACCAGTGTAAGGATGAAAATGACTCACTCCAGTCGAACGATTAACTGAGCTATTATATGCAAACTCAGTCATAGGTAAAACCTTATCCCATGTAGACACGATCACCCACAAGACAACGTATCAAATCACCTAGACTTCTATTAACAACCTCAGTTGACCATAGATCTAGTACGCAGTAGAAAACTTAAGCGTGGTGTTCAGTTTCTTCCAGAGAGTTTTCCAAAAATAACTTATAAACCTCGCATCTCTATCAGAAACTATAGTTAATGGTAACCCATGTACTCTTTCTACCTTACTAAAGAAAATCATGGCAATATGCGAGGCATTATCAGTTTTGAATAAAATGTGTCATCTTAGTGAAACGGTCCACTACAACAAAAACTGAATCATGACCCCTTTGGGTCCTCGGTAACCCCAAGACAAAATTCATGTTAAGATCTTCCCAAGGTGCATGGGGAATCGAAAACAACACGAGCTACATCCCTCTGGAGGCTAGGCCAAAAGAACCTATCCTCAACAATGGCAATGGTCTTATCTCGACCAAAGTGTCCAGCTAAACTTTCCGCGTGTAACTCCCACAATAAATACTCACGCATCGATGTACTAGGAATACACAAGCGGGTGCCGTTAAAAAGATAATCATTATGAATACAAAAATCACTAGAGGGTGGGGAACTAGGATTTTGTAGGGCAACATAAATGTCACTAAAGTCTCGGCAAGTAAGGTACTCCTGGATAATGTGTTCAAATCCCACAACCTTCACTTTCAAAGAGTTGACTAGGATGGACACCCTACTCAACGTATCGGCAACCACATTCTCTGTCCCTTGACAATGCTTAAGGACAAAAGAATACTCCTAGATAAACTCTACTCACCTAGCGTGTTGATGACTTAGCTTCTTTTGGGAGCTAAGGTACTGAAGTGTTTGATGATCGGAGTAAAGAACAAACTCCCCATGCAACAAATAATGTCGCTAATACCTAAGTGCCCGGTCTATAACATAAAACTCCCTATCATAGGTAGAGTACTTTTGTCGAGTCTTATTCAATTTCTCACTAAAGAACGCTATCGGATGACCCTCCTGACTAAGCACTCTCCCTATTCGTACGACTGAAGCGTCACATGCTACCTCAAACACTTTATTAAAGTCTGGTAGCACGAGAACAGGTGCCTGTGTCAACTTATTCTTGATTTCCACAAAGGCTTTGGTAGTCGATCTAGACCAAACGAACTCTCCTTTTTTCAAACTATCAGTGATGGGAGCCATTATGGTACTAAATCCGCTGATGAACCTCCTATAAAACGTAGCTAGTCCATGGAAGCTTCTAGCTTCGTGAATATTAGAAGGTTCAGGCCACTCATTAATAGCCTTTACTTTCTTGGAGTTGGCAGAAACCTCCTCTTTAGAGATCACAAACCCGAGGAAAATGACCGACTATTGAACAAAAGAACGCTTCTTCAAATTAACATAGAGTTTGTCGTGTAGAAGAACTGCTAGAATCTTTAGCAATTGAAGTAAGTGCTCATCTTGGGTTTTACTATAAATGAGGATGTCATTAAAATAGACTACTACAAACTTGCCTATGAAAGGATGTAACACCTGATTCATAACTGTCATAAATGTACTGGGTGCATTGGTTAAGCCAAAAGATAAGACTAACCACTCATAAAGTCCGTCCCCTGTCTTAAAGGCAGTCTTCCACTCATCTCCCTCTCAGACGCGGATTTGGTGGTATCCACTCCGTAGGTCTATTTTGATGAAAACACGAGCCCCAATCATCATATCTAGCATGTCATCAAGCCTAGGTATGGGAAACCTATTCTTGATGGTGATTTTATTTATGGCTCGCTATCACAACACATTCTCAAATACCCACCAGCCTTAGGGGTGAATAAGGCTGGAATGGCACAAGAGCTAAGGCTCTCTCTAAAAAAGCCCTTCCTCAACAACTCACTTACCTGTCGTCTCATCTCAGTCTGCTCTGTGGGATGCATCCTATAATGTGGCAGGTTAGGTAAAGAAGACCCCAGAACAAGGTTAATGGCATGCTGTATGTCCCTAAGAGGTGGTAACCTATCGGAAAACTCACTAGGCATAACATCGGCAAACTCATGTAGAATCTGCCTAACATCACTAGGAATCTCTCTAGTACTCTCCTCAGGAACATCTCTCACCTCTCTAGCTACCATCGCATGCACAACCTTCTCCAATACATTCCGCTCAAACTCCTTTCTATTTAGAATATGGAGTGATTTGGTTTGTTGGATCGGCAAGTTAGTCTCCTTTGGTTGATTATTGGACGACACTCGGGGTCTCACATGTGTTAATGATAATTTTTGCCCCTTGTGTGTAAACACATGTGTTCGTCTTCCCATAATGAGTCACATCACGGTCATATAGCCAAGGTCGCCTTAGTAGAATATGTGCAACATCCATATGAAGGACATCGCACCAAATACTCTCCTCATAGCCCTGAATGTGGATCGGCACTAGATATCTCTTTGACACAAGAATGAATGTCTTGTTGACCCAGGCGACGCTAAAAGTTGGGGATGTGGTTCTGCCTTTAGCTTCATACGTGATAAAGCGGACTTAGCAACCACACTTAAGCAATTACCCCTATCAATGATCAACTTTGAAGAGACACCACCTACTTTGCTGTAGGTTTGAAATATGATGGTTCTTCTCCAATCATCCTCTCTGCTATGACTCGTGAAAACGCACCTCATGACTTCTACCTGATTACCTATCTCCTCTAAGTGCTCATCAGCCTCCTCATCCTGCGAGTGATACTCACCCTCGACTTCATTCCTGACAATATCCCCTTTTCTTTTGAAGTTTTCTCTACTATTGTTACCCGCTGGCGATTGCGATTGGGGCACTCAAAAGACTTGTGTCCTAACCCCTGGTACGTAAAACACCTCTCCTGGGTAGCAGACTGAGAGTTGGGTGTTGCTGCACCCTTTCCTATGTCACGAGATGACCCAGCTACGGTGTTACTAGCCCTAAAGGACGCCTGAGAAGTGGGGAAAGGTCTACTCTGCGAGAAATTTCGGCCACTGGCCTGACCAGAGTAAGAAGGGATTTTCCTAGCGATACCTTGTAACCTATACTCATTATCTAGAGTTGTCTGGAAAAGGTCATCTGGGGTAGTGATGCCACTGGTTAGGATGTGTGATTGAAGTTCAAGACGTAACTCATTCTTGAACTTCATAATGGTTAATCTATCACTCACTGATCTTGCATCTTTGAGTCAACTCTCTAAATCTGCAGATGTAATCAGCAACAGACATATTATACCCTGACGTAAGTTGTTATATTGGTCCATTAACCTATCGGTATGTCCTACGGGTAAATAATATTGCTTTAGGCGAGTTTTCATCTCCCCCAATGCCTGATAGGTGGCTCACCTAGACGCTCTAAGTCTCTCTCAACCCCTAACCAGATCAAACTGACCAATTTCACCAATTTTATTTTGGCGAATTACACCTTCCTATCCTCAGACATCTCATACCAATCAAAATATTTCTCCATACTAGACAACCAATCAAGGAGTGCATTGAGATCAAATCTACCGTCAAACTCGGGTGCATCTACCTTGATCTTCCTATAGTCATCATCATAAAGATCACGCCTAAGATGTTCATGGTGCCTAACATGTGGGTTTTCGTCATGCCCCATTCCTATTATTCCCTTGAGGTTCTATTACTGGTTGTCTTTGTTCAATGCGTGTGATCATATCATTCATTTGATCCTGGCCACTAATTGGTCCTGAATTTCTTTTAAAGCAGCTTGGGTGCGTGTAGTCATGATGCAAATGCAAATGCAATGCTGAGACAATACAAAAATTTAATTAACGCAAATTAAAATTACAAGTCTAAGCCTATGAAATCGCAATCCCAAAAGTTAATAATAATACTCGAATAATATACAAGTAGATGGAATAATATGCAATTTTAAAAGAACAAATCCAAAATAAGCTTTCAAAAATTTTAGAACTAATGAACGAAGGGAATTCAAGTGATTAAATATTGAAAATCCGAATATTCAAAATGAAATATTTACTTTCACCTTTTTTTTAGTAGACTTAATTGATCAGAAAGTATGAGACTGGGGTGAAAAGTGCCAAGATTAAAAGTTTAGGGCTCTTTATGCAAAAAATAGGGATGAAAAATGTAAACTAATAAACTGTGGGACAATATTTAAATGGAGAACAAAAGTTTGGGGGTACTAAAAGGTAATTTGCAACTTATTTTATTTTTTTTGAAAACTCAAGTTCTCCAAAAAATTAAGAAATTGATGGAGAAACCTTAAGCTCTGATGCCAATATGATGTAGGACGAAAATTGATGAACAAATAATTAATTGGAAATGGTAAATCAATAAGAAAAATTAAAAGAATTAGGGTGATCCAATGTAAGAGAACCATTACCCCTAGGGTTTCCCAACCGCAATAAGGAGGAAAAGTATTGATCGCAACCAATTATTAGGATAATTTCAATATCAAAGTGTAAAGAGTTTGACATGACTTACAAACATATTTATAAAAAAATAAACTCTAATAACCCTAAGCTCCGTAACAATTAAGGGCTCTAAATAAATAACCCAATACTAAAATAAACCAATAAATAAGAAGTCCAATAAACTAAATAAATAGGCAATTGATAAATAAATAACTAAATAGCGAATCATCCACGACGACGACGTCTCACGGATCGATCCCTATCAATAAATATACTTAATTCTTAATTTTAAAATTGGTCAGTTTGATCAAAAGAGTCAAATTAAGCCAATTTTTGAGGGATAGAGGGAATAGTATTTAGTAGATTGCTTCCTATTTAAATTAGATTACTATGGATTTTACTTGGTCATTAAACTTAGGTTTTTCTCTAGTCCTATATGAGGAAATGTAGTCCATCAATTTTTATCTGAATGAATTGATTTCATTGATTGAGAGTCGTGTGTTTTTGTTGCTTTTTAGCCTTGTTATTGCCTCTTTTATTTTATCCCTTTATTCCTTCTTTCATCTTTGTCCTACATCAAAGAGTATGTTATATTAGACTTATTTTTTGCTGACATATGTCTTTAATAATTCTCTTGAAGTTTGTGTAATGGAAGATATTGCTTTTCACTGTTTGCATGTTATGCCAAAACAACACTGTGTTTCAACTATTGATTATCTTTCCACGTGAACAGAAACCGTCGTTGTAAGTATGTGAAACTGTACAAGACGAAATTGGAGTGTCTTCAACAAGAACAGGTGAGGCTCTTAAATTATAAGGCTCTTAAATTATAATAATTGAGACAGCCTCATCTATTTTAATTTTTTAACAGTACAGAATAATCTATTTTTTTTTTGATAAATAAAGAATCATCTATTTTATTGTATTATGTTTTTCTTGTAGAAAATATCATATTGTCATGATCAATCAAATTAATTCTCTTGGTCCTATGTTGGATTTGTGATTTTGAGGAAGTAAAAAATCTCCGGCTGCTAAAGCAGATGCCTTTCCTATTGAATTTGACGGGCTGAAGCTAGCTTTTATTTTATGTTACTGTTGTTTAGTTTAAGTTGCTAGGATATGGGATCAGAATATAATCAAGTGTCAGTGCTGTTCTGAAATAGCATCATCTGGTCATAACTTGTAAGTATCTTGTGATTATTAGGAGGATGGAATATAAAGTTCTAGTGATATTTGATGTTGACGAGTTGGCAACACGATTTACTGATACAGTGCTAAAACATTTTTTTTTTCATGTTTTTTTCACAGCATGTTGTGTGATGGTCTTCAAAAATGTAATGGCATTGAAAGAAGGTCATACTTTCATATTTTTGGTGAAAAATATAAATATCTGAGAGTTTTGCAAGATATTTGCACTAATCACCTTCAGATATTGCTGTTCCAGTGCAACTCAAGATTCTTTTTACTCATTTATTGGAAGAAAATTCCGTATCTGATGCTCTAGGATTACATTTTAGCTCTTCAAATCCACCCCCCAAACAGTGTCTTCGCCGACAATCCTAATTGCAGTAGCTACTATTTGTGGTATGCTACAGTTAGTTGTCTTGTCCACAGGCTCTTTTAATGACGTGTAGTGGTCATCACAAAAGTATAGATATGTCATTTTTCTATTCTTTTGGTTATTCTACAAAGTTTAATATTTTTATTCGTAGGTAGGCTTTAATGGGGTCTCAGACTCTTGGTACAGATAGGCGCATGCTCTGAAGATGATATTTATTTAATACATGAAAACTCGGTAACCATAAACTAGAGAAGCTACAAGTAATAGATTAAGATAGTAATCCAATGAAATACAAGGGAGCAAAACAATTATCATTGAGAAAATATGTTTACCCATTAATCTTTGCAGAATCTTTCTCTCTCTTTGTATAGAACTTAAAAGGGCAAGCCAGTGCCTAAGGATTTCATGCTCTTCGTCCTGTTGTAACATAAGAGGGGTAGATATGAGATAAATGAGATGATCTTTTCCTTTCATCTGTATCATATTCCATACGTTGTGCAAGCTCATTGCAATATCAGTTCCATCATGTGCTGCTTTTCCCCATCTATGCCCTCTATTGTCTCTTCGCAACATTATCAATTCCTTCTTTCATTAATTGTAAAAGTATTCAATAAGTCATTCTTATTCTCAACATTTTGATGAAGTGCATTATAGTGGTTTACAGTTAACTGGAACCTTATTATGGTTTTGATCTTTTCATCTTGGGGTTTTGGTTAATGTGGTTTTTATTTTCTTTAATTGGTTAATTACTGTCATCTTTACAATTATTATTGTTATTTTGATCAGCTGCTTGATGACGTTGTTCTTTGGGAGTTGGAGCAAATTGAGAAAGAGGCAGATATAGATGATATATTAAGTTACAGGTCTGTTGCGGAACGTGAGATTGAGGTGTGATTATTGTCAAACATACTATGCTGTTTCTTTTTGTACTTCATCATGGAGATTATTGTTTTAATTCTGTTTGTGAATCTTTTGGTACTTTGGTTACCATGACTTCCAGCAGCCATTTATCTGCCGGCAGCGCTTATGTTTCTGCAAAAATCTTTCTTTGTAGGAATTCCTGGAAAAATCATCCTCAAACATTGGAGTTAATGGTGCCAGTATCACTGCTGATAAGTCGCTGGATGATGAGCGCCCATCTGGCAAGCCGCGTGGATGGTTGAACTGGTTGTCACGTGGCATGCTTGGTGCTGGAGGAACAGATGATTCTAGCCAATTTTCTGGTGTTGTTTCAGATGAAGTGATCAAGGTATTGTGTTAAATTTTGTTACTATCAAGTACTATCTTTTTCCCTATATTCATTAACACCCATAATTTGTGCAGGATATTTATGAGGCAACCAAGTTCCATTCTGTGCCTTCATCCAGTGGGGATGCCGCTGCAGATGAAATTTATTTATCTTCTATGAAGTTCAACATTCGTCAAATTTCTGCTACACTACGGAGCATGTATGAGATCCAATGTTTTATATATTGTTGGTTACAATAATTAGTGAATATCCTTGCATATTTTCTGACTCTTTGCATATATTGCTTTGATTGTCTTGAAATTATCTCAATGCTTATCATGTATGCCAAATTTCAAATATATTTTCAGCAATTATACTACGCATTTTAGATAGTAATTTTTCTGTGGACTCATGGTGGTTCATTTCTTTGCTTGGTTGACTAATGAGATGGGGATCTATTATAGTTTCCATAAGAACTACTATATCTGTATCACAAAGGCTTCCCCCTTTTTTGGCATGTGTTCCACATCATTTTAACATATGCCTTGCACACATTGATGTATTATAGCTTTTAATTATCTCTTAAAATACATGAACATATGATATACGAATAGGGAATCCATAGTGCCAGATTGCCAGAGCAAAAAAGATGTTGGTACAGGTAAAGCAATAAAAGTAAATAATTCAATACTCAGCTGTACCATTTGTATTAAAAACTGTTCATTGCTGGCAACACCTCTTTGCTCTTGCATTATCAATTCCCTACAAACAAAAAGATTGAGAATATAAAAATACATGATGCAAGATGGATGTGTTTTAATCTTTTAACATAATGTATGCATAAACACATCCTAAAAAGGGTGACAATATATGCAAGAGGCAGTTGTATTAATTTAAGCCTTGACTTTTAGATATAGACTTTTCAACGACACCAGGAGTCAGCTGTCATAAATTGCAATCATGCTATAAATTTACAGGAAGTTTGATCGTGCTGTTGCTGAGTTGCTTTTTGAGGGGTTATTAATTGAATGTAAGATTTGGGAGGAATCTGCAATGATTACTTCAACAGTCAACTCCGCCAAGATAGTTAATCCATTGAACAAGCAAGTCATTTTACTTACAAGAAGGGTTTGTATTTTCTTATGCCATTTGTTTTTTTTTTCAGATTCAATTTAATATATAGTGATAACTCTTTATTGTAGTCGTGAAACATTGAGAGAAAGATGTAAGATCTTTGTAGTATAAGACGGCTTTGGCTTAAAACTTTGTGCCTAATTTGTTTCGTGCCCAAGTTGCTGAAAATTATGATCAAGTTTTGGCGCAAAAAGATGATTATATGTAAGATTGCAATGCAAATTAATTAGATTTCAATGCCTTCACATTTATATATAACTGCTCTATAAATGTCTACATGGACTACTTTTAATCTCCAATTGCTTCAACTCACTAAACCTGATATAAGACATCCATTGACAAATGAAACGTAGTATCTTTTGAATAGTGTATCCCTGCCAAAATTTATAGAGTAAAATACGAAGAATGGAAAACAAGATGTGGTTCTAGTGATGCTATTTACCCAGGGAGATTTCTAATCTATTAAACCGTAACCATCTCATGCGATTAGGTGAAACATTTCCTTTTCCCAACCTGCAAGCAGCATTAAGAATTGCTAATCAGCTGCATCCAAGAACTTCTGTTATGTGGAATGGTTTGATTAAAATAATAATCTCGTAATGTCCTCTAACTTGTAGATGATCTTATAGCATATTAATGTTTGTTGCTTCAAATGCTTTAGGATATTATGGTGCATTGCTATTAAACTAGCTTAGGGCTATTTGAATTGATTTCTACCACTAATTGCTGCACCAGAACGACCTAACGCACTTATGCAATATCACCTTGCTCGTCAAGGTCAGCCAATGAGACGGTCGGGGATAAGTTCTGAAGGTTTGTATTCCTTCCAATTATTGCACTCCCAAAGTTTCCCAGCACACATCTTCATCAGTGGTCTTAGTTTGAGTTGTCTGATTAGACTATAATTCCCTATTTCATAGTAATTGCATTTCCCCCTCAGTTTTGCGTCCAATTACTTATCACAACCGTATTATTAAAAGCTTGTGGTATGAACTTTCTTTTTATACATACCGCTCTGTTTATTTTTACTATCCTTACCCATAGTTGTCATGACGAGGCATGGCAGTAGCCGACCGCCAGTATGCGCTGATAACTCCTACTCACAATCGAGTATCTTCTTTGTTAGCTTGGAGCTTATACCACTCCTTCTCGATAAGTAAGGTAGGGTTGCTGTTATTCTACAGGGGAGTTGGCTGTAATTGAGACACCTTTTTCGGATGGACGATATGGATTTCTTCGAGATGCTTAACCACTTTTTAAACCGTGACCTCAGACCTTACACCGGATTTCCTCTTCCCGATCCCCCGAAAAAAGGTTACGCGCAAATTCTCATTGGATCTCGGTTGTTCTTAACAGTGATGACTATTCATTTAAGTCTTCGGGTAGCACCACTTGGCAACCACATGGCGGTCGTATGGCGACAAGTCGTTTACAATGTGCAATTTATATATTATTTATTTTACTTCACAAGTATATTAAATAATAACATTTCATATACATTAAAATCCAAACCATAACCAGTTTAAAGATAAATAATACCAACTTTGCCACTTTTAAAGATAAACAGAGAATATCCACTTTAAAGATAAACAATACCCACAAAGTTCAAAATAATAATATTGTCACTTAATCTAAAACTAAAACTTGAAAAATATAGCATTTTCCTGTTAATAAACTAAAACTTAAGTCAATAACTTAAAGAAACAGTTAATAGGCTATTTACCCACTTTTAAATCAGCCCATCCACAAAGATATACTAAAAGACTTGAAAAGACAATAAAATTGCCACTTAATCTAAACAGAGAATCAAGGAGGAGAGAAACAAACTTGTGGCTGTGTGAGAGAGAGTCGGAGGGTTGGGTCACTGCAACTGAAGGAGAGAAAAAGAGAAACTAAGGGCTGGGTCGACTCAGGGTTACTGTGAGTTGCAGTCGCTGCTATGGGACTGTGATGGAGTTGTGATGAGGCTGCGATGGAGATGGAGTTGCTATGGGGCTGCGATGGGTCTATGATGAGTCGCGAAGTGTCAAGAAGAAGAGTCGAAGTACTCGCGACGAGAAGAAGAGTCGAAGTATTCGCGACGAGAAAAAGAGTCGGTGTACTCAATTTAGGCAGATAAGTCTCAATTTTTGTTTTAGGGTTTTATCCTTTGTTTTTAATCGATGGGTCATCCATGGGTCATTATTGGTATCGGATAAAACCATGTTTTAAAGTCTTGGGGCAGAGCTGCCAAGGCGTGCGCCTTGGTAGCTCGGCGTCTCAAGGTGTTGCCTAGGTGACGACATGAGACACCGAGCTACCAAGGCGCGCGCCTTGACAACTCTGCCTCAAGTTGACTCACGCCATGCCATTCCTTCCATCGTCGGGACGCCTAGGCGATGCCATGACAACTATGTCCTTACCATGTCTTGTGTGTTCACTAACCTAGTGGAAATATATTCTGAGGTTCCATGTGACCTCACCTCATAGTGCACTACTATTAGGAAAAACTTACTAAATAACTTGTGTAGGTTTGTTCATATGTGGGTTTCCAAAATTTTGACAATTATTATCTAGTGGAAATACTAGCCAATGATCATGATAGCTGCGGCCACACACGCATCTAGGCTCAAGGCCTTGGATGAGTCTAGACTTTAGAGTGCCTTGTTTTGCTCAAATGAGATTTCCTTAATTAACATGCACCTTGTATCCCTAAGATCCAAGGTCAAGTTCTGGCTTAGACATGCTTCACTTGACGTAATTTGTACCCTTTACGTCTTTCCTTGCTCACGCTCGCGTGTGCATTGAGCTTAGAATCTTGGAGGCTTTGAGCTATAGTGTATCCATGACCTTTTCATTACTATGATATTCGCTTAGGCCCTAAGGATTTTCGAAATGGCTCTTTGTTTTACCTTTTCCAATCAAAATGTATTATCTAAGGTCTCCAGGAAAGCTTTTGATCCATGAACTACTACAAATATTGGACTGATGATTCCCTAGCCATGGTGATTTTTACTCCCATAGTCACATGTCGAGCAAACAAATAATTTAGAATCGTGGATATCTAAAAAGCTTTATGCATACTTCTTTGAATCTCTATATGTGGATGTGGTTATGTTTCTGTATATCATCTATTTACTATTCATTATTTGATATTCTTTGCTATTGTTCAACAATGATGAGCATGTAAAGTTGTTCAGTCAATTTCATCCTTTAGTGCAATAAATAGCTTCCTGGAGTATTTTTATTTTTATTGTAGTTTCCTTTTCCTAAAATCGGTGTCAGCAGTGAGTTCCCTAAATCTGTTGCAGGCCATATTTGAGGAAATTGTTCCTGAATCGAAGCAAACTGCTGTAAATATTCAAGTCGATATTTCACCTGTGAATCATGAGAGTGAATTGTCAATTCAGGTATACTTCATCAGTAGTTTTGTCTATTTGCTGGTGGCTTGTTTTATAGTTATCTTCTGTTTGTTATATTTGGGACACGTATTATCCATTGAAACTGGTATTTTGTATTTTTCTACTCAGGTTATGCTTCAGGCACTTGAAGTTACTTTTGATACAAATTTTTTTCTGAATATCATCGAATTTTATCAAGTATTACAATCCTTCACATTTCAGCAAGAAAGGGTGAGCAGTTTGATATTATCCTTTGTATATTATATATAAATATGAGTATGTGTGTTTATACATATATCTAATATTATACACAGGTAAAATTCATTCTAATCCTAGCCTTAGACAAGCTTGTCTAAGGCCATTTAATGAAACTACGTTGTTTTGTCATCTAATATTCTAAATTATTATTTTTTCCTTTCTTTTCCATCTGCCTCTTTCTTCTTCCCTCCCTCAAGTCAAATTTCCTCAGCATTTCCCCACTAGTATCTAGAACGGTGCCACACCTCTTATGCCAGTAGTGGACTCAAATTAGAACAAGAGAAAGTGGGATATAATACCTCTCGTGCAGAATGAAGATGATAAAAAGCCTGTGGAAGTTAAAGACAATTTAAAGAACCTGTCCCAGCAAAAGACCAAACAATGTTTTCTTCAACCTTCGTCTAGAATCCTTAAAATTAATCATATTTACTTCCCCTCTCTCCAAAATCTGGAAAAAGTGACTAAACCCAATTCACAGAAGTGTATTTCGGGAAACCTAATGAAAGAACCCCCATTTTGTCTAAGACCCGCAATTTATTCATATAGAGCATATATAGTTCCAGACTGAGTGAAATTTAAGTTTATTCCTTTATCACGCAAGACATGGAATGCCCACTTGAACTTATTCCAAGTGAAGACTTATAGAGGATAATCTATAATAAAAACTCAATCACAGAGGAACACCGCAAGACTAAATTCCATGCGAAGATGATAATTATTAATTACTTTTATTAAAGGTGTAAGATTACTAATGCCACTTTATTTTTTCTCTTCAGTTTTGATGCTGCCTTCTTTGTAGTCTTATTTATGAAGAGACTGAAGGAAAAAGAAAAAACTAAATTAGGTAACAAAACTACATAGTTTTGTTATATGGGTCTAGACAAGCTTGAATAAGGCTAGCCTTAGAATGGATTTTGCTTATTATACATACATACATACATACATATATATATTATATGTTTGGCTGTTATAAACATTTAAAGCATCAGTGTGAGTATTACTGTATATTCAAGTTATCAAGTATCAGCTTGCATTTGGAAACTTGGATTCTGAAATCCTGAGAGTAAGATCTGATTGGCTTGCATAGTTTATGATTTAAGCATTTCACAAATCTGACTATTGGTTTTTTATGTTATTTCAAATGCTTCTTACCAAGCACTCAAATAGCACTAGATTTCTAATTTCACATTCATTCCAGCAACATTACCAGGATACTTCCTGCAAAATCTGCTTATCCGGGCCTAGTCTGCAGATTTAATCGAAATTCAACCTAAATATATTTCTTCATTGATGCACCTTTTCATGCTTTTATAATATGATATTCAACCTTAAGTTCAATCTTATACATGTTACATGTGTATAATTTGGAGGTGCTACATTGGATACACTCGTGCACCACTTAATAAAGTAAAACTTTGTTCAACATTATATTTCCTAATGAGTGATGAAGTGTTCATGGACCAATCTCTCGCCCCAAGTATTTCTTTGGGTTGCAATGTTATTTGTGAAACAGAAATAATATATCTTTCATGAGTTGCTGCATCAAGTGTCCTGCAAGTTTTAGAATGAAAGGATATCATTTCTCAACCTTGATCCTAGAAAATTAATTATATTTATTTGCTATGTAATAAATAATTATACGAGTCTTGATTCTAGAGTTTCATTTATGTAACATTGAGGCCATACTACAGGTCTTATTAACTCCTCTCTTTTGGGTGGTGCATCTACAGGTCTTATTATCGCTGAATGGTATTGATGATGACAAAGTACGACTTCTATCAAAGGCTGAGTAAGTTTTTCCACTTAAAATGTTGGAGAGCTTTGAACTAGTTTATAACTACCAAACTCTTTGAATGCTTTTATAATGTATTTTTGCTGATTTCATGCTGATATAAATCTCTGGTGTTTTATTTTACTTAATTAATTAGTTATTATAAATTAATAAATTATTATATTAGATGCTAGGAAGTATTTTAACATGTTACTCATGTATTTGGCAGATTCATTTTATCCAGTCGCAAGAGTGTTATGTGGGATGTCCAATTCTTCAATATTCAAATAAGTATTCCTTGGGAAAATGCAGAGTCAGATCCTTACAAAATGGTATGCCCTTGATTATAACTTGAGGTGATCGTGTAGAATGCCATTCAGGTTTATCTTCAATGTTCAAGCTAATTTTTGTTAAAACTAAAATGATATGTGCTTCATCGTTGTTCATTCTAATATATCTAGAATGCTGCATGTTGCTGACTTGCTGTTAGTCTTGTTTGTATAATTGCAAAGTTATCTTTTGCATTTTTTTTTTCAAGATAAAAGGACATTTTTTTGAAGGAAGAACTATAGCAAAATGTATGAACAAGGAGTCCTACAACAAAATATAAGAAGTGGTTATAATTTGCTGAATTTTGCATCCTGATTTTTGCACCCCGATGAGGACTGTGTCCAATCTGGCCTGTTGCATGACTATTAAGTTGCCTACCTTTCTGTTCTGTAGTTATGTTTATTTCAAGTGTTGCTATGCGAAAATTAAGAAATATTATATAATAATATTGTTAAAATTCCATGTCTCTTATTATGAAACTCTAAATTTGGCAGGTATTGAAAACACAAGCTCTTTCCTTTGGCTCTAAACGTGACATAGGTTCTTTTGCTGATAGGAATGTTCAACCGTATCTTGTGAGAAATTCTGTAAACTCTTTTCCTACAAGTGAAATGCTTATGGGATTTCAGCTTAAAGATCTCTATGACCACTTTGAGATCAATTTATATGATTTCAAGGTCAGTATTCTTAACCTTTTGACTGCAAATTCTTTATTAACTGTGCGAGACTAAGCAGAGAATTGACTTCTCGCAGATGGAATTGTTGTTGCCATTTTATCCTCATATTCTTCCTGTTTTGGATAAGCTTGGTGCTTCTGTTACTTTGTCATCTTGTATTGTCCCAGATGAGTCAATATTGAATAGATTTGAGGTAAGTAAACTTTCTGCGAATTGGACAATTACTTCTCTGTAAATTCAAGTTGTAATAAAGAATGTGTTTTTATTTTTTTCAATTGCGTGAACTTCAACTGTGATTGTTGCAGTGTTGCTGCTTTGATAATGCATTCCTTTTAATTGGCAGATCTTTTTTCCCTTAATATTCATAGCTGTTGCACTGGATTATTCAGGAAAATTAATTGATGGGAAGCATATCTTTTGTACTTTGAAATTATCATCAAAATGTTCTTATAGTTGGTACCATCTTATTCTTGATAAATTCTAATAGTTTTCTGGGTCACCTCAAAATACAAATACTTTGTGCTCAAGTACCAGTTAAAACATGAGTATATCTAAATATTATTGGTTGTGATTCTCAAACTTCTTGGCAAACTATGTCGATTAGTTTGTATTTTCTGGCATTCTAAGTAGATGTTAAAATGTTGAATGTGCATGTTTGTATGTATATAATGTTCATATGCATGCAAAATTCTATCCATATTGTTTTAATTGGGTTGTTTTATTGGTTACTCTAAAATAATATGTGGATGATTACATTTTGTTAGTTGTCTTTTTCTTGTAGGTTTATATAATTATATCGTCTTTTCTTGCACACTTTTCGCTCTCGATATATGGTGCAATTCTGGGATTAATTTCAAATTTCAATATGATGAATTCGACATCAGAATCAGGAATGTTGACAGCTGCCACCTCACTTAAAAAACAGTCGTATGGAGCAAGAACCTCTAATGTTTTTTGTTTCTCTGTTGTTGCTAATCTGGAATCAGCCAGCTTAGTTATCGACCTTGAAAATGATATCGAAAATAGCTGCATTCTTATGCTTTCTCTGCAGGAGTTGGATATTCGGTATGTAACTTGACATTTTATTCTTTATAATGCCACATAGATAAGCATGCCTGCTCATATATGCACATATTTTCATCTCTTGATGTGCGCATCCACCAGATTTGTCTTTTCATAATAAGGGTAAAACTTGATGTATCAATGCTGTATGCACATGCTTGCATCTCTTGACATTTCTACAGTTTTTTGACTGGAAAATTTCCATTATCTAGTAATATTGTGATCACTAGCACTCTGAGTTCCTTACAATTAAAAAAAAGGTATTATATAGAAATGCATAGACATGTGACATATTTTTTCCGATGGAAAACTTGTTTCTCTTTGTTTCACTTTCCCTGGTCCGGGAAACAATATCACATTGTAAGATGCTTTGCTGAAAGCGCTAATGGGGAGCTATGTCCCGTTATGACAACTATCTTCCGGACAATTGCAAGTTTCAGTGTTCTTGAGTACTTAAAAGTTTTTGAATGTGTATTTCATACGAATGGCAGAGGAACTAGCACTGCACTACATAGGAATATAGGAGAGCAATGAAGATGTATTAGATGCTTTAAATACAGGCAAGTAATTTGAAAGAGAAAGAAACCACTTTTCAAGGTAAAATATGCTATATGTACACTTATATAATTACAATATAAACAGACAACGCTTTGAATCTTCCACACTTTTGTCTCCCTAATGCGATACACGATTTTGTGTGCTCATTCCGTCCCAAATTAGATGTTCTAGTTTAAGAAAGTTAAAGGTTTCAGAGTTATTTTAGAGTTCCAAAATTACACTATTGAATCTCACAACAAACATCTCTTTTTCATGAACTCCGTTTCTTTACTTATTTATTTATTTATTCTCTTTCCTTTTCATGAAACATCTTCTGCTATGGCTATGCATCCAAAAGTTCTATGGCCACATGGAAAAACACATTAGCATTAGTAGAAGCCTCTGTACTATTCCATTAACATGTTACATACATGTAACAAATTGCCCAACAACCACTTGTAATAGCTTCTCATCTAGGTGGTGGGACGGACAGTTCACACTTCATCGTCTTTTGACACCTGGATTTATACATTGAAACCTTAGCCTCTTTCGTGGAACATAATTCTTCTTTGGCTGCTTTGTGGTGCCATGCGTCAAGCCTTTAGTGGAAGACCCTTTATGCTATTATTTGTAGCTGAAAGCCCCCCCATTTGCTAATTCTTATGTTTGGATCTAGTTTTAGTATTTTTGTACATTTTCCCCAAGATTGTTGTAGTGAGCCATGCCTTCCTCAATTTGAACTCATGAACTCATGCTTTATTTTCCAAATTTTAGGTTATCTATTGCAGAACTCCCAGAGTGGTGGATTTCTACCAAGGCATTGAGGATTATCACTTATCCGAGGAAAAACAAGGAAGAAAGCCATACTCTGTGCTCAACTGAATTTAAGTTTGCTGACCTTTCAGCACAGCCACATGATTTGGGTGTCAAAATTAGCAAGCAAAGTGGAAATTTTGATGAAGAAATTACTTGTGCTACTAAATGCTTTCTGTTACATTATCAAGCTAGCAGAAACTTGGATTTCGTCCGGCACAAGTATTCAATATTTTTAAATGATGTTGACCTTCACTGCTATCCATATGTAATTGGCCTACTGATTGGATTTTTTGAGAAACTAGCTACCTCTGGTGCATCTCATGTCGTCAAGGACAGACCTATTGTTGAGAGTAAGAGTCCCTTACCAGGGTGTGGTTTTGAGTTCCAAAGATTTGGTTCCTCAAACTTCTTTGAAACGAGTACTTCTGAATGGGAAAGCATTCCTGTGGATAATTTTCCTTTTGTTACAATAAATAATGCTGGTTCTCTTCTCAACCTCGAAAGTTCACTTATCTATGCCATTCCTGAGTGGAGGAAGGTACTTAAATTAAGAGACAGAAAAAGCAGAAGTCCAAGATTCAGTATTAGAAAGGGATTTAAACAATTGAATGCCCAACCACTAAAATCCACATTTGGTAAAGATGTTTTGCCGACATTGGCTAGTGATGATGACACTGATCTCTTTGCTGTTGATTTGACTTTCAGTAGTTCTAGAGTGCATTTACATGACTCTGCATGCATTGTTGGAACCATTACAGTCCCTACCTCTAAATCCTCTGTTGTCATTTATGACGACTGCTTCGACATGTTGTTTTCTTCTGAGGGATTGACTCTTTCTTCATCTTGGTGTACTCAAATTCTTTGTGACTTTTTGTGGGGCCCCTCAATACCTAATCTCTCTCCAATTTTAAACATGCGCATAAGGAAAGGAAGCAATGGATCACTAGGATCTTTATTTGAATTAAGTTTCAGCGTTCAGCATGTTTCCTGCATTTTACCACCTGAATATCTGGCAATATTAATTGGTTATTTTTCCTTGGCTGATTGGAAACCCAATGCGAAGCAGCAGCCTGTTACTGAGACCTCTGGATACATAGATACCGAAACCAACAATGCCGTTACTTACAAGTTTGAGGTGTTGGACTCCACTTTGTTTTCACCCATTGGTAATGTTGACTATGAGCTTCTAAAGCTTGATATTCAACAGTTCTACTGTACTTATATAGAAAACTGCACTTCAGAAAATATATTGAAGGACATTCCCATTGAATGTTTGGTTCCAGCTCATAAAGTTCTTGATAAGAATAACTGTTTAAATATATTTGGGCGTGATTTATCTCTAGCGCTGATGTTCTGGAAGGATGATGCATCTGATTCCTTAATGTTTAATCAAAATAGTGGGCAAAGAATTAGTACCTTGATTGCACCGTTAAGTGCTGATGTATGGATTAGAATACCCTGCGAGTGTGAGCCTTCTTATGCAGGTTCTTCTTCTCCAACATGTATTATGGCAAAGGTCTATGATTGTCAACTTGTTGTCGATGGTAGGGCATTGTTATCTTCCATGTTCACTTTTTGTAATCTTGTACTTTTTTGATCTCTGTTTTCTATTGGACTAAGTAATTTTTTTCTTCATTAATAGGGAGTCATGTAATTGTTGGTTACGAGGCATTACTAGATGTCATAAATCAGTTTTCCTCGGTTTATGCTGAATCTCAAGGTTTCACATCTGATGTTCTACAGTTTCTTCAGTTGAAGAGGAGTCTCAAAGAAAATAATGAACTTCCAGCTGAATCTTCAAGTGTAAACTTAACAGAAATTAGATGTTCTGTTCATTCTATATCAATTAAATTGTACACCTCAAGAAGTGAGTCAACCACTTCTAAACTTGTTGCTAAAGCTCAGATGCAAGTTCTATGTTATTCATCTCTAAGAATTGACGAACCTCATTGCCTAGATATTTCGTTCTCTTCTGTATCACTATTTTCACTAGTTAGTTCGGTAATGTTAGTGGAGTGCACATCCTCTTGCTCAAGCTCGTCGGTAATTGAAATGAAAATTTCAACTGCAGAACTGGGTGAAATTGAGTCGCGCGTTTCCCTTCCTTTTGTAGACATTTGGTTACATTTGTTAGACTGGAGTGAGGTCATTGACCTATTTAGTTCTTACTCTCCACAAATATCCAAAACTTCAACTGAGAATGCATCCTCAAAGAAATCAATTAGGGGTCCCATAGATCAGTCTGAAAATGGGAAAGTTGATGTTTCAAATTATTCTTCTCAATCTCAGAGCATGTCAAGTAAGCTTGCATCGCAGAATATGAAGCCTGATCATGTTTTCCTTTATTTGAAGTCAGAAAATATTAGCATGACAGTTCATATCCCTGTCCGAGTCAGTGGCGAGGTATTTGGTGTATTTGCTGAGCCTCAAGCTCACATGGATTCATGTGACAAACTTGAAGAAAACCAATATGGCTTTGTTGCAGTTGCTTTGGAGAGTAGATGTACTGAATTGGTTAGTAATGGCAAAACTGCAAGACTGAAGTGCACCATGGAGAAAACGAAGGGAACAGTTGAATTATGCAAGGAAATGAGCATCCAAGCTCAGCCTTTCTTTCAGTTCTTACATTTGAATTTGGAGGCTGAGATTTGTAGTAATCAGGTAGACCATGTGCAAGTGAAAGCCGAAGTTCGATGTGACAGCCTGGATGTGTGGCTTTCATATCATATATTCTATTTCTGGAGATGTGTGTTGCTCGAAGTTCCTGCAAGAGGGTCTTCCGAGTTTGCATTCAGCGGAATAGATTTGACAATAAATCTAAGGAAGCTCTCTCTTCTTTTGATTGATGGGAAGGTATGAATATTTTATTTCTCTTTCTTTTCTTTGTCTTTATCTTTTTACATTTGTGTCTCAAACTCATAATAGTGGATATGATGTTTGACAGCTTTGCAAATTATTCTTTCTCTGTTGAATTAGTGAATCTTTTGCTGCCCTTTCTTTCATCTTCTTAGTGTATTTAATTTATCCACCGAATTAGTGGAGCTCGCTAATTAACAGTGAATATGAGGTTTGATATCTTTGTTCAAATAAGTGGACTCATGCACATGGTACAATCCACAGACGAACTGCACAGAATTAGCAATATTTTGAGACTGTAAAATATCATCCCAATTTTTGTTAATTGCATTGTTTATCAGATCACATATGGTGACAAAGGCAGCGGTGATGGCGACTCAGCTTGGGGAAGGAGGGGATGGACATATATTTTTTTATATAATTGTTGATGGGGATGTTGGTGCCGTTGATGGTGGTTAGCAATGACTCGGTGTAACAACATGGGTTAAATCCCGAATCCAAATCAAAATGAGAATGTACCAAGACCCAATCACTGTCCCAATAGTATCTCATTAAGTCATCTTAGCCCTACTATAGATTCACCCAAAATGTCATGACTAAAGTTATTATCAATATTAACTTGGATTCTTATATATATCACACTATCCCACATGCTACGATGCGGGATTAGGGTGTTTACAACTTCCCTTACTTAAATACCTGACATATTCGTCATGCCAATCACATAGCCGCACATAGCCTAAAAACTGTCTCTAACCATTATGGGAAAATACCAGCGACATTCGTGTTCCCTCCTCCGGTTACCCGTCGGATGATCCGAGCCGAGCTGTCAAGAACCTGGGTCTGATACCATATGTAAAAATCTGGGTCAAATTTTGAGTTTGAATGAAATCGTAATGTACCAAGGCCTAATCCACTGTTTCAGTAATATCTTCTTGAGTCATTTTAAGTAGTATCTTCTTGGGTCATTTTAGTCCACCACAGGTTTACCCAAACGGTCATGACTGAAGGTATTATTAATAGTAGTTTGAATCTTTATATACATATCACACTATTCTACATGTTACGATGTGAGACTAGGGTGTTACACTCAGGGAGGGAGATGCGGCGGTGACTTTTGAATTTTTGCTTTGGGATTGAAATAGAGAAAAAGAACAGAGGGAGAGACAAGAGAAGACTTGCATTTTAATATAGTACTTGTAATCAGGAAACAAGGAACATTGAAACTATAAGATCTTCCTCTGTAAGTGAATGAAAGTTGGGGAATTTTGTCCCAAAATAAGATGGGCTAGCTGGTTAACATATAACTATTAGTGGATAGGTTAACTTTCCCCTTTAATCATATAAAAATTTATAAAAATAAAATCTCTAAATTTGTGCCACACCCCAAGAAGGGGACAAGTAATTTTGGGACAGACACATACCACAAGGCCAAGCTGATGATTAGAAAATCCTTTGCATCAAATAACAACTCTGCAGGGAGCTGATCCTGTAGTTTGCAAGTCGTTGAGGGTTGATATATTGCTTGGTACTTTTGGTCACACATTATAAGGTATTACCTGACTAGTCTTAAAATGTTTGGGAGAAATGGTAGAAGTTGTTGCCTAAAATAAGTATTGACAATTTACATGCAAGTATACGTGGTCAACAAGTAATAAAGAGTAAGTAGGGTATCGTTCTCACGAGAAAATAAGTTAATATTTATCAATTACTAATTTCTAATTAATTAATCCTATTTAAACTATGAATGATATTTGAGAATTAAAATTAAAATTAACTACTAAAATAATTAATCACAAGAAAAATGTCGATTTAAAAGCTTAAGATTACAACTTCCCTTAGTGTTTCATTTAAACCAATACACTTCCTATTTAATTAATTAATTACAATGAATCGCTAACCAAGAATTCTTTATAATATTCAAGCGCTTCCTCTGATAGACCATGAACAAATCCTTATAAATCCAACAATTAAGCAACAGAATTACAAGGAACACCCTAACTAATTAACCCACTATATTCCTATGTGAATTATGTTAATTAGGATTTCAAGCTCAAATTCTTTCAATGGCTGCAAAAGACATATAGGTATATTCCTATCCTATACGCTAATCATATTAACCTTACTCAGATTATATGAACAAATGCTATCATATCCCAGATCTAAACCTATACTCCATCTTCTAATTTTGTATAAATTATCACGGTAATTGTTGATCAGACAATTAATCAATAAACACAAGATATGATAAACGTTTCTAATGTAATCAACTTAAATTAAATAGAAAATATCAATCCAAATTACATACTAAGTTCCGTTGCAATCTTAATTAAAAGTTTAATTCATAACAATAAAGGAAAACATTATCCAGATAATAAATAAAACATTCCAGAGACTACAAAAATTGAAGATAAAAGAAAGGGATAGAAGAAACTATAAAGCCGCTCCCAATCTCTGTCTTGATCTTCAAGCTCTGTAATTCTCCTTCGTGTTCTCCTTGTTGTTTTCTCTGCAAAATCCATTGTGTTCTCCCTTGTATATTAATAAAACCCTCATTCAGATTCTTATTTGGCTTCCAATTTCTCTCACAGCCGCACAAATCCATCTCATTCTGCACACGAGCGCCTAGACGCTCAACCTAGTTCAAATCCAAGCGCCTAGGCGCTTGACCAGGACCACGTATTTACAAAAATGCCACTCAGCTCAAATTTTAATGATTTTTTAATTCTTTTCTTCACCAAATGACTTCTATGTCTCTCCAACTCCATCCTACAATAAATAAATACAAAACAAATAAAATGATATTAAAAACAATTATAGATAGCAATAATTAAGCTCAACAATACCTGATTCGTAGGTATGAAACCCACTCATCAGAAGCCTTGATGAATAACCTCAAGATTGCTAGTTTCAATCCCCATCATCGGGCCTAAAATTATCTATCAAAAAAAAAGAGAAGGTCCTAGATGAAGAGAGAACTGGAAATAAAGGAAAAGAAATTTGAGAATTGGGAGAATTCAGCTAACAATTCCTAGGACTTCAATTGGGAGAATTCAGCTAACAATTCAGCTAAGAATTGTATTGAAATTATGTGGTTCACTCTACCAAAGTGATTTTATGATCAAACAACAAGCTTTAATATTCCTTGGATATTTGGACATCTTTTCATGCCAAAAAGATTAATACTTGAGACATGCTTGGTCTACATCTATTACTTACACTTCGTTATAAAAGTCAGGTTTTCTGTATCACTGTTACTGTCGATTTGTTCTTTCCTTGAGCTTTAGATTTTAACTTGCAGACTATCATTATAAATGAGTGGTTTGATAATAATCAACCAAATTATTCTTGGTCTTGTTAATTGTACATTTTTTTTTTGCTCATGCAGCGGTGCTCTAATGGACCTCTGTTGGAAGTTCTCATGCGGAATACACTCTTGTGTGCTAAATTTGATGAGAGCAAAATAGAGGCTTCTATTACAAGTGACCTTCAAGTGAACTATAATAACATTCACAAGGTATTGACAGTGATCAGAATCATGACTCTTAACTTATTTAGTTTTACTTTTTCTAATGGGAGTTCTTTCATCGTGTAAAATGCTTCCAGGTCTTGTGGGAGCCTTTCTTGGAACCTTGGATGTTTAAGTTAATCTTAAATAGGCGGGATGAGAAGAATGCTCTCCTGAACTCTGCACTCATGACTGATATTCATCTCACATCAACATCACAGCTTAACTTGAATCTTACAGAATCTCTTGTTGAGGTACTTATTTGACAGTTATTGTGTGTTTCCTAGATCATATAACAAAAACATCTTGATAGGGTTACGTACAATAGTCCTTGGGAATATGTATGTGACCTTGTTTTAAAGACTTCTTTAAAAGTTTTTTTTTTTTGCTCGAACTCAACATATGAAGTTGTTTAATGCTCTACATTTTTGGAAAAGTCTGACCAATTCTTCGTCGGTTTGTAATTTCGTTTACTAACTGGTCTCTTTCTTATTTTTGACATGCTTGCATTTCTTGATAATTTAGACCTTATCCTGCACAGTCAATTGCATATGCCCCCTCTTAGTTTTGATGGATTCATTTGGTCTGATGAGTTATTTCAGTTGCTTCACAGAAAATCATTTTGTGCAATCAAATACTGGGGGACTTTTTCTATATCCTTGCAAATTGATTATGAAAATAATTCATTAAATCACCTGTAATTGTCTGTAAATTGCAATTTGTGTAACATTTTTTTTTCCGGGTGACGAAAAAATAATGAAGAGATTCTGCTCTATTCAGTATTGTTTGAAACTTATCAGTTTTCTTAAATGTTAACATTATTTATTATTCAATTTTTACTTCCTACAGGTTGTCTTTAGGGCAGTTGATTTGATTGCGGATGCCTGGGGTCTTATGGAGCTGACTGGTCTTTCTAAAAGCCCTAGATACTCAAAAAATCAGATAAGTGATAATCTATATAATGGAAGATATGCTCCCTATATTCTACAAAATTTGACTTCCTTGCCTCTAGCGTTCCATGTCTGTGAAGGACCAGTTAGTAGTGATGAGTCGGATTTCTCAGCATTGAAAGATGAGATAATTGTGCAGCCTGGCTCTTCAATTCCAATATATATTGATGAAACCCCAGAGGAACAACTCTTCCGCTATAGGCCCTCCCATTCTTCTGAGAGACTCAGCGACAAGCAATTCATGGACACAGCACACCGTTATATTATTATTCGACTTGAGGGAACTTCTATCCCTTCCACTCCTATTTCAATGGATCTTGTAGGTCTCAGCTGCTTTGAGATGGACTTTTCCAAGTCGTCAAAAAGTTTCGAAGTTCACAATGTTGCAGATGATTTAAAAACCAATTTTATTGGTAAAAACAAAGCAGAGTCAGATAGTGGCTACGTTGTTCCTGTTGTGGTTGATGTTTCTGTGCAGCGATATACGAAGCTGATACGGTTGTATTCAACGGTATGCCCACATTTGATGTATGCTTGCTTTAATTTTAATCTTTCTAGCTTTCACTGAAACTGTCTCATTTCAGGTTGTACTCTTGAATGCTACTTCGACACCATTTGAAGTACGGTTTGATATTCCATTTGGTGTGTCTCCAAAGGTATCATATGAACAACTTTATTTCTTTTCTTTATCCTAGCCTGCTGTGGATTTTCATACTCATTGCAAATTGCCATTTAAATTTCCTAAATGATTTTTCGTTTCAGATGCTAGATCCAGTATATCCTGGTCAAGAGTTTCCTCTTCCCCTACATTTGGCTGAAGCAGGTCGTATGAGATGGCGCCCACTTGGCAATGCTTACCTATGGAGTGAAGCTTATAACATCTCAAATATTCTTGCACATGAAAATGGGATTGGATTTTTACGTTCCGTAGTTTGCTATCCATCTCATCCAAGCAGCGATCCATTTCGCTTTTGTATATCAGTGCACGACATGTACTTACCTGCATTTGGCAGGCCAAAAGGTGGTGCATCTATTTATAGTATTAATACTGTAAAGCAATCAGTTGAAAATTCTCATCAAGTAGTGCAGGGTATGGATGAGTCAAAGAAGCGTTTCCTTCACCTGGTGACTTTAAGTAGTCCATTAGTAGTGAATAACTATCTCCCATTTGCTGTAACACTGGCAATAGAAAGTGGTGGAGTTACACGTACTGCTTTACTTTCAGAGGTTTGTAGCATATGCGCAAGCCTTTTATAGCATGACTGCATATAATTTGTTAAGATTTTCTTGAAGTTGCTGCTGTAGATAAATTGAGCTCTGCTTATAGTTATACTGATTGTTTTTCAGGTAGAAACTTCTTTCTTTCATATTGATTCTTCACATGACCTTTCAATGGTTTTCACTATGCATGGGTTTGGACCTTCGATTCTTAAATTCCCCCGCGCAGAAACATTTGGTTCTATGGCCAAGTTCAGTGGAACAAAGTTCTCTGTATCTGAAACCATTGTCTTTGATTCTGATTTATCTGGAGGTAGTCTATCCTTGCTCCTGCGAATTTCACATGATTTTTTTTATATAGAAATTTATTTAAAGAAATTTTCTTTGTATCTTGTAGGACGTTTATATGTTACTGTGGAGAAGATTATGGATGCAGTCTCGGGAGCTCGTGAAATATGCATCTCTGTCCCTTTTTTGTTATATAATTGCACAGGTTTTCCCCTCATTGTTTCCAACTGTGTCAATGATATGAAAGGGTGGGGATGTACTGTTCCTTCTTGTTATAATTTGGAGGATCTACTTCCAGTCAAAAAAGATGGTTTGGGTCTTCTATCCTCTAATCGGGATTTTCGCACAGCTTCACATAATGATAGTCTGAGAAATTCTTCCATGAACAATCATATTGTATCAATTAGGAAGAATGTCGAATCCCGCCCCTCCAAGTATTTGTGCAAACCATTGAATTTTTCTGCTGCTTCTTCAGCTTTATGTGGAAGTCCAGATAAGCTTGAACTAAATGCTAAAGAAACATCAGTTAGCAATTTAACAAATTTATTGGGCTCAAGCAGTCGGTCAAATTTAAAGTCTCCTGATTATGTAGAAATCGATCATAACAAGGTCAGTGGTTGCATGTATTCACCTGACCCAAATTCCTCTTCAAGTGATATCAAGGTTCAATTAAGTCGGGGCCAGTCTGAATGTCTCTCGGAAAGCACCGAAAACTGTTTTTGGTCAAGCCCATTTTTCCTCGTTCCATCAACTGGTTCAACTAGTGTTCTTGTTCCTCAGCCATCCGAGAATGCTGGGTACATAGTATCCGTCACATCAAGCACTGTTGCTGGGCCTATTTCAGGGAGAACAAGAATTATCACTTTTCAGCCCAGGTATTTCCTTGGCTATCTTTATGATGAGGTTACTTGCATTAATTGGGTGAATGATTATCATTTCATTGTCTGAATCTTCTGTTTTGTTAATGATTCTTCTTTTCTTTTTTCTTTTTCGTTTTCTAATTCTGCAGATATGTGATCAGTAATGCCTGCAGCAAGGATCTATATTATAAACAGAAAGGAACTGATTCTGTTTCTCATCTGAGGATTGGAGAACATTCTCAGATTCATTTTGCAGATACAGCTAGGTACTTCTCCTGCACGTGAACATGTTCTCTTCCTTTTCAGTGCACAATTATGAAAATCACAAACTATTTAAAAACTACTACTAATTAGTAATTACAAGATTTATTATTCTCAAAAGTCAAATAAATTCACAACAATTTTGAATATGAAAATACCTTAAATTGACTTTAAAAAAAGATTTATTATTCTCAAAAGTCAAATAAATTCACAACAATTTTGAATATGAAAATACCTTAAATTGACTTTAAAAAGTCAATATTGATCTTATATTTCGGGACGGAGGGAGTATAATTTACCTGTTATTAGACATGTGCTTGTTCCATGCTCTCACCTTAGCATTTTCATTATTCTGTTTTATCACCGACTGATTGAGTCTTAAATCTTTCCATTGGAACACATGGTCAACTATTGTCTGTTGGTTTATCTTTCTCACTGCCTTCTGGACTGACCTGTATTGTTGGTCTTGGAGGGTATGATATTATAATATGCATTGTCGGCCATCCTTTAACTGAGAAAGCTTGTAAAATAATTGGTGATATTGCAGGGGGTCAAATGCCTTGAGGTGAGTGTAACCACGTGATAATAAAGAGCTCGCAAACCTTCAAAATGACCATCACAGTTTCTCCATTTCAAATTTTGTAGTGCATCATCTTTCTTAAGTCTTAACTATTCTACTTTTCTAGTTGTAAACCTGTATTACAATCTTGCTGTATTTTTTCCAGGGAGTTACTAGTTTCCGTTCGTTTTGACGAACCTGCATGGCAATGGTCAGGATGCTTTTTACCTGAGCATCTAGGTGATACTCAGTTAAAAATGCGGAATTATGTTTCTGGTGCAGTAACTATGATACGAGTAGAAGTTCAAAATGCAGATGTTTCAACTAGAGATGAAAAGATTGTTGGAAGCTCCAATGGAAATTCTGGCACAAACTTGATTCTTTTATCTGATGATGATACTGGTTTTATGCCATACAGAATTGATAATTTCTCAAAAGAGGTTAGTGGGTGGTTAATGGTTGGGCATCATGTTCAACCAATCCTAGAGTACTTGCAATAGGACCTTGATGAGTAATCAGGAAATTATGTTACAACTTCTAATGGACCTGCATCCTTGATTATCTAACACTGTCTGAAACTGTGTTTATTTTCTTCTCACTCTGAAAGTAAACATTTATAGTGTTAATTGTTATCGGTCTGCAAGAAGTCTATCCACTATAGAACTATGAAATTGTTATTTCTTATTGTGTTTAGTCTGCAAGAAGTATCTATCTGTCTTTCACACTGCCTTTGTCTCTCTCTCTCTCTCTCTCTCTCCCTCTCCCTATCAAACACAGTATGTGTATATTCACATACAGAAATATTTTGACTAGGGTTATTTTCTTGAGAAAGATACCTAGTTAATTGACTAATGGGTTGTTCATCCATTAAGAAATTGGGCAATAAGCCAATTCTTAGAAAGCAAGTATTTTACAGGTCATTAGTATAATTATGAAGAGCTATGATGTTAAAATGTATAGAATATCACAATTAGTCCAAAATGGTGATTTCCTCTGAAATTTATGATTTCACTCCTTGGCACATTGTAGAGGCTACGAATTTACCAACAAAGATGCGAAACTTTTGAAACTATTGTTCACGCATACACATCTTGTCCTTATGCTTGGGATGAACCCTGCTTCCCACATCGTCTCATCGTTGAGGTATGCAAACTCTCCTCAAGGTTTTAAATGATAGCTAATTGATGTCTCTTACTAATTGATCTTTTTTCTCCAAAATTTCTAAGGTTCCTGGTGAGCGTGTTGTAGGGTCATATGCTCTTGATGATGTTAAAGAGTACGCACCTGTATACTTAACTGCAACTTCTGAAGTAAGTTTTGGTATTCTCCAATCTGCGTCTTAATTTAATCCATACACTATGCAGTTACAGAATGACTGTACATGCACTAATCTAGTGAAGCGCATCAGTCGTTCTGATAATAAAAGTGAGTTTTATTGTTTGTCCAGGATATCTTAATCTTGAACCACATTTCTGTGTATGTGTATGTGTATGTGTATGTAAAGGTGTTCTTATATTAGATGTGTTGATCATTTGACAAACATTGGAAGCACCAATACGAACACAGTATACATGTTAAAATACTGATGGGTGCAAGGATGCATGGATTTTGAGAAACTAGGATATGGATTGTAGGAGATACACTTTTCCCAATAAAAAAGAAGAAGGATTTGAAGGGATACGTCAATTTATCAACTACTAGGACTGAACTTCTTGATTCCAATTATTAATAAATTCCTCGTCATCTTACTAACTTTAACCATACAGTATATAAAAGTAGCAATTTACTTCGTTTTATTGAATGGTAATTCGCAACTAATCATAAAGTATATCATCATCATATAATTATACCAAAGGACCACTTTACTACTTTAGATATACAACTGTAAAAAAAAAACCATGCACAAGCATTAGACAAGAAATAGGGAAGACATTTTTTGCAGTAAGAATTTCTTCATTTATCAAGATGCAGCTAACAGAGTAATAATAATTATAAAAAAGCAAAAAATAATTTAAAAAACAAAATAATGAGTTAAAAATCATCTTCGGGTAATATTGGTCTTCTACTGCTTTTTGGTTTTGAAACCATATTGAATATGCTGAAAAAATAAGAGAAACTCTCAGATAAACTCCTCTACCGGTCTTATCCCTCTATGTTCCATCCTTATCCATCCGTAACAATGCAGTGTCTAGTTTGTTTCAAATTTATTATTATATATGAATCTGGCCATTTACACATTGAATGCATTTCCGCTGTTCTTTGTTTAGAGTCTTAATGTATCATAGTTACTAATATCTATAATGATTTTCATGTTCTATATTAATGTTTCTGGCATGAAATTTTAATACTTTTCAAAATAAATCCTTTTATTTATCACGTTTGTTGTAGTTGTGATATAACATACAAATATGTTATGACTATAAAATTGTATTTAAAATGCAATCTTTAGTTATATCTTTCTGTAAATATATTTTCGAACATAAAGATAGGTCATTACTTTAAAATATTTATTTTTTTTAATTATTATTGAGACTCCTTTTCTTTTGGCAAACAAGCTGTTTCTGAGATGAGTTGTATCTTTTTTTGGGGGGAAATTTGCTTTGGGAGCGTAAGTATAGTTATCTTTTGACAGGGCTCCTTTGTATGGGGTAGCTTCTTTTAGCTTGCAGTGGCCCTTTTTATACCCCTTTTGTAAACATCATGTATGCATGGACTCACTCCCCTTTTGCCACATTTTGTTCTAATATACTTGTGAAAAACAGACATCTTCCACGTCTTAAAATGTGCGAAAATCTAAAAAAAAAGGGGTAATAATTATGGAATGGAAGGAGAATATTATTCTTAGTTCTCAATATTACTTTCTCTGGAATGTAAATCGTATCGTGTAGTGTGGAAAATGTGTCCAATAATTGGGCAACAACGATACGCTTTTCCATACATTCAAGATAAATTTACTGCTGGTGGATCACAAAAGATGTAATTAAGATGCTAAAATTGCTATATCTATACCATATATTATGGACCAATTTACTTTTGAGTTCAAATTTTCTTATTCCAGAATTACCGGTATATATTCACTGCAATTTGACCTTAATTAAATCTTTCATAACTGCCCCTTGACATTTAGTTATATTTTTCTTGGATTGTGTGCTAGATTTTCATCAATCAATTTTTTATAAGAATTCTCACTTGCCAAAATATATACTAATACAAAGAAGCTTATAATTTGTCCTGTGGGTCCTGATGGGATGTTAGTTATTTAAGTTGGATCATTACCAGTTGCTTGACCTTGTAAATTTGATTCTTTTTGACTATCAATTCAGTTCACAACTCACTGTTTTCTTTTCAGAAGCCTGAAAGGACTTTGTTTGTTTATGTCCAAGCAGAAGGCGTAGTGAAGGTGCATTTCTTGTGATTTGAAATGGATTATGGATCTTTTTGCTTTGGATGTCTTGCTTATTTATATCAACTGATATAGGTTCTCAGCATTGTCGATTCAACTTGCCATAATTTGAATGATTTAAAGGGTCCACATGTTACTAAGTCAAAAGAAAAAAGAAAGGAAGACCAGAAACAGGAAACTTCTGCTCAATACAAGGATAAGATATCATTTTCTATTTCCTTCATTGGAATCTCGGTGATGAACTCCTACCCTCAGGTTTATTAATTTTAGAGATCAAATTAAATGAATAAGTTGCCACCTATATGCAAGCACTACTTTATACTGCTTGTTGTATTTTTGTAGGAACTACTTTATGCATCTGCAAAGAACACAACAATTGATCTGGTTAGGAGTATGGATCAGGAGACATTTTCCTTACAAATGTCATCTTTGCAAATAGATAATCAGTTGCACAGTACTCCATACCCTGTAATCCTCTCATTTGAGCATGAAAATAGAAGCAATACAGTTGGGCAAGTTAGAAGTAGAGACGATAACACAAGGTTCATTAGTGAGAGTGAGCTGCAGATTGCTGACAGTTTGTGTGATCCTGTATTCACCTTAGCTGCGGCAAAGTGGAGGAACACAGATACATCTTTGGTTTCATTCGAGTATATAAGCTTAAAGTGAGTAGTGCTGGGTCAATTGTACCTTAAAATTTTGTTAACCTTTCAAAATTTGATGTGTTATCTTCAATGCTTGCAGAATGGCTGATTTTCATCTTGAGCTCGAGCAAGAAGTAATCCTGAGTTTGTTTGATTTCTATAAAACCATATCTTCAAGGTTCCACAGCAGCATTTTACCTGATAGGGTTTCCACGTTGCGTCTTTCCTCTGATTTTGGTTTAGTAGAAGTCTCTTCTACATACACTCAGGCTCATGAAGTTGTGAAAGCAAATGGAGACCAACTTTATGCTAGTAATATTCCTAAACTTATTGATAATCGCAAGAACAGCTCTTTATTTCCGTCAGTTTTGCCAATTGGAGCTCCCTGGCAGCATATTTACCTCCTAGCCAGAAAACAGAAGAAAATATATGTTGAACTGTTTGATTTGGCTCCTATAAACTTGACTTTAAGGTGAATCTGAAACTATTCCTTGTGTGTGTACTCACACACACACACACACATATTCACAAAGACTCATAATCAGTTTGTTTTTGCAGCTTTTCCAGCAGTCCATGGATGCTTAGGAATGGAGTGCTTACATCCGGAGAATCTGTTATCCATGTAAGTGCAAAATCTTTTATTAAGATTATCATATACACGCGCGTGCACACACACACATGCAATTCAGGGACCTTCTCCAGTTTTGGGTCATCTCTCATTATAATGTTTCTCTTGAATATGAAACTTCCACCTTCATGATGTTCTTATACTTTCCCCGTGTCCTTCCATTCCTGCATCGAACCCCACCCCAATTCCTCGACTAACCCCACCCTCCCCCCAACACCCTTCAGTGATTTCTTTTGCTTAACTTCATGCGGCTACCTCCCACAAATTCTCTTTGTTGGTTCTTATGTGGAGCAATTCCTTACAGAGAGGTCTTATGGCACTTGCTGATATTGAGGGGGCGCAAATTCATCTCAAACAGCTTGTTATTGCACATCAGTTGGCTAGCTGGGAATCCATTCAAGTGATCTTGATCAGGCATTATAATCGACAATTTCTTCATGAGATGTATAAGGTATGCTATGAATTATTAACTTTTGGATTAGGTTTGATTATGTTTTGGAACATTGTTATTAGAAGGTAAGGGGAACATTTTGTTTATAATAAATTGATTATCAAAGGCTTATTATGGGTTAGCTGCGATGAGATATTTAACCTTGTTTTCAAGGTTTTGTTCCACACTTCCATATTGGAAGTACATTCCATGCTCGACCCAGATACAGAGGTTCTTTATACTACTCATGTATTGGAATGATTGTCACATATGGATTTACTTTTTGTGGTGAAAATGATAGCCAAAAAAAGAAGGGGAAAAAAAACTCAAAAATGATTTTGTTGTTGCAAGAATCTGCATTTTTTTCTGAACTTTCTAATAGAAAATAAGCAACCATTTTGGTGGGAAGCTACAGTCATTTAGAGGTACTTTTGTGATCATTTCTACCACATAGATAAAGCCCACAAATGACATTTATTGCAGGACAGAGGGAGTACCATTTAATCAATGTCACAATTGCGTGTTTGAACCATATTATGGACTTACTTTGAGTTTGCAAATTTTGTACTACTTCGCTCATTGATCATAGATTTTAGGATACTGAAGGTTGACATGTTATAGCTTTTCCATATTAGCAATTTGTATTACCAATTTACCATTTGCCAACTCTATTGCAGCAGAATAGTAAATTACTAATTTTTGTCTTTGACACACTTTACATGGTTGTGTGATTCTTCATTCTCCAGGTGTTTGGTTCAGCTGGTGTCATAGGCAATCCCATGGGATTTGCAAGAAGTGTGGGTCTAGGCATCAGAGATTTCCTATCTGTTCCAGCTAGAAGCCTTGTGAAGGTATGTCATGTTGCCAGTTATCGATTCTTCTCCTTCAAAATAAATATATAAACCAGCAGTGGCTTTGCAGAACCCGGCAGGACTCTTCATAGGTATGGCACAGGGCACGACTAGTCTTCTGAGTAACACAGTCTACGCCATTAGTGATGCTGCCACTCAATTCAGCCGAGCGGCACACAAGGTATGTTCATATATACTGACATTTGAGCGTCTTTTGGACATTGTTCATACTCAATATTGAATGAATCTTCAACTTGTAGGGCATTGTTGCATTTACATTTGATGACCAGTCTGTAGCAAAGATGGAAAAGCAACAGTTTGGTGTATCTTCACATAGTAAAGGCGTGATTAATGAATTCTTAGAGGTATAGCATCTTGTTGTAGTATTCATCATCATATCTGTTTTCGTAGTTTTCAACAGCGTAGGTATCTTGGAAGTGGAACCTTTTCTTTTATATGAATAATGTTAAATAAATGAAATGAAAATTGAACATTTGAGAACAAGATAGTAAATTGTTAGTAGCAAGCACCATATGGTTTGATACTATTTGCAGTTGTTCACATAACTGTAATCGGTTTACAATTATATTGGTGCTGTATTTATCCAAAAATAGAAAATTATATATAGTGCTGTACCCCCATAATGCTCATTAATCTCCTTTGAACTAGGTACAATTACTCTGAGATATACCTTCTGAAATTAAGATTTAATTTTTTTCCTCTACAGGGACTCACTGGTCTTCTCCAATCTCCAATTAAAGGAGCTGAGAAACATGGCCTCCCAGGAGTCCTCTCAGGTACTGCCCTAAAGTAATGGTTTAAAAACTTTGTTGCTTCCCTGAATGGAATCATTGCTGTTATCGACACTAGAAGCTAAAAAATGCTCACATCAAACTGCGCAGATGATGACTATTCATTGCATGGTTATTCAATATTGTGTTCATGTTGCCCTTTGCAGGTATAGCCCTTGGAGTTACAGGACTTGTGGCAAGACCGGCAGCTAGTATACTTGAGGTCACTGGAAAAACAGCGCAAAGTATCAGAAACCGAAGCAAGCTCCATATGGGATCTCAACGCTTTAGAGTTCGTCTCCCTAGGCCTTTAAGTAGAGAATTGCCCCTGAGGCCTTACTCTTGGGAGGAAGCTGTTGGATCATCAGTACTTTCAGAGGCTGGCGATGGAGTGAAGCTGAAAGATGAAATGTTAGTCATGTGCAAAACACTTAAACAGGGCGGCAAATTTGTTATCATAACAGAGAGACTTGTTTTAATCGTTAGCTGCTCCAGTCTGGTAGACTTGGGTAAACCCAGATTTCGCGGCATTCCTGCTGATCCAGGGTGGGTAATAGAAGCAGAGATTGGGATGGATAGTGTGATCCATGCCAGTGCTGATATGGAGGTGGTACATATTCTTGGAAGCAGTTCAGATGCGTTATCAAGGCAGAACCAACACCAGCATAAGAGAAGTGGTGGAACAAGGGGAAAGAGGGGGAGCAATTCCGCTACACCAATCCCATTTTTTCAAACCGACGTGGATTTCACATGCAACGAAGAGGCCGAAAACTTTTTGCAAGTATTATTGTCTACAATCAAGAAGGGAAAAGAGCGCGGCTGGGGTGCTGTGTATCTTCTGCATCAGGGTAGCCTCAAATAGAGGGGAAAAAATACATGTCGATGGTGATTTTACTTCAAGATAAACCCTTTTTTTAGGATGGTCCCGAAAATCCCAAAGATATTTTTTTTTTTTGGGGGGTATATCCGAATCTAGCCGTAGATATTAATCATAGTACCAAATCAACCCACAATTTTGGTGAATGCAAGTAGAGCCGTTGTTGTACATAATGTACATATGTATGTTGAACGAGAATTTCTTGTATAGTTGTAGGCTCAAATGTGTATTGTATTATAAATCGGTTACCATCTTTAGTTCTCCACCTTTCCTGTAACTGAAAACAAGGGATCAGTTCATTATAACAACCAAAAGAGAGATCTGCAACTTACATAAAAAATAGCTGCCTATGCGACAACTTTTGGTAGTTGCCTTTATTTTTTGGTGTTAGTGTTCTTCAATTGCTTTCAGTGGATGGCCGCCATTTCATTTACATCAAAATATTTGTTTTTTATTCCTTTTAATGGGAGGAGGTTAGCCCTTCGATTCTAACCCAAAATTAAATTAAATTTTGATGCTTAATTAGTTAATATTCCCTCCCTCCTAAAATTAGATATACAATTTGACTTTTGAGTTCAAACGAAATTCAAAATTGGTATGAATTGTAAAAGTTTAGAATGAAATAAATTTTGTGATTAATAGTTTTTGTTATATATTATACAATTATATAATAATTTTATCAACTAAAATTAAATTAGTTCATATCAATTTGAAGTTTAATATGTCGTTGTTTGACCTTAAAAGTTAAATTATATCTCGAATTTTGAAATAGATGGAGTATTGATTTTAACTAAATTATGACAAATCAAATCATCTCTTGACAAGTTTGATGTTAATTTATACGATATTTGTATACAATGTTTTCACCAGGTTCTCTATTATAGGAGTGTGAACTAAACTATTATTGATATGAGAGACATTATGAAAATTATTTTTATTTGTAGGAGTATTAAATCCCTAATTTATAATATTTTTCTTATTTATTTTTTCTTATATGTATACACATATATGTAACGTGTATCCCAATAGGAGGCCCGTTAATTTTAAACGTATAGGAGGTAAGGTCGTAAAATAAATCAAACAGTTCGGATTTGAGTCGTATTCCTTTGACTAAAAGTTCGATTCCAACTAGACTCAAAATATAAACGATTCAAATATCAGCAAATTTTAAAATTTAATAAATTAATTAAAACTCTTCAAATTGTAATTTTCTATTGATATTCCGAATATATTCTCGCTCAAAAAGTTCAAACTGTTCGGGCTTGATTCGAAATCGTGCTCGACTCGGTAACTAAACGAGTTTCAATCAAACTTTATTTCATACCCGATAAATTTTATAAATCAAATCTAAGCAACTCAATACTCGATTGGACTCAGTTAAGTTACACCGCTACTCAGAGGTGACCATCCGAGGGAATTTACTTTTTCATTTTATCAATTTTGTAAACCTTTGAATTAGCAAAGCTTTATATCCTAATTATGATACAAACATAAAATAATATCAACATAACTTATTGCTTTAACAGTGCCTAAATGTTTGCAATTTCATAGTTTGAAAACTAACAATCAAACTAATAAAGAACCTTTGAATTTTGAAAACTAAACTAAACAAATAAATTAGTGGCACTATTTTCTAACACGATTTAAGCTTTCCTTTAGCGCATACATACATACATACATACATACATACATATATATATATATATATATATATATATATATATATAATACGTTCAAGAGCAATAATCTTTTATGAATAATTAATTTTCAATTAGATATTTTTGAGATTGATTCAAAACTAAGTATTTTTGTAATAAATTAGTAGATTATTTTAATTGAAATAAAGAAAAAAGGCAACCATCTGGGCAGTGGGAGGTGCCATCAACTTTAATATACTCCAAAAATGAACAATTAAGTGCCAAAATATATCAATCAATCATACATTAATTTGAGCATGATAAAATTAAATTACATACGTAAAAAAGGGTTACTCACTCTCTAGATAATACTAATATCTTAAAGTCCCTAATTTCTCACTAGCAATGTCAGCATGACTCACTAGAAAATAAAAAAAGAAAAAAAAGTTTTGTATTAATTAATCTAGAATAACTAATATCTTATCTTTATACTACATTTGATGACTTTGAAAAATAAAAGATGCCAAAAACCAAAAATTAGAGTTTGTCTTTTTTTTTTTTTCTTTTTAATTAAGTTTATAATAACAGAATTCATTTAATCCGCCATAAATTTTGTCACTCATAATTATAATGAAATCAATTACTATTAAAGTTGTTATATACTTATATTTACTTACCTTCCAAAAAATATGATTTCGTTATGACTAATACTAAGATTTATTTGATTGTATTTGATACAATAATTAATTCATATATAATGTGTATGTGTGTATATATAGTCTTCAAACAATAAGAAGAAATCCCACTTTAGGCTTTTTGGGTTATTAGAGTACTCTCCAATGGTATCCTGCATATACCCTTACTTTGTACTAAATTGCTAGTCTCATTTGTCTCTTTACTCCTTTTTTTTTATATTTATACTGAGATTTATTTGTATAATTTATGATTATCAATATACAATACTCCATTTGTTGTTGTTATACGTATGATTTTTATATATTTTTGAAAATCATATTGATTGATATATATTGCATCCTGAAGATCTACTATTCCTAGCCGTTCAGCTTTTATGTGAAATAAAAATTTAAAAGTTTGGTATTTAAATATGACAGTAGATAGAAGAATTATCTTTGTACAATATTTTTTTAATTCTCGATATTTGTTCTTTTGTTATACTAGTATTATAGAAAAAAGTTGTATCCGTATTTTTATTTGGAATTTTGTTATGCCCCTAGGTTTATTGATTGCTATTTGTCTTTGACGGTTTAAAGTGATACTTGTGTATGTGTGTAGGCTGACCAAAGACCACCAGCACCGCCACCGGCGCCACCAGCACCACCAGTGCTGCCACCACGATTTGCTTGGCCATATATGGATGGCGGTTGCATAGCCCAAGTGGACCAACTGTCACAAATTCGTCGCTTGAAAAACGTTGAACTTCAGCATTCCACCCAATTGAGGATGAACTTCAGGAACTACCGGGATGGTTATGATGACTATTATTACAGCTACTATAATGGTGGGCCGCCAGGGCATTTGCCCCCGCCGCCACCACCGCCACCAGGCCCACCACCGGCACCACCTGCGCAGCCACCTCCATAACCGCAATAATTGCTATGGTTCTAATGGTTGCATAATTATTTCAACTGCTAGAGAACCAGTATTTTTTTTCACGTCTAGTTTTAAGTTGTTACCGTTTTTTAGTCCTTCAGAAAGCGAGTAAACATTATCTACGTATCAATATTTCTGAATAAAATTTGGGTTACCTTTAACAATATCTTGATATTAATAGAATTGTTTGCGATGCATGAGAGTTACTCCTTCAGTCTCAAAATAATTGTTCAATTTTGTCTTTTTTTGTTCTTTTTGGGTCAGATTGACTGTTTTTAAAATAAATATTAACCACATATAAATACATTTTTGAAATTATAAAAATTAAGTCAAGTAGTAAATTATAAGTAGCTTCTTATTATTTTAAACCGATTCACCTGCATTTTGTCAAAAAACGGTTAAAATTAATTTTAAAATGATTAATTTGACAAAAAAAAAAAAAAATCAAACTGAACATTCAATTTGTGACAGAGGGAGTACTTAACAATGTTTTCTTCTCTTTAGAGAACTGATATTTCTATAACAGAAAATGATATTTTCACATGAAAAGTGTCGCTATAGATCTTATAACCGTCGCTATACATCTATAGCGAGACACTTTTCATGTGAAAATATCAAAAAATGTTGTGGATCATGTACTATTCTTAGAGCATTTTTTTTCCCACTTTAATTTATGTTATACTCCATCTTTTTTACAAAAAAAGTCTCATTTCTAAAAATGGTAATATTAAGGATATATTTTTATTTCTTGTATAACCCAGAAACTAATATTAAACAAAAATCCAAAATGTAGGAAATGGAAACCAAGCGTTTGACAAAAGAAGTTGAATAATATAGGCGGACAATAGAAGAGAAGATAATAAGAGATTGTTATTAACATATCAATTTGGTACAAATGTTTAGAGTGCACCAATGTTCTTAAGGCCAAGAACAACCCCAACCCCAATAATGTGACCTACACTCCCACAAGCCAAGGTATCGGCAAGGGTAAAACCAGCAGGGTCCCCTGTTTGTAGCCCAGAATCCCTTGCTTCAAGCTTCAACCCTGCAGTTGCCTTCCTGTTTGCCGATGGCGCCAATCCGAACCTTCCGGCAAAGAGCATCAGGCTTGTAGCAGTCACCATTATCTGTCCAATGCACAAAAGTTTTACCATATCTTCCATTTATCAAATGAAACTATGTTCCCAAAGCAATGGTTCACGAGTAATTTTATGTGCACAAATTATACCCAAACAGTATTATCCCTTAAATTGAATAATAAAAAATCGATATAAGAAGTTGGTAAATCTTATCAATCATTTAAGGAAACTGATATTTTCACAAGACTCTGCTCCCATGAATAGTAAAATGGGACCTACGTTCATGTGACTCTAGGATACCACGTCAGTGAACTGCTTACCAAGTTAGTTGGTGAGCCAATATAACCGCAGCGAGCTCCTAAGGCTCCATTTCCTCTGCGCTTCATTGGTTGAACTGCCACCTGCACAAGTAGAATATATTTCATATTTAGATTCAACACTACTTTTAATGTTTTCGCAATCCCAACTATTACCCCTCCTAAATAAAAAATTAACCAAAGTAGGCGTTTTTAAAAGATCATCCAGATTAATTAATTTCTAACATCCTATTTCTATTGGCCCAATACATGTTTTTCATTGCACTAGTTAAAATGTTTTGAAATATCTACCAGAACTTTAAACTTACATTTGTTTGTAACTTAACACATGAAAGATTCTTCTGTTTAAATGTTCCAACAAGTGAAAAGGTTGATTAAATTCCGATTCCACCATCGTGATTAGGCTAAATTTTAACTTAGCCTAAATACCAGTTAGTTCCTGATTAACAAAAATGCTACCTTATGACCAGTTTGGCTCACTTCATAATGGAGAGGGTTGTAAAGAGTAGCCATGGGTTGAAAGGGTTGTAAAGAGTAGCCATTTTGTTAAAGCAGCATTGTGTCTACAAATAGTCATCTATAACAATTTTCCTAATTCTCTTTCATATATGTATGTATATGTGTATGTCTGTGTCTGTCTGTGTGTGTGTGTGTTTATTTAATTGTAGTGACATTATAATGAAATTGTAATGATAAATATAGGAAATAATGACATTAACCAAGATAATCATCATGCAAGAGGCTTTACAATTGGTAATAGATCAAAGACAGCAATGAAACAAGATATAATATAAAAGCATTAAAGAACACCTTTATGAACAATATATCCAACACACACACACACACACACATACACATACATATATGTATGTATATATGTAAATAAAAAGTACTATGAGTAAACCAAGTGAAAACAGAGGACTGACCAAGCTTTGGACAGAGGAAACTGAGGAGGCTTTTGGCCTAAGCCCATTGAACTGGGGGAGAGAAGTCATCACAGCAGTTGCCATTATTGTTGTTTCAAGAGGAATGAAAGATCAATCAAGTGGATTTGAAAGAATTTGTATAAATTAGAGTTGCAGTGGATATGGAAGGATTATAAATTGTAAAGCAGCTCAGCTCTGGCTACAACAGCCACATGAAGAGTTTGTGGCCTCAGAGTGACTAGTGCTGGATACACTAAGATACTTGTTGCTGACATGGCAATATTGTATTGGGTAATCTTAGTTGGATAAGATTTGGTTATAGTAAAGGAAATTTATTCTTGGAATGATTGGAACTTAGAAGAGATGTAACAGATGTGGGTTTTAGGTCCATAGAAAATTAAAAATATTTGTAATGGGCCCGGGCTACTAAGCATGCACAACCGGCCCGAAGCCCAAAGAACTGAATTCACCTGGGCTGAAAAAGTCCCCAAAAGATCACCTGTCAGGTCCTCATGGACTTGGCATGTACCGGCTTGGATCTGGGGGATTAAATTCCAGATCGGTTTCGAAGCACAAAGACTGGTCTGGACCGGTCTTCTTTGACCAGATTTCAAGCCTGGGCCTGGCTTGGTCAAACCAGGCCTATCGAGGATGGGCTCAACCCGGACTTTGTGGATGCCTAGCTACTTGGATGGGTTAAATTAACATATGATGAGGTCATTATGCATTACTTTTGTCACATACAATATTATGTAATCGACCTTATAATTTTCTCTTATAATTAAATAAAACAATTTTTTAAAAGGTATCCAAAGTTTTTTTTATGTGATATACCCGATTTTTCTCATTGATTTTTGGAGTTGATTGTCAATTTTTATGGCTAATTCGTGATAAATGTCTCTTATTTTTTCACACGTTATTTTATTTTTCCATATTCTTATCATTTGCACAGTTGATTTTTTTTATATAAAAAAACACTAAAATTTTGTTTTTTTAATAATTTGTAACCAATCTTTGCCTAAAGCACGTCTTAAGTTTCTTTTTCCGACAAAAAAAAAAGGAAAAGAAACCTATATTTGCATGAGATTCTTAAACCCACAACAAAGAAAAGAATTCGTAACAATTCGAACCTAAAATCATGTGCCAAGTTCTTTTATATTCCTGAGCATTTGCACTCAAATTAACCTAATCCTTCCCTTACAAGTCCATCTCCCCCACAGGATAGGACCATTGCAGAATGTACTATATTATCATTCATCAGCTTCCTAAGTACAAAAGCAGCACTATAACCCCTGCAAATTTCCATTGCATAAACCTCTGCTTGTTCTTCGACAATGCAGTCGCTGAAGATTGTGATGACCTGAAGCCAAAACATGTATGCTAGTTAATTAAAACAATAGAAAAGATTTGTATTGCGATAAAAACATGTAGACTTCTATTGTGAGTAGACGCAGTCACGCATTATTTAGTTCCCGATGTATTTGTATTTATTTACCAATTATGTCATTGTGTCTACTCGCAACAATAGTCAACATATGTTTGCCGCATTATATAGGACTCGTACAACAAATTCAAATATGTAAACTTTATTAATTGCGAATACTCGAAACGTACCCTGCTGTAGCGTAAATACATTTTCCATAACCTGTATTAACAGCATTTCAAGTGATTATAATAGTAAGAGATCAAAATGAAAGGGTATATTCTCAAACCAAAAACAAAATAAAATCAAGGAACTAAAAATAAATAAATACTTTTTCCCTTATAATCTATATTCTATGTACCTTTTTCCTTATCAAAGTACATTTTCCATAACCTGTATTCTATGTTATTTATAACTCTTAATTATTATTATAACAACATAAACCTAGCTTAAAAATTGATGAAGAAAATCACGAGGCGATAAACTACTACTTTTGCATCTAATAGTGACACACTTCATCAGAGCTAAGTGAAAAATTGAGAGTATAATATACCTTCTGACAATCACAAGTTCATTAGAACTAAAATTTAAGTGCTGGAAAAGCATAGGGGAGTACTTACTTGGGTTTTTGTTAGTTAACATTGCAGTTCCTCCGAAATTGCAAGCAATATCAGAATTGCCATTCTTTTGGTAATAGCTATTGAAAGCAAAAGAGGCATGGGACAAAAGTGTATCGGGTTGAAAGCATGGACCACCGTGTCGAATTGGACCACAATCAGTCATACCCAACCCGCATGCCCAGTCCAATGCATTCTGCAAATCAGTTTGGGGGACTCCAGGCCTTGCCACACACCAATTTGTGCCATCTAGGAAGGTTGTGTTACCTTCTGGAGGCGATAAGGCTGTTACTGGGACTGTTGCATCGGCTTTTTCTTGCACTGGTATTGCATCTAGTGCAAGAACTAAGGAAAAGAACATAAGAAAGAACAAGTTAACCACAATATAGAAAGCTCGGAACTTTAAGCAAAAAAAAAAAAAAAATCTAGAACAAAAAAAATTATTTAATTGCTGAATTGAACTCTAAAGCTTGATCATTGTAAATTTATAACCATTTCAGAAAAGTATAAGATTACGTTATTTGAATGTTAACCTTGTGGCAGCTAATAGAATGCGACAGTAATCCACTACTCTATGCAGCAGGGGATTTGAGGACAGTAGGCATAACAAAGAGGATCAAAATCCTGATCTATCAAAATAATATTAAGCAAACTGCTTATAATCCAATAGTTACAACAAGGGTGCTTAACAATAGAATCAACAGATTAATCTCTTATTATTTCAATAATGCATAGTAAATGATATGTACGACAAATTTCTGAATTGTGTTAACTTGAGTAGAACATGACCTGCTTTTGTAATAACATCTTGTAATTACATTACAACAATCATCTCATTAAATTTTGATAACGGAGAAGTTATTCATGTCATAACAATCGCATTAGAGATTTGAAATCTTTATTCATTTTAAAGAATGCATTATCTATTAGGGAAATCTTTAACTGAGTTCCTACACATTGATAAGCACCAAAGATAGTTGCATTCTGATGACTAGTATCATAATTTACTTTGGTGCTTATTATTGATATTAATAATCCAAGTCACAAATCAATCTAAGTCACAAATTGCCAACAAGAAAACAGCCGGAAACACACATTTAACAAGACAAACCTGGCCATTATGCACTGATTAATGTTTTTCTCGTTTTCTTTTCTAAAGTGCATTTTGTGTTTTTAAAATTACCATTCTACATACAACTTAATAACTTAATATCATAATGATTAGCAAGATGCAAAATATGTACTAGTAATATAGTTTAAAGAACTTTGGTATCATTAAACATAAGGTGCAATCAGGAAGCAAAGTACCTCTCTGTGTCCTTTTCTGTTTCAGGTGTCTATTTGTTTATTCCTCATCCTCCCATCTAAACAGCAAGAATCATTCTTTAATGCTTAACCTTTTTTTATGTCTCTAGTTTAGTTCTAAACATAGATCATTTTTTCTGGAAATCATTAAGGTTACATGTAAAATAAGAAAGATACAGTACAATACAATACCCTCGTTCCAACCAAAATTAAAAAATATATTTCTAAAACGACGATTTTCTATTTGTACAACAAAGAATTTAGTAGTGGTGGTGGTGGTGTGACGCTATAAATGATAGTAGAAAAGTAATGATAAATTAATAATATCATATCTGTTTATGGTCTTAAAAATAAATATGTATATCTAATTTTGCAACGGACTTAAAAGAAAAATGTATCCAATTTTGGAAACAGAGAAACCTGAATTTCTCTCCCAAAAAAGATCAAAGAGCATAGGACTTGAGAGTCTATTTCGTAAACATGATTACCCAAGTGACTTTTTCCTATTATTTTCACTTATATCATTAAGGTAAAAGTATCACTTAAGAGCTAAACTAGCAAGTTTATCCAAATTATTCAAAACCAAGACCGAAAGACTAATCATCACTCCATATGTAAATATGCAGAGATAAAACAAACCAAGAAATTTTCTATTGAAAAAACAAGAATTTTTTTATTTTAATTTTGGTGTAAAAAACAAACAGTATATTTGCCTGCAATAGCCACTAACAGACCCTGAACATGAATGTAATTTGCACAAAAATAATATTAAAAAAAAACAGCACCATTATTTATAAAAATAAAAAAACAAAATATTTGGAACAAGAACAGACATAAAAGAAGAGAAATGTAGTAAGAAACAAAAGAAATTTGCATACCCAAATAGCACTCCATCACTATAAAGCTCAACAAAATCCTGATTATTTTCCTCATGGTGGTTACTAAAATCTTGAAACCCTCTTCAACTTCTTAAAAACTGACCACCAAAAACACCCACAAATGTATATCACTCTGTTTGTGAGTTAAAAGTGACAAGGAGAAGGAGAAGTGATAATGACACCTATAAATGCAGGAGTACATGAAGAATCAACCGTTTCTTCAAATAAAATTTTCTTCTTTTCTCTGTTTTTTTCCTAAGTTTTATGCCTTTTCTTTGCTTCTCTCCTTTTTTGTTCTTTATGACTAATCGAGAAATGAATCTCATTACCACTTGAGGAAGCTAAAGTACTTGACATAAACAAGACTTTAAGTGGTGGGTTTTATAAGAATTTAATCAATTTAATTATATCATATTTATCCTTAAATTTATTAAGTAATGTCTATGCTCCAAAATTTATCAATTTGAATTTTCAAATAATTTAGAGCATTAAAAAAACTCATTTCATTTCAAAAAATGAGATTAATTTATAATATCTTACATGTAAATTATCTAAAAATAGTATTAATTATAATTTTAATTTCCATGAATCACATTAATTTAAAAAATCAAAGTTTATTGACTTTATATTTTTTTCTTCTAAACGTTCGATATTAAACGTTGTACGAGTGCATTTCAAGAGCATACCCTCTTAAATGACATACCAAGCATACCCCCTTTAGTGACGGACCGGACGACGGTTTGGTCCGTCGTCATAGGTCCAGTCCGTCGCTATAGCTTTTAGCGACGTGTCCGTCGCTATATGGAGTCCGTCGCTAAAAACATTAGCGACGGACCGGACCTATGGTGACGGACCAAACCGTCACCCGATCCGTCGCTAAAGGGGTATTCTTGGTATGTCATTTAAGAGGGTATGCTCTTGATCCGTTCTGAACATTGTACAACAGTTATGTTTGTCACTGTTTATTTAGACTTAATTTATGTCTTATTTTTAAAAATAAGTTTAATAATAATTTTTATTTTTATTTTAAATATTGTACAAGCTAATATAGTTTGTATATATTAAGCATACATTTTAAAAGTATTTAATACATACAACAATTTATATTCATAATAAATTGTTTTAAAAAAATTGTGCTCTACAAGATATTCCAACTTAGTTATCAATTTTAAACTAAAAATACATTTATTAATATGGAGGAATAAAGTACTTTTCAAACATGTTTCTAATAGTAGATGTGTATGATAACATTTAATTTATTTAGAACATCAATAATTCATTAATTTTATGTATATGTAATCTATGTAGCGACAAAAATTTTATAAGCTAAAGGTTTTCAAAACAATCACAAAAAAAAAATCATAAGCTAAAACTTGGCGTTAAAATAAAACTGGCAAGTCTGAGTTAAAATAAAACTTGTCTGCGTTAAAATAAAATTGATAAGTGAGCGTAAAAACAAAGCCAATATTAAAATAAAACTATTTTAAAATGTCTACTAAAAAATTTACTACAATTAGCTAGTAATATTTAAAAAGTCACTGAATACTAAAATATTTTTATATTAAATTTAAAAGTGTTTTTACTCTTATAGTTCTACCAAACGAACACTTATTATTAAAAAAATTTCCAAAGTCATATCCTTTATTATTTAATAGAGTACTAAACGTCTAACATTATTCTTTCCTTCTAAAATTCATTTGCCCCTGTACTATGGAAGCTAGATGACACTTCGGTAGTTCGGTGTCGTAACTTCGCCTTTTTTTTACCTTTTGTGTACCTAGTGTCCAATTGATATATGAATATAAAGTTCCATTCCTTGGCAGAATTGATTTTAACATCGTGAATTCTATATATAAATAATAATAAAAAAAAAAACTAGGTAAAGTTTATTGAATCAAATTAAGGTATTATATTCTCTGACTCTATGTCCTAGTATGTTCGTCAAATCCCTTTATTACCATTGTTGTTGCATTATATAATATAGAATTAGTAATGATTTTTTAAAAGCCAATTAATGACATTTTTAAATTTAAATTAACACAATTCTTTTGAATTTTGAAAATAATAAATCTTGAATGAAATGGGTTGATTAATATTCAGAATTATATAGACTAAAAATTCATAATAATTTTGAATATAAATTTTTTTAAAATTAAATTTTAAAAGCTCAATATTGATATATTTAAGACGGATGAAGTAAAAAGCAAAGAATTTTGGTGTTCACATTACATTCTTGTGCAATAAAAGTATAAAATGTTTATCACATGTTATATTATAAAGCCTCCGTGGAGGCTTTGGTGTAACTGTGTCACGTTTGGACCTTCTTTTTTTTCTCTCTCTTTTGTCCCTACAGTTTTAGTTATATTATTATTTTGTTCTTTTTATATTAATTCTTTTATCTTTCTATTTAGTATTCTAATTTTATAAAATTTCTATTTTACCCATATAATTTACATACGCAACGTGTGTGCTATCACATGTAAAGGAAATTGGGTTGCAATGTTGGGACAATTACATTTATTAGTACATTTTTATAAAAAATTACAACAAAAGTGCATACATAAAATAATTACAAAATTAGTGCATATACAATATTTTATTTATAAAATTAGTACATTCTTATCCCTTTAATTTAGTTGATTGTTTTAGAAGAGATATGGATGGTAATTATCACCTACAGTCTAACTAAAGCACCTACTATGTCTCTACAACTAGGGGTGCTCATCGGTAAAAAAACCGAACCGGTACCGAAAATACCGAACCGGTACCGATTCAAAAATACCGAAAAACTAAGAACCGGTACCGGTACCGAATTACTGGTTTCGGTACCGGTTCGGTACAAAATCGGTACCGGTTTTTTCGGTTCGGTTGTCGGTAATACCGCATGGTAATATATATAATTATTAATAATAATTAAATAAATTTTTTTATATATATTAACAATAATTAAATATATAATTAACAATAATTATTATTTAATAATAATTAAAATTTATATATATGTATATAATTATTAATAATACTTATATATTTCGGTATTTCGGTTTGTACCGAATTTAGAAAATCTCTTACCGCTACCGGTACCGAAAAGTGTTAAAATACCGAAAAACCGATACCGAAAAAATCGGTACCGAAAAAAACCGGTACCGCCGGTACCAGTATCAACCGGTTCGGTAAAAAACCGAAAAAACCGAATTTTTTGAACACCCCTATCTACAACCATGAAATTTCTATTTTTATCTCTCCAAGCTCATATACATACACATATACATACATATCGTCATTTTATGTATATTTTCCGTATAAGAACAAATCAAAACTTGTACACTAACGTGATCGAACTGTTCTTTTCTACCGCGCGACAACCATGGAAGAGAGAGATGAGAGCATAAAAGAAAAGAGAGAAATCTAATTGTTTATGTAGAGAGAGAAAAGAGAATCTGATTCTTCTTCTTCTTCCGAATCTGATTCACTTTCTCTCCCCACTACTCATCTCTCCTCTCTCACTGCTCCCTCTGTTTCTGTCCTCTATCTCCTTCCTTCTCCATTAATTCCCTCCACATCCCGAACACTCTTTTTTTTCTTCATAGTGTAGTTGGTAACCAAACTTTCATACCAAGGTAACTAAACCTTTATACCAAGGTAACCAATCCACATCCACACCTGCAGATTTTTCATACTGCAGTTGGTAACCAAACATTCATACCAAGATAACCAAACCTTCATACCAAAGTAACCAATCTACCTCCACAGCTGAAGTTTTTTCATAGTGCAGTTGGTAACCAAACATTCATAACAAGGTAACCAAACATTCATACTAAGGTAACCAAACCTTCATACCAAGGTAAGCAATCCACATCCACACTTGCAGTTTTTTCATAGTGCAGTTGGTAGCCAAACCTTCATACCAAGGTAACCAATTCAGTTTTATTAGGTTACCAATTTATTTTGAATGTGATGCAGTTGGTAGCCAACCCTTCATGCAGTTGGTAGTCAAACTTTCATACCAAAGTAACTAATTCAGTTTTATTAGGTTACATTCATAGTGCAGTTGATAACCAAACTTTCATATCAAGGTAACCAAACCTTTGTACCAAGGTAACCAAATCATTATACTAAGGTAACCAATCCACCTCAATACCTGTAGTTTTTTCATATTGTAGTTGGTAACCAAACCTTCATGCCAAGGTAACCAAACTTGCATTTCTATCTTTTGATTAATCTATTGATGGTCTTTGGAAAAGAATGATCTCGTATTATTGTTTTCCTCTGAATTGACTTATGGACAAGATTATTATTTTTTCTTTCTTTCTATTACTTTTTATAAAATTTTAGAATTCATGATTTCTCTGCAGGTTGTGAAGTTTTTCGTGGACCCAAATACCTTTCAGAAGATAAAATTCTGGTGTAGATCGCGGCGGCGGCGGAGGAAGATGACGAGAAACTATTTTTTTCCCCTTCTTTTGATTTGAATTTTGAATTATGGATTTGTTTTCGTTATTAGATCCCAAATATTTGAATTTGAATTATTAATTATGGTAGTTATTTTTTCCTTAATTTTAGGGTTCTTTATTAATGTGAAATTGAATGGTTTGAATTTATTGTCTTATTTTTGTAATTATTTTGTGGATGCACTAATGTTGTAATTACTTTTTAATTGTTGTATATTAATGTAAAGGACCCATGTACTTTTTATCTTTGGTATGTTTTGTATTTGGGTCATACTGGGTTTTTATGGGCTTAGAAGTCTTCTTAGACCTATAAACTTGATGGTTTGCTATGTGTTTGGTTTATGCCACTTTAACCCTAATTACATTAGATATTAGAAAATTCAACATGAAGCAGGCCTTTTGGGCTAGCCCAATTTAAAGTTTATTGACTCTATAATTTTTTTCTTCTAAGAGATCGATATTTTGAACATTGAAGTTCTATTTGTCGCTATTTATTTAGACTTAGCTTATGTATTATTTTAAATAAGGTACAACCTAATATATTTTATACATCTTAAGCATACATTTTAAAGGTATTTAACACATACAACAATTTATATGTCATAAATTGTTTTAAAATAATTGTGTTATACAAAGATATTTTAACTTACTCCATCAATTTTAAAACTAAAAATACATTTTTTTATATGAAGGAATAAAGTATTTTTCAAACATGTTTCTAATAGTAAATGGTATGATAACACTTAATTTATTTAAAGTATAAATAATTCATTAATTTTATGTAGCGACTCAAATTTTATAAGCTAAAGGTATTCAAAAAAAAAAAAGAAAAAAAGAAGTTATAAGCTAAAACTTGGCGTTAAAATAAAGCTAGCAAGTCGCGTTAAAATAAAACTTACCTGCATTAAAATAAAGTTGGCAAGCTGGCGTAAAAACAAAACAACGTTAAAATAAAGCTGTCTTAAAATGTCTGGTCAAAATTTATTACAATTAACTAATACTATAAAACAAGTCACCAAATATTAAAATATTTTTATTTTTAATTTAAAAGTGTGTCTACTCTTACAATTCTACCGAATGAACTCTTATTATTATTATTTTTTAAAAGCCATAGCGTTTATTATATAATTGACTACTAAACGTCTAACATTATTCTTTCCTTCTAAAATTCATTTGCCCTCGTACTATGGAAGCTAGGTGACACTTTGGTGTCCTAACTTCGCCTTTTTTAATCTTTTATGTATTGTGTCCAAAATTGATATATAAATATAAAGTTCCATTCCTTGGTAGAATTAATTTTTAACATTGTGACTTCAATAAAAAAAATGAGGTAAAATTTATTGAATCAAATTAAGGTATTATATTCTCTCACTCTGTCTCCTATTATGTTCTTCAAATCCCTTTATTGCCATTGTTGTTGCATTATACAATATAAAATTAATAATGATTTTCTAAAAGTCAATTCTCACCTAAAGTTCATAACATACAGCTCTGATACCAACTGTAATGACCCGAAAATCGGAACGATTTCTGCTCCCGACTTTGGTCGTTAACAATACAATCACATTCTAACCTTGCATCATTTATCGATGTTATAAAAAATGAAATGCAGATAAATTTAAAACTTTTATGATATTCTTTCATATTCTGAATTTTCATCACAATCCAACTTTATTCTTACTGTACTTAACAACCAATATCAATATAAATATTAAAACTTAGCTATCTCAATCCCAAAATTCGTAACCTTTAGCATCTATACATATATTAAGGATCGTATGTATACTTTGATCCATTTCAAAAAGTCATATATGAATATAAAATTCAATTTCTGGTTGTAACCATTCCCTGCATATTCGCAACGTAATCCCACAACTATATATTTGCCATACACCATCTTTTATACACCATTACTATTATATTAATTCACTTTACAAAGTAATTGTAAAGTTACATCTCATATTCAAACGAATACTTTTATTCAATATCTATTTATTGAATATATCAAAATTGGTACAACTCAATTAAATCACATTACAATAAGTAGCATCGACTTGGTACATCCTAAACTCAATGAAGTAATACACCTTTTATAATCATGTCGCGTTTCGAATCTTCGTTGCTATGATCATCTGATAAATCAACTTTTATCTGCAAATTTTATATTTTGCAAGGTTGAGCACGACGACCCAACAAGTCTAACAGTTTTCACATTTCATGCTTCACATAACATACATACTTGCATTTTATTCATGCATCATGTTCCGCATGCTATGCATTTTATACATGCATCATAAATCTTATGCAATGCGTCTACATATGCTTCATACATCTCATGATATGCATTTTTATATGCTTTAAATATTTCATACTGTATGTCTACAGAATCACAAGTTCCACAATAACAATATAATCACATAGTTGCACAACGTGCACACTTTAATCATGCTCATATGTAATTCACATAACAGTGAAAGATTAACACATAATTGAGCAATAAAACCATGTATATCGACATATTCAAATAATTCAACAAGTTACTGAAAGAACTTGCCTTAAGCATTCTTTGCAAAGTTATGATATATAACTCGTCCTTCAAATATCCTACACAATTTAATTAACAATAAAATACCAATTAGCCACGAAAAAACTTCATATATTGGTTTACGTTACTTTAATTCTTATTTCATATTATTCGTGCATTATAGATTAATAAACGCGATCAACTTCAAAACATCTCAATCCAAGTTATAAAACTCGTTTTCACACTTCTACTTTAACAAAACATTGTTCTTGATTTTATCATATCTCCTACGTTAGTTATCCGTTTTCGTTCATTCTTACGTCAAATTAAAGTTTATACAATATACTTTAATCTTATCTAGGCCTTGGTTCAGGGTCCTTCTTCAATCAAAACATATATTTACTTCTTACAACTAAGGTCAGATTGTTATAAAATCTGGCCAGTTTTACCCTCTGTTGCTAGAAAAATCATAATTAATTCATTTCAAAATATTTTTGAGCGATTCTTATGCCCACGCATAGGTAACTTCCGGAGCTACAACTTTTATGTTTTAACCATTTTCAAATTCGGAACACAGAAGTCCAGAAAATTCATACAAAAGGCACCTACTTTGGCATGTCATAACTCGGTCGTAGGAACTTAGAATTGGTCCGTTCTTCAGGTTATGGATTACTGGGATTGAAATATACAAAACTCCAGAAGATCATAATTTTTTTAGAAATTCTAACTAGCCGAAACAATGGTCCAAAAGTCCCCTTCCCATGCTGATTTCCTAGTTGGACAGTTTTTATGTGCCAATTTCCGAACGCCATAACTCATTCGCCCGACATCGGAATAGGTCTGTTCTAGAGGCTATGGATTCCTTATTCAGTGTACTATACACTCCCAAAAAATCAAATTTTTTTGGAAACTTTAACTAGTCCCGAAATTGCCTAAAGGCCACCAACCCACTAGATTTTTGGTTTTAACCTTCTTTACTAAAACGTTCATCATAAATTCGTTTTAGCTACTTTTTGCTTCATTCCAATTGAGTTATTTCCGTAACTCATAAGAGCACAACCCACCATTACAAAACTTAATTTTCAGTTCTAGACCGTCATAAATTTTGGCTCACGAACAACCCCCAAAAATAGTTTTAACTAGTTCGTTTTACATGTTTTACTAGAAAAATCCACCATGATTTCGTTATAATGGATTTTTCTCTCGTTCCAATTGAGTTGTGTTCATAACTCATAGGAGTACCACACATCATCCCGAAATGTTTTTTTTAGTCATGGAACACTACAAAAATTGGGTCCAAAATAGTCCACTAGTTGTCCATTTTCCATCCTTTAAGCATAGGTTTGTGTCTTGTTCATTTTGGTGCCATTTTGCAAGCTATTAACAAGTAGTTTAACATATTTTCATCATCATCATTATATTTCTCATCAAGCAATAATAACCACAATAACCCTTTTCAATCAAGCAAAATAAATGCTTGAAAAGATGAAGATTGAAAGCTAGGGTTTTAAGTCTTACCTCTTGAGTTCTTCCTTGCTTAGCTAGATGGTGATTAAGGCTTACTTTTTCTCCTCTTCTTCTTGGCAAATCCGAATCCCTTACTCAATATTTAGCTCACAAGCTTTTCTTTCTCTCTTACTATTGGACACTTAGATGATATTCAGTGAACAAGGTATGAATGGAAGATATATGAATGGTGACTTAGATTGCTAGCCTTCATTTTTCTCTTCCTTTTCATTTCATCAATACTCTTTCTCTATTTTCTCTCCATGTTCAATTCTTCTTACTTTGCAAATGAAATGAATGAGGGCTAGGACCAAATGATATGTGGGAGGGACAACTTGGAGTACAAGACATTTTGGAAAAAGAATAAGAGTAATATTTGTTGGGCATGTTTGCCTGGGAGATTAACTCCCGAACACTTTGTCCCCCCCACTCTTTCTCCCACTTGCATTGTGTCTTATTCATTTTTAATTTATTAGAGCACTTAGTACCCATTTGTTATTCCACCCGTAGCCTCCCATTCCTTCATTTCCTTTTGCTTTCTTTTCTTTTTATTCATTCCTTAGTTTATTAAGGCATTAAGTCCCCATTTCTTAGTTAATTGGAGCATTAAGTTTCCACTCATCCCATGTGCTTCTTTAGTTAATTAAGGCACTTAACTCCCATTTATTTTGTCTCTCTCATAGCCTTGCCCCATTTCCTAAATGCTGATTTTTGCTTTTCTTTCACCCACCCATTTGACCAATTTTGACTTTAAAAATTGGATTAAAAATTGGGCTTTGCTTTGGGCTTAATTAGGAAATTAATTTGGGCATCTAGTTTGGCACAAATTTGGGCTACTTAATTTCTCCACTTGGACTTTATCAATAAAATTAGAAATTCATTTAGCCATTTATTAGCCCACTAATTTAATTTCTTATTGGACTCATTTAATAGTTTAATTAACTATTAAATATAACCTTTTAAATATATGCATATATTTCACACACACACACATATATATATATATATATATACATATTAAATCAATCACATAAATATATAACACACACACACACACATATATATACACACATTCAAACCCGACACGTCTCACAATAAGAATTTTATTTATTAAATTCTTATTTTAAATTTTATTTTCGAAAAATTTGGGTTGTCACAATTCCAATCACATAGATATTATATAAAAGACGAAAAAGTAAGAACACACGATATACTCAGGTTCACCAATTTGGCTAGTCCTTCTTGTCTGATGTATTCATAAGATGCCTCATACACACTCTACAATGATCCACACACCAAACAATGTTTTTATAGTAACTAGAAACTCTAGCTGCTATAACATGAGATCAAACTCGTAAAGCCCAATATATTAGAAAAATCGGGTTACTAATAAATCTCCAAGCCCAATTGCACTTTGCGCTTGGCTTCCAGGGGGCGCTGTCCCCTTGCAACCCCGCTAGTTCACTGACGAGCTGGGTAGCCGCTCGCTCACCGGGGAGCGAGACCCCCGACTACCCTGTCGTAGTGGCCATTAGTCGAACCCGCAGAAGTATGAGACAATCCCAACAAGGGGTGTAAACCTCAATTTTATTATAAAATTTGGGATATAAACTGTATTTTAATCAATTTTTTTTAGATAACCAATAATTGGTACCGGGAATGAAGGATCCAACCAGCTTCACCATAGTCGGTTCTTATAGACCTTTATTACATTAGTTATGACGATTGTTGCATTAATTAATACTATAAAAAATTATAAAACTTATCAATACATTATAATTTGTTATAACCAATGTGATAGAAATAGAAAACTGACTACACAACTTTATCATAACTAGATCCATAAGTGAATGACATTACTCCTTTCATAGTGGAAAAAAGAAAGAAAGTTCTCGGTGTGATCTTGGACCAATCAAAATGTTCGACTGATAGTACTATATTTGTTTGACTCATTTCATACGTCTAAGTTATGTACTCCTTCTGTTCTAAAATAAATGTCTTAATTCGTTTTGCCACGTTGATTAATAATTTTTTTAAACCTAAATTATTCTTTTGAATACTTATTAGTTGAAATATTTCACTTTTATATGACCCCAATAGTTACTCTTTCTCACGTCATTTAATTATCTAGATATATTTTTTTTTGTAACTCTCACATTCCCAATAAATATATTAAATAGAAAGAGATATTATAGTGAAAGTGGTATAATATACACCATTTTTCAAGGTAAATATTTTCTCATTTATTCAGTTTCTAATAAAAATTGAATAAAAAGATTATGAGGGTTTAAGAGGAAGAATAAGATAAAAATAATTACTAATATAAAAATAAGATATTTATTTTAGGACATTTTAAAAAAAATTAGGATATTTAATATGGCACAGAAGGAGTATATGATTTATAACATGACTAATAGTACACATGACTAATAGACTAGACCTAGATAGGCAATTTACTTTTGAAAAGTTAATTATTTAATGTTTTGCATGTAACATGATTAGGGTTAGGGTTAGGGTTAGTACGTTCTATTTGAATATTTTGTCAGACACAACAGCTACCATATATATGGCGGCTTCAGTCTCCATCATTCGCAAGTTTCTTCCTTGCTAATAATTCCAATGATTTACAACTTTACACGGTGACACAAAAGTAGGAGTATTATTCATCGTACAAGTTTTTCGCTCCCAAATTTCCACAAATTCGAACTATATTTTGTTTGCACATCTTGACAGAAAAGTTGTATATATCAAAATTTGTACATGATGACTCCCAAATTAAGAAAAAAATGGAAAAAAAATAAATTCTACCGGCCACCCACCAAGTTTGAATTTTGGATGTAATTATATATATAGGTGTTGAAATGTACTAATTAATTAGGATAATTCGTTAACAATTAATGTATAGTTGTTGAAATGTACTAATTAATTAATTAGGATGATACGATAACAATTAATATATACGTGGTGAAATGAACTAATTAATTATATAGGTGTTGAAATGTACTAATTAATTAGGATAATTCATTAAAATTAATCCCATGCATATAATTACCCTATTACGTCTATCTATTTTTACTAATGCACCGTTGGTAATTGTGGAAACTTGCGCTATATCCGTGAGCCTCCCTTCATTATATATAGTCATTGGCAACGCTTGCATTATCACCACAAGTTCTTTAGCGCATGCATGTTATAATATATGATGGCTGCTAGTATGCATATTTCAATCCTTAATTGCAATTTCGGGAAAATTGTCCCTCCAAAAGCTAAACATGTTACTACTGCCTTTAAGCCTGTCCAATCTGTTCGTTGTACCGGCACAATTTCTAACCCACTGCTTATAGTTAGGAGATCAGGAAATTACCCGCCTTCCATCTGGGACAACAATTATCTGCAGTCTTTAAGAAGCGATTACACGGTACGTAATTTTATTATGTTCTTGGTGCCATTTGTAAGTTGAGTTATTGGTTTATTGCATTTTACTAATGAAAACATTGTTCTATATTTAAAAGCCTGAAAGTTTGACTGGACGAGTTGAAAAGTTGAAGGGAGATGTGGTGAAGATGTTTAATGATGCAGTTAAGCAATTAGATCAACTTGAGCTGATCAATCACTTGCAAAGACTTGGATTGGCTTATCTATTTGATGAAGAAATAGAGCGTACATTAAAGAAAATATATAATGATCATAGTAATAATAAGTGGAGATTAAAGGAGGACTTGCATTTTACTGCGCTTGAATTTAGACTCCTTAGACAACATGGATATCATATCCCCGAAGGTAATTTTTTTTATTATTTATTTTTTTTGGGTTCTTAGTTATGTATTTGTCGTTTGTCTTTATTCATCACTGTCTAAGGGAAAGTATTTTCACGTCTATACTATAATAGATAACTAGATAAAAACTATCTGTGTATATGGATAAATAAAACATTGATGTATTTAATTTACTGTAAAATCTATCGATATATATTTTGTTTAAGTAAAGTAGATAGTTTTTATCTAACTATCTACTGTTATTCAGTTTTACAGTCTCAAGCCGTTTTTCTTGTAGGCGCCCCACTAATTAACCATGCATGCAAGACATTAATTGATAAGTCCCATACGTGGGTAACATATTAATTGTGGTATAGACTTACTTCTTAATGCAGCTGTTTTCAAGAGTTTTACTGATAACGGGAGCTTCAAAGAATGTCTTCGCGAAGATGTGAAGGGAATGTTGAGTTTGTATGAAGCTTCGTATTACTCTTTTGAAGGAGAGTGTCTAATGGAGGAGGGATGGTGCTTCACAAATAAAAACCTTAAAGAGCTCGATGGAAATATAGTTGATTCGAATCTTGCCATGCATGTGAAACATGCCTTGGAGCTTCCATTGCATTGGCGGATGCCATGTTTAGAAGCAAGGTGGTATATCGATGTGTATGAAAGAAATAATGACATGATCCCTATATTACTACAACTTGCTAAGTTGAACTTCAACCTTGTCCAAGGATTCAATCAAGAAGAACTCAAACATTTGTCGGGGTAAGTACGTACGTACATAGTAGATACTCTCATGTTCAAATTAGAGATTCATTTTGTTTATCCGTTTTAAAATTAGCGATACATTACTTTTTTTAAATATAAAGTTACATGAAAATTTTAAAATACCACCGTTACTAGATTTCTAACTAACATAAGGGATATGTTTGTGGAACCGAGGAAGTAACTAATTCATTCTTACATCAAATATTAATTGGTCTCTTTTTTCTTTCTTTCATTTCCCCTCCTTTTTATTGTATCATTTTTTATCACTGGCTTTGGATTGGTTTGTAGGTGGTGGAACAAAACAGGGCTGGTAGAGAAATTGAGCTTTGCTAGGGATAGGTTGGTGCCATCATTCTTATGGACAATGGGAATTACTTTTGAGCCTCAATTTGAATACTGCAGAGTAATGTTAGCTAAAGCAATACAGTTGATTACCGTAATAGATGATATTTATGACGTGTATGGTACATTGGATGAAATTGAGCTCTTCACTGATACCGTTGAGAGGTTTCTCTTAATTACAGTGCTTGATGAATTTGCATTCCCTATGAACTTAATTTTAACATTAATTAAGGTACATAATTTTTGACATTTGATCAGGTGGGATATTAATGAAATAAACCAACTTCCAGAGTACATGAAGATATGCTTCCTTGCGCTTTACAACTTTGTGAATGAAATAGCTTACGACATCCTTAAGGAACAGAACATCAATGTTTTACCACAGCTCAAAAATGAAGTACTATATATTCGTCCACCCTTTACTAATTAATTTCTTAGCTTTTGATTAAATAAAACTTTTTTTTCCCATTTCTTCATGATCTTCTTTTACAAATGTTTTTTTCTTAATCTTATGTTGTAGTGGCTTAATTTACTCAAAGCTTACTTAGTAGAGGCGCGATGGTATGCCAGTGGACACAAACCAACATTGGAGGAGTACTTGAGCAATGCATGGGTGTCGATAACAGGCCCTCTTATAACGCTTCAATCTTATATTTTCACCACAAATCCAATAAAGAATGAATCTATAGAATTTTTAGAGAGCAAACCAGATATAGTACACTTGTCATCATTAATTTTTCGACTAGCCGATGATTATGGAACTTCCTCGGTATGATTATCTTATTTTTTTTCCTTCTTTTTTTTAAAAAAAAATATATGACATATTTTTGAAATTTTTCGACGAGCTAACTTGCTAGGGTTGTAACAAATATACATTTGGATGCATGCAGGATGAGTTAAAGAGAGGAGATGTTCCAAAATCAATCCAATGCTACATGTCTGATACCGGTGCTAGCGAAGAAGTTGCGCGTGAACACATAAGAGATTTGATGAGAAAAAAATGGAAAAAGGTGAATACATTAAGCCAATTTTCGGATACTCCTTTGTCTAAATCTTATATTGAGATAATGTTAAATCTGACTAGAACAGCCCAATGTTTTTATAATTGTGGAGATGGGTATGGTGTTGAAGATGGTGTGACAAAGAATAGATTTTATTCATTACTTGTTCAGTCTATTCCTTTGTAAAAAAGCTAGCTGATATAAATTAGTAAATATCAATAAGTGTCTTAGCAATATATAATATTTGCTCATCTTAAAAAGAATAACTAAGGCATGCTAGGATAGGTCTGCCACCATCTGCCTTTGTTATTTGCTTTATTACGATTTTATATGACATGTTAAGTTCTATGTAATAATTTTTTATATTATGTATATGGTATTTGCATTCTCTATTTATCAAGCATTCTCTTTTTATTTGAAAGATAACTGCATTATAGATAACTTCTAAGTATGAATGTCAAAATAAATCCAAAACACCAATCTACAAAATCTCATGAAACACAAGTCTAATAAAAGTCAAAACACTAATTAAATTTATTTTGGATCACTCATCCAATAAATTTTAATCACCTCTAATTACTTGTCCCAAAAAAAAATATAATATGAACCAAATGTCCAACACGAATATACAAAACTACCACAATATATATAAAGTAACCAAAAAGGTCAAATGAATGAACAAATGTCAAACTACAAGTAAATTGTACACATATCAAAATCAATGAGGCCAGGTACAATCAACAAATTCAAATATTGGAGGGACAACATAATAGAAAGGTTCTCAAAGGAAGAAGAAGACTGAATCCAAAGTCTATAACGGAGCTCAAATACAAATAGTCAATACTAGGTTGACCCAATTGTATATAAATAAACATATCAAATAGTCAAAGTTCACATCCATTGTGATATCCCGAGTTTTCAGAAATTATTTTATAAATGTAAAATAAGAATTTACTAAATAAAATTCTTTATGTGATTTATGAGATAAATTTAATATTTAATAGTAATTTAACTATTAAACAATTGATTTAAATTAATGAAATAAGGAATTTGAGAAGGTTAATTAATTAACTAAGGATAAGATAAAATTAAGCGATGAATTAAATTTCATGTACGAGTCAATTAATTCTCTTAATTAAAGTTAGACAATTAATATATGCATTTTGTTTTAATAAAAACTAAAGGAGTTAATTAAACTCATTTAAATAATATCTTACATATAAGTTTAATATATTATTGTCCAGGCTTAATATATAATATTATACCAAATTGATTTGATTGAATATCAAATGCGCTCAATACATATATATATATATATATATATATATATATATGTTGGAACTAAATTAGTAATTTAAATTTATATTTGAATAATAAATAAATATATTAAATTTATATATTTAATATATAAATAAAATGTTTGAAAATAATTTATGGAAGGAAGGAACAAATTTAATTTAATTGTATAATATTAGTTGTATAAATTAAATGAGTTATCTAAATAATCAATGGATAGGAAAGAAACTGTGAGCAATAATGCATGGAAATTAATATGCATTTTCTTGTAGGTTGAATTAAACATAGATCGGGCAAAGGATAAGAAATAATGATATCAATTTTAATTTATTTTAAAGTGCTTTGGGTGTATCACCAGACCAAATCCACAAATCAATTTCAAATTAGTTGGTGGGAAATGAGCCGTTTACAACTCATGCTTCATGCTTCATGCTTCATGCTCACAGGTGGTTTTTCTTTAGCTAGTGGGAGTTTTCTTCATCAAAAGAGCAACCCGTGAATAACTTTTAAATGTTTAATGAGAGGCCCACTTCTTCAATAAAACTTGTTAATATTCACAGCTAGCTACTTATCCTTTTATTTTTTTCATTCACGGGGTTAACTTTGGGTACACACCGAGACAAAGCACATTAGGAAACCTACTAATACATGTTAGCTTTTTGAGTGGGTTATATCTGATTTCCTGTGCCCGAAAGTCATGTGCATGACAGCTCTTAAATTTTATTAAGCATGGGACTTATTTATTTTATAGGTAATGATGAAAGACAAAGTAAGTGAAGGGAGGGATTTATAAAGAGAGAAACGTTAGAGAATGTGGGCATATATAGTTTAAAGAAAGAAAATGCCAAACCCAGAGCACCCATGCAAATAATGTTTGATTTATCCATCTTTTCCCCATAAATCATGGGAGAAATACCAGCCCTTTTAATAAATAATTCAGCCCCCACATGAATAAGAAACCTGTGAGCATGCCACTTGAAATAATTAACACACCATACATAAACATGGTTCACCTCACTAGCCTCTAAAGTTTTGCAATAATTTCAGGATGTGTCTAGTGCATCTGAGATATAGAGAGATTACAAACAAGAATAAGCTATCATCAGAACTACTCTATCTAAGTATCTGATAGAATTCTAGACAGAGAAGTCTAATATAAAGAGGGAAATACAAGTTTAGGATGTCACCAAGGTTCTCGAGCAAGCATTCTCTCTTCTTATCTAAATAAAACAATCAAAGAAACCTGATATGGTAAGTTTGGTTGAATTCCTCAAGCCGTTAAATAAAGTGTTAAAGTAGCGCATGTAAATTCAAGGCATAACTGCATAAGAAAGTGTTACAGGTTGGCCAAGATTGGCTAATATTCTCCACTAACCCATAACTCCACTTATAGCTCATCCTCCACTAATAGCCTATTTGCTTCTTAAAGTCAGACTTGGTGTGCCTTGTGTTTCCCAAGCCTTCACTATAAATTGGCTGCTCAAGAGAGCAACAAATCACACCATCAGTTGCTAAGCTTTAGAGAGAGAAAGCTCAGGAAGAGCATTAGACAGAGATAGTGAGGTAGAGAGAAAATAAACAGTTAGTTTATTTCTCAGTTGAGAGCTTGTATTCTCTATTTTATTTTCATAGTAGATTTCTGAGATCTCTCCCTGTGGCTTTTTCCAGTTGGGTTTTCCACGTAAAATTCTTGTGTTATTATTTTATATTTCATACAGTAATGTGCTTGTATTTATCTTAGTGTATTTGTGAAAGCCTGATTTTTTAACAGAAAGTATTGGAGCACTGTTGCTTGTGTAGGTCTCACGTTGTGTTTCAGTGCAATAGCGGCCACCGACGAGGCTAAATACGTACACAACAAGCTGACAAGCATCTGGTGCCAAAGATAAATGATTCTAATGTTGACAAGAGTGGCGGCCATCCATGCAACTGTTTTCAGCTGCTTACGAAGGCGTGAAGCAGGGGAACAGATTTACGATGCCACCATAGAAACTATTACTATTAATGATGAGGATGGGAAGGAAGAGGAAATCAAAGGTTCGTTTCGGTGTACTCTTTGAGGTGTGCCGTGTTTTAGGTTTGGATTTATGGCTACAAATGGTGCTATTATAGAATCCTAGAGAGAGAAACATAGAAATGTCGTCGTAAGATAAAACTCTTCAAATATTTTTGGAGATGGAAAGGAGTGGCCAGAGATGCCCAATTGATGATGTTACAAATCATGGAATTAAAGCTGCTAGAATTTCTAGTGACCTTGGGAATCTGACTAGCTTAGTTAGCTTGGGTCTCTACATGAACAGTTTCAGTGGTCCCAAAGACATACCTAAAAATAAATAATATTATTATAATATTAAATAATTATAAAAGTCAGGGTTTGGGACTTCTTCCCTGCAATTCAGATTGTAGAAGTAACGTAAAGGTTGCTGATTTAGAATTTCAATTACGAAAGTCTTTAATGCCTGAGGTCGTTTAAGGAACGCGAGACATTATTATAAGACAGAAAAACGTGTCAGGCAAGTTTTTCAGAACTTGCTCTTATGTGTGAAATATTATATAACATGCTATAACTGGTTATTGTTAACTGTTATATTTAGTTGAAGTGTTGTTATGTTATGATATGCTATAAACTGATGTTATTAAATTGATGATGAAAATTTAATTGTTTCTGATGACATGTATAACCGTGATACATGGATATGTTGCTATACATGCATGCTATATGAATTATGTGTTATGTGATAACTGTTAAACTTGCTGGGTAACGTGGTTACTCAACCTTGCTCCAAATAAATTTTTGCAGCTATCGCCGAAGGACCTACAAGGTCAGAAGAAGATGATAGAAAAGAAATGTTAAGGAAGAAGAATTAAAGTCTATGTTACGTTATAAGATTATTTTAATGTTGTAACATTATTTACAGTACTTGATGTATTACATACTCTGAGTTAGAAAGTTTTGTACGATTAAAGGTTAGAAAACTTGGGATTAGACTGAGATGTGTTGTTTTATTATAGAAATTACATTTATGTTGTAAGAATTGTATTTTATAAGCAATAACGTGACGAATCGGACCCGAGATTAAGGTAACCCAGATTCGGGGGCGTTACACCCATAGCGTGCAGAAAGATACATCGTGAACTAATCATACCGTCATAGATGGTGTCACACCCTTGTGTCAAGAGGACATGCATGTGGCACCTTATAATTGATTAACTTAAGTATACTTTAAGGATTAAACTACAAAATGTAAGTCGCAGAGTTCAAATTACATAGCTTACATAACCATTTTCAAATGATATTGAGTTATTCAAATACAAATATACTTAAACTTCTTAAGGTATTAAAGATAAAAAATAACTCCTAAATATCATCGGGTATTTTAACAGTTAAAAGTAATAGTTTTGTCGATAATTTTTTATTAAAAAGGTTATTTCTGTCGTTTTTTGTATCTGACAATTATTTCGTTGTGGGGTCTACCAATGATTAGTTGCTTCAGCACCGTTGTACTTTACCGAATATTTCTTGACATTTTTTTGTTTTTTATAATTCTCACACATCATCCTTAATTTTAACCTTTTTATCAATTTATTACCTTACTGTTTCAGAAACACATAAATTTTTTTTTATTAATTAACAGTTGAGGTACAATGGTGATTGTGTGAAGGCAGTGATTGGAGATGGGGATCGGATGTGGTGGCCATAGATGGTGTTGGGTTCAAGCTCTTTACTATCGATTATGATGTTGGCGTTACTGATAGATAGATGGTGGTGTTGAATCCGGCGAAGGTTGGATGAGGTAACCACATAGCCAAAACAACTTTGTGGTAACTTAAAGAAGAAAAATAGGATGAAAATTTTGTTTATCCTTATCTTTTTGATGTAACCTTATATTCCGGGGACAGAATCCTTATAAAGAGGGATGATTCCGGGGACGAAATCCTTATAAGGGGGGAAGAATGTGACAACTCGAGAAATCGGATAGCATTGTAATTAGGTTTTTGATGTAAATATCTAATAAAATAAATTTTTATGGATATTATGATGTGTAATGTGATTGTATGTGTTTAAAGGTCGTATTATGACCTAAATTATGTTTACGTGTTAGAATTTACGAAATTAGGATTTCGTAGATGAAAATAAATTTTTTTTGAGAAAAAACGTAAAAATATTATTCACACCGAAAAATGCTTTTCGTTTTTCGACTTTTCGAATTACGTTATAGTGTTTATTCAGAAAAAGGAGATGAAATCTCTAATAAAATGAACGAATAAAAATTTTCACGGTTTTGATTGTGGAACGAGTTAGGAAAAACCCAACTCGAAAGAAAATGAGTAATTATCAACTAAGTTTGGGGACGTAAACCCTAATCGATCATATGAAAGGGCAAAGCTGACTTTTATGGCCAATTAAATGAGTTACGAAACATAAACGGAAAAGTTAGAAAACTTAACTAGAAACGAAACTAAGTTCGGAAGAAACCGAGCCAATTGAGCCTAAGATTTTAAATGGGCTTAGCTAGGGTTTGGCATGACTTAACTAGGTTTGAGCCATGGGTATTCCCCTAGGGTTGAGCCTAGGTTTGATAAGTTTGGCTAGGGTTGAGCCACACTATTACAAACTTAGAGTCAAAGAATTAGTGGGCCATGTGTCATGTGTTGGAAATTCAAACATATGGTGAATTGGATGGCAAAAAGGTGGAGGAACCGATGGAAAAGGAGGGAAAGCAAGAGAGAGAAAGAGAAGGCATAGATAGAAGGAGAGGAAGAAGGAAAGAGCTAGCTTAGATCAAGCCTTAAGCAATAATAATAATAATAAGATCAGTTAAAGGTAAGCCTAGAAAACCTCAACTTTTCATCATCTCCTTTAATTTTATTCTTAGCTTGAGTAGTTGTTGGTGGTTATTGTTGTTAATAGAATATCATTAAGGATCTTAAAGATATAAGGTGGTTATTGAAGGAGTAAACCTTGTAAAACCATCGATAATTATGTATAAAAAGTGAAAACGAAAGTTAAAACATAAGCCTAAGCGTAAAGGATGAAAAACATCATAAACGTAAACCTAAGCGTAAAGGATGAAAATTGTTGTTTGTAGATTTATTTGTGAAATCCGAGAAGAAGAAAGTGTAGTTAACGGGGTTATGGAGATGTTCCAAGTTGAACGGAGGAAAAATACGCCATAATGAAGTTATGCCAAAAAATTTCGTAAAAGACATCAAAAGATGAAAACCCTAACTTGGTACCACTTTCGGGCCAAGTTAGCGGGTAATTAAGATGTTCGGGAAAATCCAATTTTATTGGGCTTTTATAGTTTATGAAAAATGTGAGCCGTAAGCTCTGGAATGAGCTTAATGCGACTTTAGATGAGTGAGTTGTGAAGTTTAGAAAATTCGACGTTGAAATGTCTTTCAGTGAAAAATTGCTTTCGGGGGACTTTTGAGCTAATTTTTCAATAAGTTAGAGAACCATAAAATTATTTCATCCAGGGGAATCTGTAAAGGATGTTACAAGAAAGAAAATAACTTAAGAACGAGTTCATTCTGATTACGGGCGAACAAGTTATCATATTTTAAAGTAGGCGCGTTGAAATTGTTCGAGCCAAATTTTTTTGGGAGTTAAGGTTTTTGGCCGAGCATAACATACTGCCCACCAGTGCCTTGGCGCTGGAAATGGCTTTGGTAGAGTGCTGGGGAACTCAACCACAGGTTGTGCATGGCAGTTTTGACATCTTTTAGTAAATTTGGCATAACTCTTTCGTACGAACTTCGATTGAAATGATTCAAGATGTTCCGGAAAGGTAAAAAGTAAACCAACAACTTTCATTATTTAAGGATTGAGAGATACTGTCTAGAGAAAGGCCGAAATTGAGCCTTTTTAGGGTTGTTGTGTAATCGGGCATGAGGCTGGCGATTCTTTTGGAATGCCGTGATGCCAAGCCATGTTAGTCAAGTATTTTCAAATTCTAAGCATTGAACTTTGAAAATATGGTCTAGGGGAAATTTAAGCTAAGGAATGGTAGATGAATTGGCCGTATCAATCGTATACAATGTCGTGTTGTTTGGGTGTTCGAGTTAGGCAAGTTAGGTGTGCGACGTACGAACGTCGAAATGCCGAATCCGATGATAATGAACTTGAAAAGTGTTCTGAATCTAATGAAACAAACATTTGTAAACTATGGAATGGAGTTAATGTAAACCAAAAGGGAGAGTTGATATGAAAGTCGTGATGTTCTCGAACGCCGCGACGCCGATAGGTGTTTTGAAGATTAATCGCGTTAACTAAACTATAAAGCGCGAACAATATAAAATAAAAATAATGATAACATAAGCCAATAAACGAGTCTATATATGACTAATTGGTATGTTCTACCTTACGATATATATATATATATATATATATATATATATATATATATATATATATATATATATATATATATATAGGTCATTTGAAGAGTGATTGGATAACATTCTGGTAAATCGCGTAGAAGGCAAGTTTCCTAAATTTACTCAAATAATTATTCTGTGCAAGTTTTCTATCTATGTGCAAATGTATTGTGTTTGTACAAGATGTTTAGCTATTGTTGTGCTATGTTCCAATATCTACACTTATGTTATTTGAGATTAATTGTTTTGTTGTTAAACTATTCAAGTTGTTTAATTTCTGTTATTCATGAACTGTTTAAGAAGAATGTCAATGTCATTTGTTTTCGGCTAGACAAAAGTAGCAGTGAGATATAGAATTATTGAAAATTTAATGAGGTTAAGAAGAGCTAATCCAAACTAAATATCGTTAGTGCGGATTCTAATATTAGTAAGAAAAAGAGTAAAGTCTTGAGAATTGATCAATATCTTATTTCAAATATGTTGAACGAAAGGAAATTGTTGTTCTTATTTATTCAAAGCTGCTTCATAATTATTGTTCAGTTGTTGAAGTTTCCAGAGAATATGTTGATATTCATTTTGTTGTACATTCAACTGAGCAATTAAATGCTCACTCTTGCTTTAAATAAAACATTTTCAACTAAGCTAGAACGAACCGAGAATTAAACCAGGTGTAGATTAACGAAAGGATCAAGTATTTGATTTGAATAAGTGCATGTTAAGTTATATGTATTTGTTGTGATGGATATAAGTCAAAAATGTATTAATGTAATAGATAAATAATGTAATATTCATTATTTCTATGTTATGAAGATATTAAAGGTCTTAGAACCTGGGATTAGAAGGTGACATATTGTAATATATTTAAATTACATTTATGTCTTAAGGTTATATGTGTGTTATGTTGAATGAATAGTACAGTGACGCACCAGACCTGAGTTTGAAGGTAGACCCTGATTTGGGGGCATTACACGTTGGTATCAGAGCTGATAAGTTATAAACCTTAGGTGGGAGAACCTTAGGCTATAATCTGATAAAAATGATAAAGATAGTAAGGAGATAAACTCAAATAGAGTTTTAAAAGATGAATTAAGAAAATTCATTAAAAGAAGTAAAAGTAACATAATAAATTGTTATGTGATAATAATGAATATATGTTATTATGAGTTCAGTTGTGAGTTTTGGAGATACACGTGAGTTCTGGAACTTATACTTATGGTATGTTCGTGACTCATAATAGTATGGTAGGTTTTTGAACCCATAAATGTATGTACAGTTCTTGATTAGTTCTTGATGACATTTAAAATTAACACAATTCATTTGAATTTTGAAAATAATAAATCTTGAATGAAGATTGACCAATATTTATAATTATGCTCGCTAGAACTTCATATCACTTTCAAATATAAAAATATTTTAAATTAATTTTTAAAAAGTCAATATTAATCTTATCACTTTCAAATATAAAAATATTTTAAATTAATTTTTAAAAAGTCAATATTAATCTTATATTTTAGAACATGAAGTGCAAAACAAAGAATTTTGGTGTTCATCATTACATTCTTGTGCAATAAAAGAATAATATAGCGAATGTTGATCATATATGAAAGAAATTGGGTTTTAAAATGGGGTTGTATGGGCTTAGAAGTCTTTTTAGACCCATAAACTTGATGGTTTGCTATGGGTTTGGTTTAGGCTATTACATAAGAAATTAGTAAATTCAACATGGGTCCTTTACAGAAATATACAACAATTAGTAAAATATTACAATAATAGTGCACTAACAAAATAATTACAAAAAGAATAGTGCACTAACAAAATAATTACAAAAAGAGTGCAACTACTGCTAATCTGTGGATACGGCTTAAATCATAGACAGAATATATTAAATAGGAGTATTAACAAACTTAACATGATACCGAAAGCCTATTTTTCACTAATCTTCAATCAACTCTACTAAAATCAACTGCGTAATAATTAATTAAGAGAATTTAACTTGAACCCTAACGAAACATGGAGAAATACCTGCACTCATTTGTTTGTATAATATAGAAGACAAAATATTCTGCCGCGCGAATTCGTCGCAAAAATGATGCAACAAACTCAGAAGAAAAGGAGTGATGAAGGAGGCGGGCGTCGTTTCCAGATGATTGGATTGTGGTGTTATTTTAGACTTTGACGCTTCTGCCCTTTTACTCCTGCGTTGTTGGGATCGTGTTTTTGAAAAGTCCAAAAAATTCTGATGCAGAGGGTGGAGTAGGACTATGCAGAGTAGATTCAAGGGTGAAGCGGTGATTATCGTCGATGAAGCCGATGGGGAGTTCACCGGTAGCTTTAGGGAGGGGTGGGAAATGGTGGACGGCGGCGGCTGTGTCGTCGTGATGGAAAATAAGTTGAGGAGGAGGAGGGTAACCAACCTTTAATGCAAAGGTAACCAACCTTAATACATAGGTAACCAACCTTTAATATAAAGGTAACCAAACCTTAATACAGAGGTAACCAACCCTTAATACAAAGGTAACCAAAACTTAATACAAAAGGTATCCAACCTTAAAACAAAGGTAACCAACCTTTAATACAAAGATAACTAAAAATTAATACAAAAGGTATCCAACCTTAATACTAAGGTAACCAACCTTTAATATAAATGTAACCAAACCTTAATACTAAGGTAACCAACCCTTAATATAAAGGTAACTAAACTTTAATACAAATGTAACCAAACCTTAATACAGAGGTAACCAACCTTAATACAAAGGTAACCAAAACTAGTTACTACACTTTCAGAAATTATCACAGTCAACTTTATATTGGACAACTGCATGCGGATGAAACAAAATCCAAGGAAATATCACAGTCGGAACAGGTACAATCTCCGAATCACATGGATGAAGGAAGCATTGATGCTCATTCTGAACCTTGTCTGGGTTGCAAACGAGCCTGGAGTACAGGTGGACATACAAGCTGATTGCCTTGATGTGAAGTCTCTGCATGGGGATGAAACTAGGTTGTGGCACTAGAACACAAACTGTGGGTGTGGACTGTGGAGGGTCTCGAGGGAGAGGAAAGAGGGTATCACGTGAAGAGAGAAAATTTTTTGTAAATAAAAATAAAAAAGTGTAATATTTTTGTAATTATTTTATAGAGATATGATTTTTGTAATTATTTTTAAAAATATACTAATATATGTAATTTATCCATTCAACATTAAGCAAACCTTCTGGGCTAGCCCAAGTTAACTTAAATTCAAACTCGTTGCTTTAATTCTTAAGTTCGGTCGGAACCATTTCAAACTAATAAAACTTGCATTTGTCATCAATAGCAGGCTTAAAAAGCAAATCAATATATTTTATTTTAATATTGTTAAATAATAAATATAAAATTATATATTATAGACTACTTGATCAATTATTAAGTTAAATATTTGAATTGACTGTATATATATTTACTTAGTTATGATTATGAGAAAATAATTATTTTAATTTTATTTAAGTTTGTAATGGAATTCTATATTAGTATTTATATTGACAAAATTTACTTAAAATTCTAATCCGAATAGAAGTATGAAATTCAAGCTTTAATAAGTTTTAATTTAGTTAATGACAATTAATTAGTAATGAATTCACTAAAAATTTTCAAACAGTTATTGTGTTTTAAAAAATTCACATATATTATACAATTAATTGTGTGATTTGGTATAAATTCAAGTTTTAATAAAGTTAGGTAATACATAGTATAATGTATTATATTTTCTTAATTAATTACATAAATTTATGATAAAAAAATTTTGTAATTAAATTGGTAAAACAAAAAATAAAAATTCTCATAGTAGTTACTCTTTCTATTAAAGGCTGGTTGGGTTTCTTTTTAATACTTTCCAAATTTGGATAGTACATATTTAAGTATTATAAATTTGTATAGTATTTATACTAATTTGGATATGAAAGAAAAAGATCTTCCATTTTTTTATTCCTATTAAAAATAGGAATATTCTCATATTTGGATAGTACTATTTAATTGATACAAATTTAAATAGTACTTATGCTAATATGAATTAGAAAAGTTGAACCAAAAATTAGTGAAACCAAACAAAAATAAGTTTGTACTTTTAATTATACAAGCTCACCAACCCCGTGTGAGCATGCGTGGCATAAATAATAATTTATTATATTAATAATTAAAAAAAATTAATTGTGATTTCGAGAACATAGTTATAATTATTAAATAGTTAAGTATTTATTCAAATAAATAATGATTGAATTATATATTGCGCGTTCTTTCAATCAATTTTTAAGCTAAATATTTGAATGGAATATCTTGATTTATTTAGTTATGATTATGAGAAAATAATTTTTTTTAAAGTTTGTAATGGAATTCTATATTAGCGTTTATATTCACAAAATTTGCTTGAAATTCTAATCCGAATAGAATTATGAAATTCAAGTTTTAATAAGTTTTAATTTAATTATGATAATTAATTAGGAATGAATCAAATATAATTTTTTTTAACTAATGTTACAGTTATTATGTTTCAAATACACGTATACTATTAATAATATAATCATGTGATTTGATAAAATTCAAGTTTTAATGAGTTAAATTAATTAGGATATTAATTTAATAATAAAGTTCACAACTAATATTAATATAATTAAATTGCGTGATATGTTAAGAAATTTTTTCGACATCTTAATATTTTAATAAAATTATAGCAATAAAATTATCCTTTACAAATTTATTATGATATGTTAAATAAATAAAGCTATTAAAAAGAACACATGTAGTAATTATTGATGGATAACATGTAGTAATTTGAATAAGAAAGAAAATGATCTTTTTTTATTTCACTTAGAGATAGGAATATTTTTAAATTTGGATAGTATTTAATTGATACAAATTTGGATAGTACTTATGCTAATATGAATTAGAAAAACTGAACTAAAAATTAGTGAAACCAAACCAAACTAAGTTTATGCTTTTTAATTATATAGTTGACTTGTTTATGTTAAAAATAATTATATTTTAATCTTGTGTTGAAGACAAAACTTTATATAGAAAATGACAGCGATATATAAAATAACTATAATAATTAATCATTTCAAATGAAAGTTTTAATAAATTTCATGAAAGTTGTGAACACTAAAATGTTACTCTTAATAAAAAAAAATGACAACAATATAAGTAATAAAACATAATAACGGATAATATTGGATGAGATTGCTAATATCAAACAGACCATAGATTTTCTTTTGGAGCCCACCTTTGATTTTTTCTTTGGTTTGTTCACTGACCTTCATTATGGAAGAAAGCAACGTGTTTAGTTTATGAGTATATTGGAAGAATATATAAAAAGTATAAAATTGATATTATTTTATTGCGGTTTGTTGATGATTGTTCCATTTTTTAAGTATTTGTCTAACTGTGATTGGTGCTATTTTACTAACTGAAGTTTTACGTTAAAATGTGACAATTTTATATGTACTCATAATTAGATAAAATCTTTTATTTGTATGGATACATTCATTTATACATATGAATGTGTAGAATAAATATATTTTAACATATCGAAGAGGTGGATGAACTCATTTTTCATCCCAAATTCATTTGTACATATGAATGTATAGAATTATTATGTAATATTTTTGAACCCATTTCCCAACCCAAATTCATTTGTACAGATGAATGTATAGAATTATTATGTAATATTTTTGAACCCATTTTCCATCTAGAATTCATTTGTACAAATATTAAATATAATAATGATAGTCTGAATTAACTCTCATTCTAATTGATGAGCTAACATGAATGATCAAATTGATTTATCTCTTTTCGTACTTTTATATGCAAGGTATTAATAAGTGATAACAAGTTGTAACAAAATCTTCATATAGCTAATGACTTGGCCACGCACGAGACTTATTAGTATGTATTATAACCATACAAGTATTACACTATAACATAGCACTGATAATTGCTTCGTGTAGATGCTAAAATCTCGTATCCGACCATTATCCTATAAAATTTTATAAATATCTCATCTGTATGTTCATTTCCCCTTGGGCTAATACACTCATAGAGGCACTAAAGTCCTGTTTGCAAGCAATTCCTACCATAAATATTATGGGATGGAGTGCCAATTATATTACCCACTACTAATGAGCAGCAAAGTAGTAGTACTTCCTGTTGATCCCCCGCAGCTTGAATTAGTGGTTGAGGCTGATGGTGACTACAACAACTTTTTAGCTGACCAGGACCAGGAGTATGTTGAGGTCCTCTATGGTCATGCCTAGTCTTTTTCATGTAAAGTTCTGCCGTAACAGAAAGTGTGAGAGGGATTTTGAAAGGAATTTGCAAGTAAGAGAGAAAACGCAAGAACAAGAAAGATCAGGGGACTATTATTTAATTGTAGTTTCATGGTTAGCAGATAAAATTGGGAATAAACGGTGGAAATAATTGAGCAATGGGGGAATTAAAATCCTCAAATCAACGGTGGTACTTAATAGTGTGATGATACATGGTTATTATATGGAAGAAATTTCTTTCAAAACCTGGCATTTTGCCTGTTACACAATATATGGAAGAACTTCCTCTTGTTTGTTAAATTGCAATATGACCCAAGTTTATATTTACAAGGTGGGAATATTATTACTTACAAGCTTAGAATTCATGCGAGACACGAACTATCTTTTTTATATATTTTTTGTTTATCAAAATAATTTAATTGTAAGTTACTCTTTTAGATTATATATTGTAAGGTACTCTTTTAGATTATTTCTTTTTTTTATAATTTTTAATGAATTATCTCAATTTTGAGTTTGAAAGCGTCTCATATTAATTTTTAAAAATCAATAATGATCAAATAATTTAGAACGAAAAGAGTATTATCTAATGAGTACTTGCTTTAGTTTCACAATATGAACTTTTCATAATTGACTTTTAATACCCTATTGAGTGGGGGGTTGGATAAATCATTAACCCCATTCCATAAAAAAAGAAGGTTGTGTCTCATTGTCAGGCGGTTATAAGAAAATAACTACTTCTATTGTTGCAAAATTAGACATTGAATTTTACTTTTCAAGTCAATTTATAAAATTTAAGGTTACTACGAATTTATTTAATTTGAATTCAAACAACAATACCTATTGAACCTAGCAAAAAAGTACTGCTAAGGACTAACTAGCTACTATTTTTTGGATTTAAAAAAAAATATATGTTAATTTTAAAATTTATAATTTTTGTAAATTGATTTAAAAAGTCAAAAATTTTCTCTAATTTTTAATTTTTAAATAGAGGGAGTATTTCTTATCATAAATTATCTTATTCAAATCAGACCTTACTCAAAAGCTTATTCTAAATATCCGTCACAATTGTTCTAAAAATTATTATTTTTTCATTCATTCTAAAAATAAGTAACAAAATAAAATACAAAGGATCTGGGGTGGCATTCTTAGTTCGTCTTTTTTATAAAAAAAATTGATAGATTTTCGCCACCATGCATGTTAAAATGGTAAAAGGGAAAAAAAGGGCAGTGCCCTTGAATCTTACACCTTGTGTGTGAGAGTTTTAAAACTGCAGTAGTATTCCTTGGATACCCTGTTTTATTGTTAAGAAAATTTGCGAAATATGTACAGATCATCATTTAGGCTATAAGTTATCGACTAATAACTCGATATTAGGATAGGATATCTGTCATTACACTTATCTTTCTTCTCCTAAATACACATTCAGTTTTACAAATATTATATTTAATGACACAATAAAATTCATTGTAAATAATAGCAACATAATAAAATTAGTCGCAAATAAATATATCATTGTTAGCATCACTAAAAACAATAGTTTAGATAAGATTACAAAAACAAAAATGAACAAAGTAGTGCAGTCAAATTTTTTAAAGGAAATGAGAAATCCATTTGTTTGGGCCTGGACTTTTTTTCAGGTTCATACATCAGGCCTCAATGATAGAATTCCAGTTTAGGAGGCTCAACGTTGGATTAATAAAAGTCCAAAAAAGGAAAAATTCTTTTAAGATTAATGAAATGAAAGTAGACATGGGCTGGGCAGCTGGTTTCCCGTTTAACGAAGCAGTAGTTTCGTTGTATTTGTTGGCCAACATTTTCGCTTTTGGCATTTTAAGATAGGGTCAAGACTATTTACTCGATTAAATTTATATAAATTCCATAAATACAAACTATATTATAAACTCCATCTATCCTAAAAATAAATATTGTATAACATTGTTTGTTTACCCTTCTTTATTTTTAAATACTAAGATTTACATATAAATTGGACATAGTTTTCTATGATATAATACATTATATGTTTTGTAAATTATTTTTTTATTAGTTTGTTAAAAAAAAGAAGGTGATATTTCTAGCGCTAAAAATATTAATCCAATGCAATGCAAGTTACAACGGAATCGCGCATAGCCAATGACTTAGCTAGCCACGAGACTTGTTAGTATATATATTTTATAACCATAAAACTATTACACCATAAGATTATTTATTTGTTGTTTTAAAAACCTCTAATATAGCATATACATTAAACGTTATTATGAGTTACATATAACCCACTTATTGTAAAGAAAACCTAATATCTTTGAATTGTAACTTATTTACGGATACTATAGTTGTTCTTATGTTAATCCGCACTTCAACTTTTATTTATTATTCTTAAGTTTTTGAGGGGGTAAGTGGTTTCTCATAATAGTTATTCAGACCAAATTCCGTAAATGCTTGCTTGTCGAAGTCTCAACTATGAGAAGTCACTCTAACTATCATTCTATTCCCTCCTATGACTTGAAACTCTCGAGTTGCTTGCTAAAGACAATGTATTAATTAGTTTGAGAAAAAATTATAACTAGGTAATTTCTAAATTGAAAAAGAGGACATATATAGAAACTTGTCAACCCAACTGGTAAAGGCCAATTAACTACCCAATTAGGTTACATCTGCCTCTCTAGCGAAAATATATAGATAATTTTTTTTTATACAAAGTACTCTTTTAAATTTACTTTTTATCCAAGTAAACATTAGGGATAAAAATTTAGGAAACAAATTTACTCGTGCAATTTTCGTACAACTAATATTAGTAGAATATATTCAAACATGAAGACCATCCTTTATTGGCACTTCCAAATTTATAAAAACAATATCAGATGTACTGTAATAACCAAGAAATTCTTAGTCTTATTATAAGTAGGATACTATTTAAATAATATTTGTAAGACCCCGAAAATTTTAATAAATAAAATTTAATTTTCTTATTATTATTTTAAATAGAAAGGTGTAAAATCGATAATGATAAAGTTACTAGTGAAATGTGAAAATTGAGAAGTCTAGTAATAACGCTAAATTACTATTCACGCGATCACTATTCACGGGGGACTATTCACGCTAAAAATGCTTTTACACTTTCTTCGACCTTCGAATTACATCATAATGTTTATATAAGCCGGATACGAAATTATACGGTATAAATACGAAAGTACTATTCATACGAATATACTATTCATTTATACAAAAAAAAGTCAAACCTGTATGTCGGGGAATATTCCTTCTGTCGGATAATATTCGTTCTGTCGGAGAATATTATATTCGGTAACGTACGGTTCCGAAATAACAAAATATTAGTGGACCCCACAATGACAATGTTGTCAACGATAGTGGGCTCCGTTGTCGGATACTGAAAACGACAGTATTTTGTCAACAGTATTATCACCGACAACTGTTGAAATACCCGATAATAAAAAGAATAGTAAAACGCGTTATTCCACAGTAGTACGCGGTATTTCACAGGCACACGGTGTTGCACAGTATTTTAAATTATTGATTCAATAATTGATAAAGTAGCAATTGCACAATATTTTGATTCAATAATTACAATAGCATCTGCATGATACTTTTTATTATTTATCATGGCACTGTAACTCATATTATTTGTTATGATATTTTAGCATTATTGACAGATTAAAAGTGGAGTCTAACTTAGGGGTACCTAATTGAAATTTTGAAATTCACATGATATGAACTATTGGTTCACATGATGGAACTATTGGTTCACATGTGGGTACTATTAGGGGATGTTATGCAAGATTGATAATACTTGAGGGATTATATTAAAAGTAGAGGCAAAGATGGAGGTACTAAAGTGTAATAAGTCGAGCCCTTATTGTGCAATTAATGAAACTTGGTTTTCCTATAAATAGGAGGGGTTATCTTAAGAAATCTTCACACCTTCCTTGCATATACTTCCTCTCTCTCTAAATTTCTTAAGTTCTCTAAGTGTGCTAGGCTATTGTGAGTATTTGTGAGAATACTAGTATTGTCCAAGTTAGTAAACTTCATAGAAAGCAACATCCAATCACTTATTAACGAAGGTAGGGATATCATTTCTTTCATACTCTTATGTAATATCATTTACTTCCTTGTTCGTAAGTGATATTATACTCAGAAAGGTTGTTATTCATTCCGTATTAATTTGTGGGGATAACCTGTCCGTGCGGATTGACGCATGCCTGGTGAATAACCCTTCGTATTCATTACTTATTAATCTTGTGTGGAAATAATCTGTCTACGCGGATTACCGCATGACGGGTGAAAACCCTTCGTATTCATTACTTATTAATCTTTTGTGGAAACAATCTGTCTACGCGGATTACCGCATGACGGGTGAAGACCCATTTGCAGTTTCATATATTCCGTTATACTCGTATAACGTATCATTTCTTTTGTACTCTTTACGGAATATCTTTTCTTTCACATTTCTCCATTTATGATAAGAAATCTCTGTTTGTTTCCAAAACCTTATTTTTAAATGGAGAAAATCCTTGAAATTAGTAGAATATCCTTAATAGTTTGTGCTTCATCTAATATCTTTTCACTTGAATCTTTCTATTTCATTTTATACGTTATAGTTGAAGCATGAAATAATTTCTTGAATATCATTCTTGAATTTGACTCCACAATTTGGTCATCGTGTTGGCAATTTGGTCAATCTTTGATACTGATTAAATTATAAAGCTTTTCTTATCCTTGATCTCACTGTATCATTGTCATCATCCTTATCCTCATACTTAAATTGTGGTGATAGTTCTCTTTGGCCCGTAGTGCAAAGATGAACTGGCGTGACATGATTTTGACCAAACTGTGTATTGGTATTATCATGACTTTTGGTGTTACAAACAAAGGCGTATGATGAAAGTTCTCTTTGGCCCGTAGTGCAAAGATGAACTGGTGTTTGGCATGATCATGACCAGTGATGGTACAAATAAATATCTTTGGCATGTATTGCAAAGAGAGGCTGTTGAAACTGTTGATTGGTGTTACAAATAAATATCTTTGGCACGTAGTGCAAAAAGAGGCTGTTGAAATTGTTGATTGGTGTTACAAATAAATATCTTTGGCATGTATTGCAAAGAGAGGCTGTTGAAACTGTTGATTGGTGTTACAAATAAATATCTTTGGCACGTAGTGCAAAGAGAGGCTGTTGAAATTGTTGATTGGTGTTACAAATAAATATCTTTGGCACGTACTGCAAAGAGAGGCTGTTGAATATAAACTGTTGATTTGGATGTTCATAAACAGGAATTGTTGATTGGTGTTACAGGGATAAAATATTGGTGGTGATCCTTTAATTTATAGAAGATGGTAGATATTATAATCTACTTGACTCTTCTAATGGATTGTCCGTTCCGCTGCAGTTGTTTTTATTGAATAACATCTTTAAATCTCTGATTTATTTCGATTGAAGACTAAAGATAATTTTTATTCTTCATTATCTTAGTCATGATATTTCCTACTGGGCTATTTGTGCTCACCCTTTTCCTTTGTTCTCTTCAGGAAAATAGAGTGTAGCGGGGACTAGCCGGGGAATGGAGTGATGGTCCGAGACAATAGAAGTGTCTCAATACTTTACTATTAGTGTGGCAATAAGTGTATTGAGAATTTAAGATGTATTTGTATTGTGTTGTCGTATTTTGCACAACACTTATTAGTTGTAAATGGGAAAATTCGTATTTGTATTTGTATTTTGTGAAATGTTATTGACGACTCAAAATGGGTTGTGTGGACCTATTTTGGGGGCGTCACAGTTGGTATCAGAGCTTAGGGATATGATCTCTGGCAGAGATCTGGGATTAGAACTAGGAGGGGAGAGACGAGTAAAATCCTTCGCTAGTGTGTCCTACCTAAGCTAAACTTCTCTATTTAATTAGTTGGTCTTGTCGTAGAGACACGATGTGAGATGTCAATTTTTTTAACTAACCTTTTGTTTTGTGGTCGCATTTAAGAATGGTATTTGAAAACCAGGAGATGAGCAATGGAGAAATTATGATAAAGAGGAAATGACATGGGAACTAAAATCTGAAATGAAAGCCAGGTATCCTTATATATCTTTTCGGAATGCCAGGTACGTACGTAAATTTCGAGGACGAAATTTCATAAGGAGGGGAGATTGTAAGACCCCGAAAATTTTAATAAATAAAATTTAATTTTCTTATTATTATTTTAAATAGAAAGGTGTGAAATCGATAATGATAAAGTTACTAGTGAAATGTGAAAATTGAGAAGTCTAGTAATAACGCTAAATTACTATTCACGCGATCACTATTCACGGGGGACTATTCACGCTAAAAATGCTTTTACACTTTCTTCGACCTTCGAATTACATCATAATGTTTATATAAGCCGGATACGAAATTATACGGTATAAATACGAAAGTACTATTCATACGAATATACTATTCATTTATACAAAAAAAAGTCAAACCTGTATGTCGGGGAATATTCCTTCTGTCGGATAATATTCGTTCTGTCGGAGAATATTATATTCGGTAACGTACGGTTCCGAAATAACAAAATATTAGTGGACCCCACAATGACAATGTTGTCAACGATAGTGGGCTCCGTTGTCGGATACTGAAAACGACAGTATTTTGTCAACAGTATTATCACCGACAACTGTTGAAATACCCGATAATAAAAAGAATAGTAAAACGCGTTATTCCACAGTAGTACGCGGTATTTCACAGGCACACGGTGTTGCACAGTATTTTAAATTATTGATTCAATAATTGATAAAGTAGCAATTGCACAATATTTTGATTCAATAATTACAATAGCATCTGCATGATACTTTTTATTATTTATCATGGCACTGTAACTCATATTATTTGTTATGATATTTTAGCATTATTGACAGATTAAAAGTGGAGTCTAACTTAGGGGTACCTAATTGAAATTTTGAAATTCACATGATATGAACTATTGGTTCACATGATGGAACTATTGGTTCACATGTGGGTACTATTAGGGGATGTTATGCAAGATTGATAATACTTGAGGGATTATATTAAAAGTAGAGGCAAAGATGGAGGTACTAAAGTGTAATAAGTCGAGCCCTTATTGTGCAATTAATGAAACTTGGTTTTCCTATAAATAGGAGGGGTTATCTTAAGAAATCTTCACACCTTCCTTGCATATACTTCCTCTCTCTCTAAATTTCTTGAGTTCTCTAAGTGTGCTAGGCTATTGTGAGTATTTGTGAGAATACTAGTATTGTCCAAGTTAGTAAACTTCATAGAAAGCAACATCCAATCACTTATTAACGAAGGTAGGGATATCATTTCTTTCATACTCTTATGTAATATCATTTACTTCCTTGTTCGTAAGTGATATTATACTCAGAAAGGTTGTTATTCATTCCGTATTAATTTGTGGGGATAACCTGTCCGTGCGGATTGACGCATGCCTGGTGAATAACCCTTCGTATTCATTACTTATTAATCTTGTGTGGAAATAATCTGTCTACGCGGATTACCGCATGACGGGTGAAAACCCTTCGTATTCATTACTTATTAATCTTTTGTGGAAACAATCTGTCTACGCGGATTACCGCATGACGGGTGAAGACCCATTTGCAGTTTCATATATTCTGTTATACTCGTATAACGTATCATTTCTTTTGTACTCTTTACGGAATATCTTTTCTTTCACATTTCTCCATTTATGATAAGAAATCTCTGTTTGTTTCCAAAACCTTATTTTTAAATGGAGAAAATCCTTGAAATTAGTAGAATATCCTTAATAGTTTGTGCTTCATCTAATATCTTTTCACTTGAATCTTTCTATTTCATTTTATACGTTATAGTTGAAGCATGAAATAATTTCTTGAATATCATTCTTGAATTTGACTCCACAATTTGGTCATCGTGTTGGCAATTTGGTCAATCTTTGATACTGATTAAATTATAAAGCTTTTCTTATCCTTGATCTCACTGTATCATTGTCATCATCCTCATCCTCATACTTAAATTGTGGTGATAGTTCTCTTTGGCCCGTAGTGCAAAGATGAACTGGCGTGACATGATTTTGACCAAACTGTGTATTGGTATTATCATGACTTTTGGTGTTACAAACAAAGGCGTATGATGAAAGTTCTCTTTGGCCCGTAGTGCAAAGATGAACTGGTGTTTGGCATGATCATGACCAGTGATGGTACAAATAAATATCTTTGGCATGTATTGCAAAGAGAGGCTGTTGAAACTGTTGATTGGTGTTACAAATAAATATCTTTGGCACGTAGTGCAAAGAGAGGCTGTTGAAATTGTTGATTGGTGTTACAAATAAATATCTTTGGCATGTATTGCAAAGAGAGGCTGTTGAAACTGTTGATTGGTGTTACAAATAAATATCTTTGGCACGTAGTGCAAAGAGAGGCTGTTGAAATTGTTGATTGGTGTTACAAATAAATATCTTTGGCACGTACTGCAAAGAGAGGCTGTTGAATATAAACTGTTGATTTGGATGTTCATAAACAGGAATTGTTGATTGGTGTTACAGGGATAAAATATTGGTGGTGATCCTTTAATTTATAGAAGATGGTAGATATTATAATCTACTTGACTCTTCTAATGGATTGTCCGTTCCGCTGCAGTTGTTTTTATTGAATAACATCTTTAAATCTCTGATTTATTTCGATTGAAGACTAAAGATAATTTTTATTCTTCATTATCTTAGTCATGATATTTCCTACTGGGCTATTTGTGCTCACCCTTTTCCTTTGTTCTCTTCAGGAAAATAGAGTGTAGCGGGGACTAGCCGGGGAATGGAGTGATGGTCCGAGACAATAGAAGTGTCTCAATACTTTACTATTAGTGTGGCAATAAGTGTATTGAGAATTTAAGATGTATTTGTATTGTGTTGTCGTATTTTGCACAACACTTATTAGTTGTAAATGGGAAAATTCGTATTTGTATTTGTATTTTATGAAATGTTATTGACGACTCAAAATGGGTTGTGTGGACCTATTTTGGGGGCGTCACAGTTGGTATCAGAGCTTAGGGATATGATCTCTGGCAGAGATCTGGGATTAGAACTAGGAGGGGAGAGACGAGTAAAATCCTTCGCTAGTGTGTCCTACCTAAGCTAAACTTCTCTATTTAATTAGTTGGTCTTGTCGTAGAGACACGATGTGAGATGTCAATTTTTTTAACTAACCTTTTGTTTTGTGGTCGCATTTAAGAATGGTATTTGAAAACCAGGAGATGAGCAATGGAGAAATTATGATAAAGAGGAAATGACATGGGAACTAAAATCTGAAATGAAAGCCAGGTATCCTTATATATCTTTTCGGAATGCCAGGTACGTACGTAAATTTCGAGGACGAAATTTCATAAGGAGGGGAGATTGTAAGACCCCGAAAATTTTAATAAATAAAATTTAATTTTCTTATTATTATTTTAAATAGAAAGGTGTGAAATCGATAATGATAAAGTTACTAGTGAAATGTGAAAATTGAGAAGTCTAGTAATAACGCTAAATTACTATTCACGCGATCACTATTCACGGGGGACTATTCACGCTAAAAATGCTTTTACACTTTCTTCGACCTTCGAATTACATCATAATGTTTATATAAGCCGGATACGAAATTATACGGTATAAATACGAAAGTACTATTCATACGAATATACTATTCATTTATACAAAAAAAAGTCAAACCTGTATGTCGGGGAATATTCCTTCTGTCGGATAATATTCGTTCTGTCGGAGAATATTATATTCGGTAACGTACGGTTCCGAAATAACAAAATATTAGTGGACCCCACAATGACAATGTTGTCAACGATAGTGGGCTCCGTTGTCGGATACTGAAAACGACAGTATTTTGTCAACAGTATTATCACCGACAACTGTTGAAATACCCGATAATAAAAAGAATAGTAAAACGCGTTATTCCACAGTAGTACGCGGTATTTCACAGGCACACGGTGTTGCACAGTATTTTAAATTATTGATTCAATAATTGATAAAGTAGCAATTGCACAATATTTTGATTCAATAATTACAATAGCATCTGCATGATACTTTTTATTATTTATCATGGCACTGTAACTCATATTATTTGTTATGATATTTTAGCATTATTGACAGATTAAAAGTGGAGTCTAACTTAGGGGTACCTAATTGAAATTTTGAAATTCACATGATATGAACTATTGGTTCACATGATGGAACTATTGGTTCACATGTGGGTACTATTAGGGGATGTTATGCAAGATTGATAATACTTGAGGGATTATATTAAAAGTAGAGGCAAAGATGGAGGTACTAAAGTGTAATAAGTCGAGCCCTTATTGTGCAATTAATGAAACTTGGTTTTCCTATAAATAGGAGGGGTTATCTTAAGAAATCTTCACACCTTCCTTGCATATACTTCCTCTCTCTCTAAATTTCTTGAGTTCTCTAAGTGTGCTAGGCTATTGTGAGTATTTGTGAGAATACTAGTATTGTCCAAGTTAGTAAACTTCATAGAAAGCAACATCCAATCACTTATTAACGAAGGTAGGGATATCATTTCTTTCATACTCTTATGTAATATCATTTACTTCCTTGTTCGTAAGTGATATTATACTCAGAAAGGTTGTTATTCATTCCGTATTAATTTGTGGGGATAACCTGTCCGTGCGGATTGACGCATGCCTGGTGAATAACCCTTCGTATTCATTACTTATTAATCTTGTGTGGAAATAATCTGTCTACGCGGATTACCGCATGACGGGTGAAAACCCTTCGTATTCATTACTTATTAATCTTTTGTGGAAACAATCTGTCTACGCGGATTACCGCATGACGGGTGAAGACCCATTTGCAGTTTCATATATTCTGTTATACTCGTATAACGTATCATTTCTTTTGTACTCTTTACGGAATATCTTTTCTTTCACATTTCTCCATTTATGATAAGAAATCTCTGTTTGTTTCCAAAACCTTATTTTTAAATGGAGAAAATCCTTGAAATTAGTAGAATATCCTTAATAGTTTGTGCTTCATCTAATATCTTTTCACTTGAATCTTTCTATTTCATTTTATACGTTATAGTTGAAGCATGAAATAATTTCTTGAATATCATTCTTGAATTTGACTCCACAATTTGGTCATCGTGTTGGCAATTTGGTCAATCTTTGATACTGATTAAATTATAAAGCTTTTCTTATCCTTGATCTCACTGTATCATTGTCATCATCCTCATCCTCATACTTAAATTGTGGTGATAGTTCTCTTTGGCCCGTAGTGCAAAGATGAACTGGCGTGACATGATTTTGACCAAACTGTGTATTGGTATTATCATGACTTTTGGTGTTACAAACAAAGGCGTATGATGAAAGTTCTCTTTGGCCCGTAGTGCAAAGATGAACTGGTGTTTGGCATGATCATGACCAGTGATGGTACAAATAAATATCTTTGGCATGTATTGCAAAGAGAGGCTGTTGAAACTGTTGATTGGTGTTACAAATAAATATCTTTGGCACGTAGTGCAAAGAGAGGCTGTTGAAATTGTTGATTGGTGTTACAAATAAATATCTTTGGCATGTATTGCAAAGAGAGGCTGTTGAAACTGTTGATTGGTGTTACAAATAAATATCTTTGGCACGTAGTGCAAAGAGAGGCTGTTGAAATTGTTGATTGGTGTTACAAATAAATATCTTTGGCACGTACTGCAAAGAGAGGCTGTTGAATATAAACTGTTGATTTGGATGTTCATAAACAGGAATTGTTGATTGGTGTTACAGGGATAAAATATTGGTGGTGATCCTTTAATTTATAGAAGATGGTAGATATTATAATCTACTTGACTCTTCTAATGGATTGTCCGTTCCGCTGCAGTTGTTTTTTATTGAATAACATCTTTAAATCTCTGATTTATTTCGATTGAAGACTAAAGATAATTTTTATTCTTCATTATCTTAGTCATGATATTTCCTACTGGGCTATTTGTGCTCACCCTTTTCCTTTGTTCTCTTCAGGAAAATAGAGTGTAGCGGGGACTAGCCGGGGAATGGAGTGATGGTCCGAGACAATAGAAGTGTCTCAATACTTTACTATTAGTGTGGCAATAAGTGTATTGAGAATTTAAGATGTATTTGTATTGTGTTGTCGTATTTTGCACAACACTTATTAGTTGTAAATGGGAAAATTCGTATTTGTATTTGTATTTTGTGAAATGTTATTGACGACTCAAAATGGGTTGTGTGGACCTATTTTGGGGGCGTCACAATATTAATATTGAAAACTTTGTGATATATATGAATAAATAAGTGATTATGTGACTTGTATACTACTTGTGATTTAGAGGAAGTCTCACTAATAGAATACTTAAATTAGTGACTAACCTAAGTATTCTAATAATCCAAGAAATTGATTAAGGTATTGAACCTTAATTAATTATGCAATTTACTTGAATATGGTAAGTTTAATTGGGTTATGTAAATTAATTAATATTGTTGATCTATGAGAATGTGTGAATATCATAATAATGAGTAATAGTTCAAGTGATGATATATTTAATGACTAAGGAGGGTAAGTAATTTAATCAAGACCAATTGTTTATTCAAGCATAGGACTTGTAGATAAATTAGTTTAAGAACAACTCATAAAAATAGCCCAAGTATGAATTATTAAGACTTGGCAACTAGTGGCCCAAGCAATTTAAAAGCCCAAGAGAATTAAAAGAATGACCCAATCCTAGCCCAATTGATGAGGGGCATTATGGTCATTTGATTAAGCACAAAAAAAAAATCAAAATCAATAATGGGGCAAACATGCTATGAAGTGGCCGACCATTGAAGGGCAAAACGGGGAAGGAGTATGATTTTTTTTATTTTGTGTGAAATAAAACTTACCAACTCTCACCAACTCTTCTATATGTCAAGCCACAAATTTAGACAACACTTATGGCTAAGCTTGCAAGCAATAAGGTGATGATTAAAGGAGAATTAGTAGATTTTTTTCTTTCCTAGTCCCATTCTTTTCCTTCTATCTAGTTAAGTAAAAGAAATACATAGAGAGAGAGAGAGAGGGGAGGTCGGAGAAGAAGGGAAGAAGGAGAGAAGGGAGTTATTCATGCACTCCAAATTCATAAGTTATTTTTGAAAAAAAAGGAGGGCATCCCACAAAACTAGGTAAAAATCAAACTCTAGTTTTATGTTTTGTATGTTTTGTGTAATATTGTGTTAGATTTATGGAAATGCAAGTTCTAAAAAGCTAGAATCTTGTGAGAATGATAAATATTAGGTAGTGTATATTTAACTTGTTCATCTATATAAGTTGATGTTGGAAAAATTTGGAAAAAGAAAGTTAAAGAGTTTTTTTTTGAAAACTTATGTTAAAGTGTTGAAAACTTAGTTTTTTTTTCATTTTAGAAATCTATGATGGGTTTAGTAGTTTTTCTTACTTGGTATATTAGATACATGAGTTTGTGACAAAACCCCTTGGAGTCACTTAAAAATGTTGAGAAATGAGCAAACTATGAATTTATTACTAAAACACTACAACTAGAAAATCCTGTTACGAATCAGCCACTTTAGCACGGATTTCAGGGACCAAAACAGCACCAAATCCAGTGTTTGATGAATGAAAATTGTAGTTGGGAAGATACGAATCCAACGAGTCTGACTAGGCCTAAATCGAAGTTGTACATTTCATTCTATGAAGGTTTTCGTAAAGGACTCCGAATTTGGAAACTAAGAGAAAAAAATAGGAAAAACGGTTTTCCGGTGAACCGGCGGGACCTTCCGTCGGTCGGTTCACCACTTTTTCGGCCGGTTCCGGCAGTGATTCCAGGACCCAAATTTTTTTAAAATTGTGAAGAATATTTTAATATTTATTGGGTAATTTTTCTGGACAGTTTGGTAATTATTATGTAATTAATGGGTTAAACTCATTTAAATCATTTAAAACTTACTAAGTAATAATTATTAAGGCCACTAAATAATTATTAAAATAATTTCATATAATCTAAATATTATTAACTACTTAATTATCATTTCAAGGAAATTAAGAAATAATTAAGTAGAATTAGTATTAATAAACTAACTATTGATTATTTAATTGAAGTTAAATAATAAATAGAGTTAACTAATTTATTAATTATTATTTAATTTATATTAAATAATAATTAAAGAGTGTTTGAGTAAGATTTAGTAATTACTCACTTTCATTATCATAATAAAATAATTATTTATTATTTAATATTAAATAATAAATAAGTACAAATGTTAATTAATTAATTATTCTTTTATTAATAAGAAAGAATAATTAAAGGTTTATGAAGTGAATTAATTATTTACTATTCAAGGGTAAATAATTTATATTATTATTTAATTATATTAAATAATAAATAAGGAAAAATATTAATTAATTATTCTTTAATAATAAAGAATAATTAAAGAATAATGAAAGAGATAGAGTAATTATTTTCAAAGATTAGCAATTCATTAATTATTATTTAGTTAATAATTAAAGAAGAATGGTTAGTAAATAATTAATTACTATTTAATTTATAATAATTAAAGATTAATAATAATTTGATTACTTAGTATTTAATTGATATTAAATACTAAGTAGATTTATGTAGTTATTATTTATGTTATTAAATAGTAACTAAAAATAATTAAGTGATTACTATTTAACTAATATTAAATAGTACTCAAGTGAAGGTATAGGTAATCAATAAATAGAATATTAGCAATTCATTAATTAAACAATTATAATAAATTGTTTAAAGGTTTAATAAGTGTATAACACTTAAGATAAACATTATTAAATAATTAAATTATTAACCGAAGATCAATTAAATATCTTAAAAGATTAATGATAGCGTATTATTATGTGTATCTTGTAATGAATATACCTACTAAATGAATAGCCGAAGTAGGTGTATTGATGAACAATTATGTGCTATACTAATTGATAGACCGACATTATTAATGCTAGGTCACTCAACGAATTTTAATTAAAGCTAGATAGCAGTAGCTCGTTGAACAGACAAGTTTCCTAATTCAACTTGAGTTATTATTATTCAAAGCATAGTAGTGAATAATTATTGATGATTATTCGTATCTATAATATTTATTGATATTCGCACTTCTTGCAATTAAATTCCTGTTCTATTAGTTTTGGACTATGAATTGTTTAAAGTTCTTTCATCAATGAACTGTTATGAACTGGATCTATGCTAATTGTATCAGCTAGATCGAACACATTAAATTGATAAATTCAATCATTTCAAAAGCTAATTCTACCAGTTGATTGGTATGGATTCTTCGACTGATATAAAGAACAGTTTTATTAAAGCATTAATTAGAAAATAATTATTGCTCGATTATTAAGTGTTTATGCATAAATCACCGGGTATGAAAGGCTGATCCCCTTGATTACCAAAACTTATTAAAAGGACCAGTTTAAATACTGACAATCTTCGCATATGTTCATGGTTAATTATAACCACTCAGTATCTATTGTTGCATCATTGAATCTTGTTGATTGTTCTTGTACAGTTGAATTTTATCGTTGAATATCTATAGATAAAATCCTTTCTAATCATGATATACCTCATTTTTAAATTAAACTTGTTAAGCAAAATAGTTGGTTACCCTTGCTATATTATGACGTTTATTTCAGTTAAACCAGAAAGTGCTACAAAGAAAGACAAAGGAAAAGGAAAGGTGCAGGAGTAGTTTATCATAAACTCTTAGACTTTATAATTGATGTAATTATTATGTAAACCTTTTGTAATATTAAAGGTATGTGTTAAGTTAAGGTTAAGTAGACCTGGGAAATATTGTGGTAGACTTAATTATAATGAACAATGTATATTTACTATTCCGCAATAGTATGTAGAATGTTTATGATGTTGATGGATCGTGAGCACCAAACCCGAGGTTAGAGAACCCGGATTTGGGGGCGTCACATGTACTCTAAAGTAATACAGATCAACAACTTGTTGTCCATCTTCCACAACACAAGTCTGAAACTCAGACTTACTCAAAAGTACGTTATGAATTTTTATGATAATAGCGTTATTATCAACGCATAATTTTATTTTGACTTGAACTCAGACTTACTCAAAAGTACATTATGAATTTTTATGATAATAACGTCATCATCAACAACCAACGCATACTTTTATTTTTTTTTATCGGCAAGCGCACAAAATTTGTTGACCATCTTTTCTCTTCTTAATTTATCATGTTTTCACAAAAGATATAGAATAATTTCCTTATTAAGAATATGGACATCATTTATCTCAAAATTAATACAATTTTATTTTAAAACAAACTTTTTTAGCACATATTGCCTTAATACTACTCATTCTTTACCGTTGAACAAAATATTGAAAAAATAAATCAGATATAAAAATAAAGAAAATACTAAAGATTATGAAGTACTACTCTTAAGCTATTGAACTAATATTATCGTTCGAGTGCTTAATAAAGTGAGAAGTAAACAAGGTGACGAACTCAGATAAATTAAATATATATATAGAGTCCGGTTCTCCAACGAATCAAGGAGAGCGAACCAAAAACGAACCGGCTATAACGACGATTTTGTCCGTCGCTAAGCATAGAAAATCGATGAACCGGCTATAGCGACAGACAAAACCGTCGCTATCACTACAAAAAAAAGGGTCATTGCCGACGGCTGTTACCGTCGCCAATGACTCAAATGCCGTCGGTAATGACTCATTAGCGACGGCAACTACCGTCGCCCTCGCCGTCGCCCTACAGGTCGTCGCCCATGGCTCCCGTCGATGGCCGTCGATAAAGTACTCATTGGCGACGGGAACATTGGCGACGGCACGCCGTCGGCAATGAGTAATTAGCGACGGGAAAATTCGTCGGTAAAGCCGTCGCTAAAGAGTATATTAAATAATATATAAAATAGTCATGGCCGACGGCAGATGCCGTCGCCAATGATAGCCGTCGGTAATGAGTAAGCACTAACAAATCTGATTTTTTTTAAAAAAATTAAAAAAATGCAAATACCTGTTATAATTATAACTATTATCAACTAAAATAAATAAATAAAATCCTCAAAAACGCAAATCAATAACCATCAAATCTTTTACTATCAACCATCAAATATCTACGTATGATAAGGTATAAAATATTAGTAGATACAAAAACCATCAACCGAATTACATACAAAACCTAAGTTTATACAACGCAAAAACTGTATCTGTACATACATGAAAATAAAAATATAAACACTAACTATATCCCCAGATCAGGAGTATCGGTATCATCATCACCATCTCCCGTACCACCGCCGGTCCCACCATCCGTAGCATCATCAGTATCAGCCCGACGGTCATCGCCTTCGCCGCTACCTTCCACCCCTATGAGGCTCATCAACAAGTCCCTACAAAATTAAAATATTAATTACAAAGTCCAAAAGAGAGCATATTTAAATAATTATTCTAAGTGTTCTTTCATTTATACAAGTTCGGCAAACAAACTGATAACTCGGCCTCTTTTTGGTCTCTTTTTCGACTATTGTTCTAAGTTTTTCTTTATTTTATACAATTTCGGCAAACAAGCTGATAACTCGGCCTCTTTTTGGCCTCTTTTTTCGACTATTGTTCTAAGTTTTTCTTTATTTTATACAAGTTCGGCAAACAAACTGATAACTCGGCCTCCGGATCTCGGAATCGAGTTCCGTAAGTTGTGACGTGTCCCAAATATCTATGAGGTGCTACGTCTACGGTTTCGTGTTGGTTTGACGCCTGAGGCGGGTTTTGGCCTCTTTTTCGACTATTCTTCAAAGTGTTCTTTATTTTCTACAAGTTCGGCAAACGAGCTGATAACTCGGCCTCCGGATCTCGGAATCGAGTTCTGTAAGTTCTGACGTGTACCAAATATCTGGGAGGTGCTACGTCTACGGTTTCGTGTTGGTTTGACGCCTGAGGCGGGTTTTGGCCTCTTTTTCGACTATTCTTCAAAGTGTTCTTTATTTTCTACAAGTTCGGCAAACGAGCTGATAACTCGGCCTCCGGATCTCGGAATCGAGTTCTGTAAGTTCTGACGTGTACCAAATATCTGTGAGGTGCTACGTCTACGGTTTCGTGTTGGTTTGACGCTCGAGGCGGGTTTTGGCCTATTTTTCAACTATTCTTCTAAGTGTTCTTTATTTTATACAAGTTCGGCAAACGAGCTGATAACTCGGCCTCCGGATCTCGAAATCGAGTTCCGTAAGTTCTAATGTGTCCCAAATATCTGTGAGGTGCTACGTCTACGGTTTCATGTTGGTTTGACGCCTGAGGCGGGTTTTGGCCTCTTTTTCGACTATTCTTCAAAGTGTTCTTTATTTTCTACAATATCGGCAAACGAGCTGATAACTCGGCCTTCGGATCTCGGAATCGAGTTCCGTAAGTTCTGACGTGTCCCAAATATCTGTGAGGTGCTACGTCTACGGTTTCGTGTTGGTTTGACGCCCGAGGCGGGTTTTGGCCTCTTTTTCGACTATTCTTCAAAATGTTCTTTATTTTATACAAGTTCGGCAAATGAGCTGATAACTCGGCCTCCGGATCTCGGAATCGAGTTCCGTAAGTTCTGACGTGTCCCAAATATCTGCGAGGTGCTACGTCTACGGTTTCGTGTTGGTTTGACGCCTGAGGCGGGTTTTGGCCTCTTTTTCGACTATTCTTCTAAGTGTTCTTTATTTTATACAAGTTCGGCAAACGAGCTGATAACTCGGCCTCCGGATCTCGAAATCGAGTTCCGTAAGTTCTAAGGTGTCCCAAATATCTGTGAGGTGCTACGTCTACGGTTTCGTGTTGGTTTTACGCCCGAGGCGGGTTTTGGCCTATTTTTCGACTATTCTTATAAGTGTTCTTTATTTTATACAAGTTCGGCAAACGTAATGATTTTAATTTCTACAAATTGCTGGTTTATTTTTTATCTCTTACTCTTCAACTCTATATGAAAAAAACAACGTGCATAATTAATGAAACTTATCTCTATATAAATTTACTCTTCAATGTTTGATAGTTTATATAAGCAATATAATATGAAAACCCGTGAATTAAATAAAGACAGACATCAATAATTATATTTACCTCTCGAATATGTCGAGGAAAGAGGTTGGCCAGGACAACCGCACATACACGAATGGCTTCCTTTCGGACCAGACCCATCATCTCGTCGGCAGATGCATCCGGATCGATGGAGCCGTGGACGACCTCCTGAGCAAGCTGGTAGATACGCTGGCGGGATGGTGCGCCTGATTGTATAGCATTGCTCTCCATGCACCCCTCTACGATCCGCCGGAAGAAGTCGTCGGATAATGAAGGGCCGACACCCGATCCACTCGCACCACCTGCTCCGGTGGGTGGGCGACGCCTAGCTCGCGCAGCAGGCACTAATGTGTAGGCCGGGACCCGTGGAATGCCCACAACTCTACCCTTCTTCGGTCCCCCTGTAGCTTGCAGCCAGTCCTCCAGCTCCTCAGCCTCGCGGGTCTCGGCATCTATGACGCCATCCGTCCTCTGGCTGTACCGCTCCGCTGCGAGTGTCTCGAACCGTCGCTGAAAAAGAATATATAACAATATGAAAAGCATAATTGTTTAAAGAATTTTAATACGAATTTCATGAATAAAAATATCACTTAAATTAAAAGGATAACATTACTTACAGCAATGCCCTCTGCCTCAGGTGAGATATAACCACCATCCTCTTTCTTTTGATGGGCGTGCCACCAAAACTCTAAGCGGGAAGGTGGGCGCTGCAGAGTATCCTTGAGCCTCTCCCGAAAAAGGTCGTACGACTGAGAGCCTGTGCAATGGGGCAGGCGACTCTGCTGTCGGGCTGCTGTACGCTGTGCCGACTTCTTCTGAAAATCAGCTCCCTCCCAGATACTGCACATCTGCTCCCAAACCGCGGCACCAAGAAAATCTGGGCGGACATCTCTAAGCGTCTGTCCATCTATCATCCTGCTCTGGGCTTTCTTCTTCCACTCGTGGACCCACTTGTGCCAGTTCATCTCTAGATATTTCTGAAGCACAGTCATGCCATGAGCTTCTTGACCGTCCTCAAATCGGTAATATCTCTGCACATTATACATTATTAAGCTTAGTATACAACATAAATCGAGAAGTATATAAAAAAACATGCAAATGTAATATAATGACATTTTACCCGAAACTCATCGATAATCAACTGACGTGTGCGGTCATCCACATCTGCCCACCTCATCCACGCACTTGAGAATCGATTGCGCACGATCCCAAGCAACGTGTTCCTTGGCGTCGCGTCAAGGATACTACAATTGGAATTAATACATTTGTAAATTCTAAAGTATATATACATGCAGGATTTTATGTAAAACAAATGTAAAATTATATAAACAGATAATGAAATTACCTGTTAGTCCCGACACGGCATATATGAGGCGCCTGGGGGGGATTCCCTAGCAAGCCACGTGCTAGTCCCCGCGGAGGCCTAGGACGCGCACCTATATGTAGTGCAATATGTGTTCATTTTTATATAAATGAATATTATGACAATACTATATAAGAAAAAAAGTAAGACGTAAAAGAACTTAACATGTAATTGTACCTGAAGATCCGGGCTGATCATCACTCCCTCTACCTCCACGACCCCCACGACCTGTACTACCAGCTCGCCCACCACGATCGCCGTGTGGTGTACGAGCCATATGTATGTAACTGTAAATAGGAAAACAAAATATTATAGGACATTTGTAATCATAATAATTTTGCAACTTAAATAATAGAATCGAATATGTTACACCATCATGATTGCAATACTACAAACTATTACATATAGGTACAAGTAAATAGACATAAGTAGTACATACTCCTAATCATTTATATCATCAAATCCATCAATATCAGAATCGTCATTTTCGCGCAATAGCTCTTCATTCTCGCTGTCATCACCATCTTCGTCATCCTCAACAATCTCTTCATGTATATCTTCATCATCAACAACATCGTCTCCACTTTCCACAGCGACGACATCATCTTCATCTTCACTAGACTCACTAATAACAGTCACATCAGTAAGTGTGACACTAGTAGACTCAACTTGTAAAGGTTCATCGTCTGGACGAGGAGATGTGCCTTGAAAACCACGAGCTTTGGTGGTTATAACAGTATACCATGAGCTTGCAGGATTCTTAACACCCCGTGCGTAGTATACCTGCGTTGCTTGACTTGCTAAAATAAATGGCTCGTTTGAGTTTAGTTTTGACTTAACATTTACTGTCACCAGTCCTGAATTTTTATCAACTCGAACTCCATTTTCAACATCAAACCAATGACAATTGAAGCAAACTAACTCTTTTTGACCCCAATATTTGAGAACGACTACTTCTAGCAGTCGTCCATACCAGTCATCCCAAAGATTATCGTAGCAGCTACCTTTAACCACAACTCCAGAATCAGATGAAGTGAATTCCCCAATATCGCAACACTTAAATCTGTAACCGTTGACAATGCAGCATGTATAAGTATCTACAGATCTTTCAGGGCCATCCGCTATAAGCTTAAGTCGGATGTCAGCTTTATCATCTGTGAGGACCTAAAGTACCGGACCACAACATATTATAAAATTAATTAGGCCATAAGATTCATTCATGAGGGTAAATGTATTTAGAAATCAATTTATGATACTTACTACATCTTTAAACCAACATGCAAATTCTCTATTCCTCAAATTTTCTAATTCCCCGTCCGATATAGTCGGATTCGCTTCACGTATCTCAGCATCATATTGACTGCAGTACAGTTATATACGACATTATTATGCGAAGAACTTTTAACAGGTACAAACGACATAGTAGTAGCTACTTACTTAATGTATGGCGCAACTTCATTCATGTTTACAAGTGCATACAATGTGGCAGCTGCATACTCACTATCAGTCAAGAATCGCCTTTTTTTCCCACCGAATGGTTGTACCGGATGACTAAAGGCCGTTAATTCTTCTGTGTTCAGCTCAGGTGCAACAGCCTCGTTCCGACGTAAGCGATTGTGTCTCGTCTGAACATTCGGCTCAAAGTACAACGAGCAGAAATTAACAAGCTCCTCCATAACATAACTTTCAGCAATTGAACCCTCTACAATAAACACGGGCTCTATTTTTCACCTTTTGCTTTAGACGACGCATATACCTATATGTTATCAATGCACGTATACAATAAAGTTAAAGGTTTGCAATGTTTTAACAATATGTAAAACAACAGTAATGTTACTACCTCTCAAATGGATACATCCATCTATATTGCACGGGACCACCAAACTTGGCTTCGTATGGAAGGTGAATAGGCAAATGCTCCATTGAATCAAAAAATGATGGAGGGAAGATCATTTCTAACTTGCATAGTATTTCCACTATCTGCCTCTCCATTTTATCTATGTCTTTGAATTGGAGCTCCGTCAAACATAGATCTCTAAAGAAGTTAGAAAACTCTGTCAGTGCTTCTACCACACGTTTCGGCAACAAGTCGATAAATGCCACGGGGATCAACTTCTGCATGAATACATGACAATCATGACTTTTTAGACCCCGAAACTTCAGCTCTTCGACTTTACAACACCTTGATATATTTGAAGAATATCCATCTGGAAGCTTCAGACCACTAATCCAATTACATATCAATATCAATTGTTCCCTGGTCAAAGTATAATCAGCTTTAGGCATAATTGTCTTACCACCCTCCTCATACAACCACAAATGTTCCCTCATGTTCATTTCTGCCAAATCAAGCCTCGACTTGTTGTTGTCCTTTGTTCTACCACTGGCATTTAGCACTGTATAAAAAATATTATCAAATACATTCTTTTCGGTATGCATCGGATCTAGACAATGACGAATGCAGAGTGTAGCCCAATACGACAACTCAAAGAACATACACCGATGTGTCCAGTTGTGAAGCTTACCATACCCATGAGCTCGCTCTAATCTATGATTCTTCCCTGGAGGTGGAAAATTCAAGCTATTAATCCAGCTCAACACTGATGTACCAGAAAGACGGTCAGGTACTTGACGTTTCTCTGATTTCCGATTGAATTGTCTAGTCATTCTTCGATAACGATGCTCAATCGGCAAAAACTGTCTGGAAGTTGCAAAGAAACTAAATTTCCCCCCATGTTTGAGCCGCATAGCTTTAACTGACCCCATGCACACGGGACATGACAAGCTCCCATGGGTCGACCATCCACTGATCATTCCCAACGCCGGAAAGTCATTTATGGTCCACAGTAAAGCTGCCCTCATGTCAAAGTTCTCTTTAAGAGATACGTCATAAGTTTGAACCCCTGTATCCCACAACATCTTCAACTCATCTACTAATGGCCTGAGGTAGACATTGATGTCTTTACTTGGACTCTTATCACCCGGAATCAGTAAAGGCATGAACATATAAGGATCTTTCATACACATCGAAGGTGGGAGGTTATACACAACAATAATCACTGGCCAGGTTGAGTAAGGCTTGGTGTAAGACCCGTTAAATGGATTAAAGCCATCCGTAGCAAGTCCAAGCCTAACATTTCGAACCTCTTTAGCAAATGAGAGGTGCTTTTTGTCAAAATTTTTCCACTCAAGCCCATCTGCCGGGTGCGTCAGTTGACCCTCGACTATTTCCCGTGTTGAGTGCCACCTCATATACTCGGCGGTATGTGTTGACATGAACAACCGCTGAAGCCTCGGTGCAATAGGAAAGTAACGTAAGATCTTTCTGGGTACGTCTTTTCCCTTTTTCTTGCGTTGTTCATAGTATCTACTTGTACCGCAGATATCACATATCCTCTTATATTTATTGTCATCACCGTAATATAACATACAATCATTCTCACAAGCATCAATCTTCTCATACCCTAGATTGAGTCTTTTGACCAGTTTCTTCACTTCGTAGTACGATTCCGGTAACTTATTGCCAGCCGGTAAGAACTCCTGCACAATGTTGAGCAGTTCGTTAAAACCCCTCTCACTGCAGTCATGCTCGTTCTTGAAATGTAAAAGCTTAGTCACTACAGATAAGACGGTGTGCTTTTCGTGTCCGTCATACAGTGGCGTCGCTGATTCGTGCAATAACTGATAGAAACCCTTAGCCCCGTCATTCGGCTCTTGCTCAATGCTTCTGTCATCCCTGTGAGTATTCCACTGGAAGAATGAACCAGCAGCTTCGACTATCATGTTACTACAGTCAAAGGTTTCGTCACCTCTGGATTCTGGCACAGATTCATGTTCATTTAACCAGGTTTCCCCATGATAGATCCACGTACTATAACCCTGCTTGAACCCATACGCAAATAGGTCGCACATGACATCACTCCTTTCCTTCCACACTTCATTCACACACCTCTTACAAGGACATCTAATCTCATCGCCGCTAACTTGCTCAAATGCAAAATTGAGAAACTCTTCAACCCCAGTACGGTACTCAGAGCTAAGCCCACTCTTATCAGTGGCGACCCTACGTTCCATCCATCTTTCGATCAACAGACATCTTGGTCTATACACTAGAAGGTGCTATATATGAGGAAAAACAAAACACAAACAGGATGGTTAATGTCTATACATACATATGAAGTACACAAACAGGATGGTTATTTGGGACTGTACATTTTATACATCATTTTTCACCCTTAGGGTTAATTTTATCTGCCAATGCACTCATCCAGATACATTCTTAATTATTTTTCATTCTACCCGCTCATTACAAGCTAATAGGGATAGCTAAAAGAAGCGAATTTGCACTTTCCAGTAATAATGAGCTGCAACGAATGTAGTTTAGAAAGCATGAGTCATAGTCCAAATACCAAAGAAATTATAACTATTGACGCCCGCAAACAACACACTTCAATCATTCACAATGATCGGGAAAAGGCAGAGCCTAACACTTTAACAAACCTGATAAGGCAGAAAAGAGGCTCTTCATTTTCCCTATTTCAAGTTATTACTATCAATGGATATCTGAATCATACTATGGTCCTAATTAAACCACTACCTACAAAAACTAGACATATTTTGTGGTTTGGATTGTACCATGTTAGTCAATGCCAAAAAGGGAAAAGGAAAAAGGAAAAAAAAAAGAAGAAGCAAGAAATCCGATGGGGGCCATTCTAGGATAGAAATTCTTAGAGCAAATTGCCAAGCACCGCCCTAAATAGCAAAGCAAAACAACCTAGCGTCACAGATATGATAAACACGGACATTGTGTTGCACAGTTTTAAATGGGTCATTTTTGAGTTTTTTTTTTAAATGAATGCGAAAGATAAGAAAATGACGAAAAAATTGAACACTTTTCTTGCCCATCCAAAATCAACGAATTAATAAAATCCTTATTATATCCTTTACATACAAACACAACGAAGTTAATATAAGAATAAAATTGTAATCATAATGTAAAATTAAGTTCTCTATCTTCTCAATAACACCAAAGAAAACCTATAAATTTTATAGGATAATTTTCTATTCTAATTTAAGTTTTCCTTTATTTTATTTTCTATCCAAAACTCAGAAACACAGAGTTAGGGTGAAAAATATAATAACAGAGGCCTTGAGGAATAACCCTAGGGACCTGGTTTTAATCCCCAGTTGCTGACCAAAATTTTGCCGGTTAAAAAAGAATTGAAATATATATATATATATATATATATATGACAATAAAATAAAAGGTCAACGAATTTCCAATGTAGAATAAATTTCTAAACATTATTCCAAAGTGCAAATGGTGAAATCATATATTATCGAAATCAGTAACTACGGCCACAATGGACACTACTAAACTGCCGAAAGAGTACATACTTTGGTTCCAGTTTATGATTACTAATGCAAAATAAATGAATTCCAGCATAAATTCTAAAGTCCTACTCCCCCTTCTCAAGTCCAACCAAGTTGACAGATAGTTCAATCTAGAAAGGTAACCACCCACAAAAAATTAATAGATCATCAAGCTATTAAGTAAGGTTCTACAACATGTCAGCAAAACCCATACTCTTAGAAATTATGTCCTTGTTCTTAACTACTAATTCAACCTAGCACATAGTTCTTCACAAATGATTCAAACTCAACCTTCCCTTTTCGTTTCTCTGTCATGCAAATACTAGAGATTATGCTACAAAGGATTATCCTCATAAATGAAATTGAAAATGGAAATACAAATTAAAGATCAAAGTATAACATAGTCATACACAACATGATCAAGAAGGCATTTTAAAGTGTACAGCATTACTGCAACTAGAGCTTTAACATGTTCAAAGTAGGACATTAAAATTGAAACACTACTAAAGATCAACAAAACTATCATTATACCAAAGGATGAATTTCCTTGGAAGTAGAAATAAAATCTATATAGCAGTAAATCAAAATGAGGCTATGAATCGCAATAGACATTAAATTCTGAGGAAATAGTGAAAAATACCTGAAATTTGCTCAGTTTGTTGAGGAAATAGTGAAAAATACCTGAAATAATCAAAAGGAGGTTATTGTTTGATTTACTAACAAGTAACAAATCCTGTATAAAATTCAGGTACAAAATGTACAGTCCCAAAGAAAGCATTATAGATTAGCAAAAAATGCTAGTGAAGAAAAGCAGGAAATTTCAGCTAATTTCAGCATTCAAATCAGAAAATCCATAAAACTTCATTCACAGTAGAAGACAAATAATTTACTAAACCACAAAAATGTCAATCTCAACTATATCTTACACAACTGGCGAAAAAAATTAAGGTTTTTTATAGCTTTATTGTGTTATAGAGAGTACAAATTATCAATTAGTAACTTCAACCAATTCAAATGACCAACAAAATGATAGACCAAAATAACTATATGTATATATATACACACACACACAGCGATATATAGATATAGAGAGAGAAACTTACGGGTGCTTTGGTAGGTGTGGCCGGAGGTAGGCGTGGCCGGAGGGGCGTGGCCGGAGGGGCGTGGCCGGAGGCGACGATTATGGCCGGAGGCGACTATTATGGTAGCAGAGAGTGAGAGGAAAAAACGAGGGAATGGGAAATTGAGCTGTTGTCGTCGACATTAGGGATTTAAACATGACTCATTCTCGACGGCATAGTCGTCGATATTGACCCCGTCGCCAATGACTCATTATCGACGGCACTACCGTCGACATTACCAATTATCGCCGTCGCTAATGACTTTCCCACCCCCCGCGAAAAATTCGCACCATTTTTTCCCCGGCAAAAAAGACTACTATCGACGGAACATAGTAGCGACGGCTACGCCGTCGAGAATGAATCAATATCGACGGTAATATCGCCGTCGATAATGATGCCGTCGCCAATGACCTATTTTTTTGTAGTGTATAACCGGTTCGTTTTTAGTACGCCACCTTTGGTTCGCTGGAGAACTGGACCGTGTATATATATATTTGTGGCAATGGTTACAACAACCAAAAGCATCGTGGTTATATAGAACTTAGAGAAGTGGTTTTCAAATTTGCTTTTAGAAAATCAATTATATTATAGAAGAAAAAAAAAGTCCACTTACAAATTGTGATAAAGTAAATGCTTACTCATTTTAAATTTCATTCTTAGATTTTTCTTAAAAGCGGAGGAAGCAGAAGGTTTGAACCTAATTTAGTAAGAAGATTTTTCTTATACTTTATGGAGATGCTGCGTATTTGTTACTTTAAATGTTTTTTTTTTCTTTGTTGACATTTTCTATTTTTTCAAAGATAGTCTAATTTCTGGGATAATTTGAATTTTTATTCAAACAAATCCTAGAACCACGTGCGAATTATGAGTAGAGTGTGTGAAAAAAAAATTTGTTTAATTATTAAGATGTCCAATTGAATATGCACGTCATTAATCTCCAATTTTAATACCAAAATTTTGCTTCGAAACACACTTTTTTAGCACCTATTCCCTTAATGCTACTCAATTCTTTACTATAGAACAAAACATGAAAACAAATAAACGAACATACAAAACTTAAATTCTCAGATGTAGAAATAGAGAAAATACAAAAGATTATGAAGTAGTACCCTTAGGCTATTAAAATAATATTACCTTTTGAGTTCAGATAAACTCAGAAAAAATTGTGTGTAGCAATGGCTACAACAACCAAAAGCGTCGTGGTTATATAGAAATTAGAGCCAACTGATGTTCAAATTTGCTTTTAAAAAATGATGTATATATTAAAGAGAAAAAAAAAAAGTCCACTTACAGACTAGGGTAAAATAAATGCTTATGCTTTTTAAATTTCGTACTTAGACTTTTTCTAAAAGTGGAGGAAGCAAAAGATTTGAACTTAAAGATTTTTCTTCTATTTTATGGAAATGTTACGTATTTGTTGCGTTAAATGTTTAATTTTGCCGATATTTTCTATTTTTTTAAATATAGCTTAATTCTTGGGTTTACATATTTATTCAAACAAGTCCAACATACTCGTGCGTAGTATGTGTAAAAAAAAATGTTTAATTATTAAGATGTCTAACTGAATATGAAAGTCATTTATCTAAGAATTCTATAAAACAAAATTTTGCTTTAAACACGCACTTTTTTAGCATCTATTGTCATAATGCTACACCATACTTTACCATAGAATAAAACTAAAAAACAAAGAAACCAACAAATAAAACTTAAACTCTCAGATGCAGAAGTAGAGAGAGTACTAAAAATTATGAAGTAGTACTCTTAAGCTATTAAAATAATATATTTCTTGAGTGCTTAACAACATGATGTAGTAAGGAAAGTGAAGAGCTTAGATAAATTAAAAATAATTGTATATAGCAATGGTTACAATAACCAAAAGTATCGTGGTTGTATAGAAATTAGAGACAAGTGGTTTTCAGATTTGCTTCTAGAAAACCATGTATATTATTGAAGAAAAAAGTCCACTTATATATTGGGATAAACTAAATGCTTACGCATTTTAGATTTCTTTCTTGGAGTTTTTTTGGAAGTGGAGAAGCAAAGTATTTGAACGTAATCTAATATAAATAATTTCCTTCCACTTTATGGATATGTTTCGTAGTTTGTTGCGTTAAATATATTTTTTCTTAATATTTTTTACTTTCTCAAATATAGTCTAATTCTTTGGTTTGTATTTTTATTCAAACAATTCTAACAACCTCATGCGAAACTCGAGCAAAATGTGTAAATAAATTTGCTTTATTATTAAAATGTCCAATTGAATATGCATGTTATTGATCTCAAAATTAAATTTAAAAAAAAAAATTAGTTTGAAGCAAACACTTGTTTACACCTTTTGCCTTAATGTTAATTCATTCTTTGCTATAGAATAAAACATGAAAACAAATAAATAACATGAAATAAAATACTAAAGAATATGAAGTAGTACTCTTAAGCTATTGAAATAATATTACCTCTTGAGTGGTGAACAACGTAATGCAGTAAGGAAGCTGAAAAGCTCAAACAAACTAAAAAAAAAATGTATGTAGCACTAGTTACAACAAAAGTATCGTGATTATATAGAAAAATATCGTGATTATATAGAAATTAGAGCCAAGTAATTTTTAAATTTGCTTTAAGAAAATCATGTATTCTACTGAAGAAAAAAAAAAGTCCATTTACAAATTGGGATAAACTATATGCTTAATCTTTATAGATTTTATTCTTAGATTTTCTTAAAAGTGAAGGAAATAGAAGATTTAAACATGATCTCGTAGGAAGATTTTTCTTCCACTTTATGGATGTTGCATATAGATCTGTTGCATTAAATATTTTTTTTGCTGATATTTTCTACTTTTTTAAATATAGTCTAATTCTTCTGTTTGCATTTTTAGTCAAATAATTAAGTTCAACAACTCGTGCGAAGCACGGACAATACGTGTAAAAAAATTTGTTTAATTATTAAGATGACAAATTGAATATAGTGTAGATATATTACTCATTAAATTTAGATTTTTGCTTTGAAGGATCTAACTGAATTAAATTGGCCACTTGAAAGACTCTGTTAAGATTTTTGTCACTTAAAGAGTCAAATTAAAATTGCATGACAACTTGAAGGGACACTTTTATAATTTGATATTTTTATATTATTCAGTTTACCAAATTCATCACAACACGTCTTGTTTTATGCGTGTTTTTCTTAATTCTCATGGTATGGATGAAAATAGATATTCTCACACCTTTACTCTAGAATTCACAATTACTTAATGGCTAAATGACATGTTTGTCCCTTCAAGTTGCCACCCAGTTCTACAGTCGTTTCTAAAATTTATTTTGTGTCAATTGAATCCTTAAAGTAACATTTTATGTGTCAATTCAGCTTCTTTTTCTCAATTTCACTGAAACCTGCCCAAATTCTAACCTGGTCTAACCCATTCTCACTTGACCCCAATTTCACAAATTTAATTTTTTTTTTTATAAAAAAAGTATGTAGCTAGCAATAGTTACAACAACAAAAGTATCGTGGTTATATAGAAATTAGAGCCGAATGATTTTCATATTCGCTTTGAGAAAACCATGTGTACTAAATGCTTAAGCTTCATAGAATTTATTCTTAGATTTTTTCTTAAAAGTGGAGGAAATAGAAGATTTAAACCGAATCGTGTAGGTAGATTTTTCTTCTACTTTATGGATGTTGCATTAAATATATTTTTTTGCTGATCTTTCCTACTTTTTTATATATAGTCTAATTCTTGAGTTTGTTGTTTTATTCAAACAAGTCCAACAACCTGTGCGAAGCACGGGCAGTACGTGTAAAAAAATTGTTTATTTATTAAGATGTCCAATTGAATACATATAATTGATCTCAAAATTCTATAATGAAAAAAATTGATTTGAAACAAACACTTGTTTATCACCTATTGCCTTAATGCTAATCCATTCTTTGCCATAGAATAAAACATGAAAACAAACAAATTAACATAGAAAATTTAAATTCTTAGATGTAGAAATAGAAAAAATATTAAAGACTATGAAGCAGTACTATTAAGTTATGAAAATAGTATTACCTCATGAGTTCTTAACAACTTGATGTAGTAAGGAAGCTGAAGAGCACGAACAAATTTATGTAGCAATATTTACAACTATAAAAGTATCTGATGAGTATAAAATGTGTTATATTTTTATCCCTTAATGCTTAATCTTTTGTATTTATTTTGTGCCTAAATACACTCATTATTCTTATATTTTTATTTAAAGTGCAATTAAAGGAGTTTGTGACTTTGGAAGTGCTTTGGAGACAAATTGAGCATTATTTGGACTTAAAGTAAAAAGAGGGGCAAAGTTGTAATTACGCGAGTACATGAATTTAATATTTTATTACAATAAAGTCAATCTCTTGATGATCAAGCAATATTTAATGCTCCTGTTCATGAAAGGAAAGAAACAAGAAGAATCCTATAAGGATAAGGAAGGACGTGGAACAATCTTGGTGAGCAAGTCAAATCCAATGAAGGAAAGGAAAATCTATCTAGAAGATCTTTTTGAAGGAAGTTGATTGCCACTAGGAAGTTAAAACCTACATGAAAAAGAATTAATGTCTTATGCCTATAAATAGAGGATTACCAAGAGAGTTTAGGGACTTATCTACAAACTTTTCTCTCTATTATTCTTTAGTATTTTCAAGGTCATGTGTAACTAAATTCTTATTCTTGAATTAAGGAGACGAAAACCTCAGAATTATTACACTGTGAGATCTAATTGATTTTAGCTTTTAATTCAATTTGATTTATCCAATCATCTTAGTTAATAATATTATATATATATATATATATATATATATATATATATATATATAAATTGTACTCAGCCCCAAACTTTGCTTAGTTTTCAATTTTTATGCATTAAGTCTCATTGTAGCATTTTATCAATCATATTGTGGGCGTAATCTAAATTCTCAGATTTCATTGCATTTTTGTTCATAGTCTAACCCAGATTTCACCACAGAAATCTCTCATTATACTTCCATAAAATCTACATAACACTTCCTTCTCACAACATCCCAACCAAGCATAGCAATTAAAATAATACGAAGTATTATTGAGTCCAAATTTTTTTTTTATGAACATAACCTACAACTGGCTTACCTCTTGGTTGATGAATCCTTTTTAATCTCTTGCTCTAAGCTTTAGTTTGTTGGACTTTAATCTTTCCCTTGACACTTCCTGGCTTTAATTCTCTTTTAATATTAACTGATGGTTTCAACTTTTGAGGAATTCGGTGGTTATCATTTAGAGAGCTTAGTGTTGCTAACTTGTGAGGAAGGGTTAAGCGTACAATTGGTTTGGGACGGAGGAGATTGACAGTGAAAGGAAGACTTTGAATTTTGTTTCTAAGCCTCTTAGCTATTCCTAATCAGATAGTAGACTAGCCTCTCTTACTCCTCAAATACATGGCTTGGTGTCTCTTTTGCAGCCTAATTGCTATACACCTCATGCTTAATGTATCTAGTTATCATACACCTCCTGCTTGCATTATAAAAGACTCAGCAACTCTTTTGGTTTAATACCTTAGTATACTTGCATTAGTATATAATATATATACATATATTACATACATATACTACAGTACATATATTACATTTACGTATGTACATATATTACATATATACATATTTTACATACATCATACTTATAATACACAACTTAATTTATGTATTATATTTACTTAATCCTTTCAATAAAATGGAATTAATGCATTAAATAAAATAATACATTTTGTGAGACGAACCAACTATATTAAAATAATTAATATTCAATTAATTATTTTAATATCATTTATTTAATGAATACTTTAAAATTTTATATGACTAAATATAATTATCCCCTTCCTTCCATAAAATGTTTTCAACAATTTATATATTAAATATATAATTTAATATATATAATTCCCTTTACTCAAATTATAAATTTTAATTCATAAGCTTTGATACCAACATACATATAACATCTATATTGGACAGTATATAACTAATATACATACATTTAACAAAACATCAAATATTAATTTATCATTCATGTTATAATTATAATTATAACATCAAAATAATTATCATTATTAATTAAATAAATTTCATTATTTAACTAATTAAAATAAACATCTTAATTCACTAATTTATCAATTAATGAATTATTTATTCATTTCATCATGTAGCTAATTTCAGCTAACTCATTTAATAGTTATTCAATATAATTCTTCAAATAAATGTATACTTTCACAGTTATTATACACATCTAAGTCATCACGAAAAATCACAGCACAAAAATTTTTATGCAGTCAAACACACTTAACATATCTTAAAATATGAAATTTATTTAATATTTTTCTTATTTTAATAATATCTGAATATCCGGATTGTCACATTCTTTCCCCTTATAAATATTCCGTCCTCGGAATCACAAAATAAAACTAGTCAAACAAATGAGGATAGTTTTTTCGCATTTTCTCTTCTAACTCCCACGTTGCCTCTTCAGCATTGTGGTTTTGCCATAACACATTTACTGAGGGTATAGTTTTATTTCCCTAAACTTGCTCTTTTCTATCCAGTATCTGAATAGGAATTTCCTCATACGTTAAGTCATTCTGAAACTGCATAGGTTCATATTCTATCAAATGTTTATAATCTGGCTTATATGGTCGTAACACCGACACGTGAAACACATTATGAACGTGTTCTAACTCTGGAGGTAATGCTACTTCCTCGCCGATTTTTCTTAAAACCTCAAATGGTCCTGTAAAACGAGGACTCGACTTTCCTTTCTTTCCAAATCGTATCTTTTCTTTCCACGGGGATACTTTCAGAAATACGTGCGATCCGATGTCAAACTCCCTGTTCTGTCTATGCTGATCTGCGTACTTTTGTTGCCGATCTTGAGCTGTGATAAGTCGCGTACGTATTAACTTTACAATTTCTGCAGTTTGCTGCACCAATTCCGATCCTAGCAAACGACACTCTCCTACCTCATCCCAACACAATGGTGTTCGGCACTTTCTTCCATACAATGCTTCGTAAGGTGACATGCCTATATTGGCGTGGTAACTGTTGTTATAAGCAAATTCTACCAGAGGTAAGTGATCGTCCCAACTTCCTTTGAAGTCCATAACACAGGCTCGTAGCATATCCTCTAGAGTCTGTATTGTTCTTTCACTCTGTCCATCTGTCTAAGGATGGTAAGCCGTACTCAATCTCAACTGCGTTCCTATGTCTGGAAACAATTTCCTTGATATAGAGTTTAGCTAACTGGTCCAGGTTATATTTGATCTTGATTGGCAAAAAGTGTGCCGTCTTTGTTAATCGATCAACTATAACCCATATAACATCGAATCCTTTCTGTGTATTCGGAAGTCCTACCACAAAATCCATCATGCTATGCTCCTATTTCCATTCAGGAATTTCTAATGATTGAAGTAACCCACTTGGTTTCTGATGTTCGGCTTTGACTCTTTGACAGGTCAAATACCTACTGACATATTCTGCAACTTCTCTTTTCATGTTCGGCCACCAAAAATATTGTCGAAGGTCTTGATACATCTTTGTGCTTCCAGGATGAATCGCGTACCTTGAACAATGGGCCTCTTGTAAAATTTCTTCTTTCAGTTTCGGCATTGACGGAACCCAAATTCTTCCTTCAAATCTGATTATCCCTTCTTTATCGAGTTTAAACTTTGTTTCTTTTCCTTTAGAAATCTTTTCTCTAAGCTTTTCACACTCCTCATCTTTGACTTGTGCTTCTTTGATTTTATTCAATAACGTTGGACCACTTTCCATTATGTATAACTTTCTTTTCGGCTCATGCGAAAACTTTATTTCTAGTTCCATTCTTTCCATTGCTGTTATCAACTCATCGTGAGTTGTCAACATCATCAACTTTTCTCGACCCTTTCTACTTAAAGCATCTGCCACTACATTTGCTTTCCCTGGGTGATCAAGAATTTCACAATCGTAATCCTTGATCAGTTCTAACCATCTTCTCTATCTCATATTCAACTCTTTTTGTGTGAAGATATATTTCAGACTTTTATGATCTGTATATATTTCACATTTCTCTCCATACAGATAATGTCTCCAAATCTTCAAGGCAAATACTACTGCTGCCAATTTTAGATCGTGAATAGGATATCCCTTCTCATAATCTTTCAACTGTCGTGATGCGTAAGCAATGACTTTCCCGTGTTGCATAAGCACACACCATAGTCCTTTATGTGACGCGTCACTATACACAACAAAATTCCCTGTTGCGTCTGGTAATGATAACACTGGCGCTTCACTTAGTCTTTTCTTGAGTTCTTGAAAACTCTGTTCACATTTCTCCGACCATATAAATTTCACCGTCTTTCTTGTCAAATTAGTTAACGGGGTAGCTATCTTTGAAAAATCTTGAATAAATCTCCGATAGTAACCTGCTAACCCTAGAAAGCTACGCACTTCAGTCGGCGTCTTTGGCTGTTCCAAATTTATTACTACTTCTACTTTTGCCGGATCCATAGATATACCATCTTTGTCAATCACGTGTCCCAAAATTGAACTCTCTCTAGCCAAAATTCACATTTAGAAAATTTTGCATACAACCTTTCTCTTCTCAGTGTTTCCAACACTATTCTCAAATGTACTACATGATCATCCTGTGTCTTGGAGTAGATCAAAATATTATCTATGAATACTACCACAAACTTGTCCAAATACTGCTTGAATATTCTGTTCATCATGTCCATGAATGCGGCTGGCACATTTGTCAATCCAAAAGACATTACCAGAAACTCGTAATGACCATACCGAGTTCTGAATGCTGTCTTTGGAACATCTTCATCTCTTACTTTCAGCTGGTGATATCCAGTCCTTAAGTTTATCTTTGAAAAGTACCTTGCCCCTTTCAACTGATCAAAGAGATCATCGATCCTGGGCAATGGATACTTATTCTTGATTGTTACTTTGTTCAACTCCCTATAGTCGATACAAAGTCTTAACGATCCATCTTTCTTTTTCACAAATAATATTAGTGCTCCCCATGGTGACGTACTTGGTCGGATATACTTCTTGTCTAGCAGTTCATGCAATTGTATCATCAACTCTTTCATTTCCACTAGAGCCATTCTGTATGGTGCCTTGGATACTGGTGCTGTACCAGGCACTATATCAATAACAAATTCAACTTCTTTGTCTAGTGGAAGACCTGGTAGATCATCCGGGAAAACATCTGTGAATTCATTTACTACTGCAATCTGATTCATATCTGCGCCTACTTGTTTGGTATCCACCACATATGCTAGATATCCCATACAACCCTTCTGTAATAATTTATTCGCTTGCATCATCGTCAAACAACGAGACTGTCATGGCGATTTATTACCGTGAACCCTGCGACTGCTTTGCAGGTTTGAGGCTTATTAACTTCTTTTGGCAATCTATCACCGCTTCGTGATTAAATAACCAGTCCATTCCCAAAATTATGTCGAACTCCCCCAACTGTATTGGAATTAAATCTATGTTCAACCTGTGATCTCCTATCTTAACGGAACAATTCTTATAGATGTGCTCTACAAGAATTACGTCTTTATTGGCGACTTCTATGTTCATGGGGGTTTCTAAATTTACCAAAGACATATTCCAATGCTTAGCAAATTTTTGTGATACAAAAGAACAGGTTGCTCTTGAATCAAACAACACGTAAGCATTTATATTGTTGATCGGAACGATACCTGAAACTACATCTTTTGAAGCAACTGCATCTTGCACCGTCATATTAAAAGTTCTGGCGGTTGGTCTATTCTGCGGAGCTGGTCCTGTTGTGGTTGCTTTTCCGCTGCTATTGCCCTTATTACTGTCTCCTCCCTCTGTTATCTTCTTTGGACAGTTTCTGGCCAAGTGATCCACTGACCCACAAATAAAGCATTCGAAACTCTTTCTTGGATTGGGGCAGTTAGGAGAGATGTGTCCCTTCTGCCCACACTTGTAACATACCATCTTTCCTTTCATACACACTCCAAAATGATTCTTTCCACAGTTTTTACATGGTTCAAATTTCTTCTTCTGTTGATTCCTTTGAGTATTCTCTGTATTTCCCACATTGTTCCATTTCCTTTTCATATTATTTCCACTTCCGCTACCGGTTTCCATTTTGATTGTTCCTTCCATCTTTCCTTTATTTTTCTTTTCTTTGTGGAAACGACTCATTGCTTCACTTCCTCCCTCTACAATTATTGCTTTTTCAAGGAGCGCACCAAAAGATTCAATCTGTAGAATCGATAACTTGTTGTAGAGCCAAGGTTTTAAGCCTTGCTCAAATCGCCTTACTTTTCTTTCCTCGGTGTCCACTTGATGTGGAACAAATCGTTCCAGCTCATTAAACTTTGCTGCGTACTGTGCTACCGTCATCTCATTTTGTTTAAGTTCCAGAAATCGTACTTCCATTCTACTTTGCATACCAGGAGGGAAATAGTTTTCAAAGAAAATCTCCTTAAATCTTTCCCAACTAATACTTCCTGCACCGACTCTGGTCTTGTTTACTTCCCACCAGAAATTTGCCTCCCCCTTTAGCATGTAAACAGCGAATGAAGTTTTCTGTTCATCGTTCACCCTCGCTATCTCAAAGGCTTTCTCAATCTCTTTAATCCAGGACTGTGCCTCTATAGGTTTAGTGGTTCCTTTGAACTCCGGAGGTCCCATAGTTTTGAAATCTTTAAAGCTAGCGATATGCATTGCTGGTGGATCTACATTTACATTGGTTTGAGGGGGATTCCTATTCTGGACAGCTCCCACCAACAAATCTATAAATTGCTACATCGGATTTTCTTGAGCTTCATTTCTATTTCTATTCTCAGTTTCTGATTCTTCAGTCTCATTTCTCTGAGTTCTATGTATTCCTCTTCCTCTCCACTTTGGTGGCATTTTCTGTTTAATAAAATCTATTATTATTAAACAATTTCTTTGTTTTTAAGGCATTCTGATACAATGTTTAATAATAATACTTAAAACAAAACATATTTAATCATCATTTTCATGTTAAACATGCTTTTCTTTGCTTATAGCCTTTATTTGCTATAGACTACTCTTTCTCGTTTAATAATAATATTATTATTATTAAACTAATAAAGGTGTCAAATAAGATCATCTTATGCTTAACACACAATCATTTTAAAATATATTTAATATTATATTAAACATGCTTCTTGTTACATCTGAACTCTGTACACATCTTTTCTGCTAGCTCCTCTGGCTAGTTTCTTACAAATAGCATTTTACTAGCTATATTCTTTCTATCTTTACATCAAAAGGTTTTCCATTCCTTAATCCTTAACTATTAACAAGTTAGGATTCTTAAAAGACATCCCATTACTATTACAAAAGATGGGATTTCTAGTTCATACCTACATTACCAACTATTTACAACATATATATAAATATGTACACATATATACAACATTGTTTCACCAACAAACTTCTCTTCTAAGTATGGCCAATAGTAGTAGTGTTCACACGTTCCTCCTCCGTAATGGCTATGACTCGTGCACGAGAGATGGACTGACTGAACTGGCCTATCTCCTGTGGATAGTCCCAAACTGCTTTTTGAACACGTCCTATGGAATTAGTATACGCGTGATTCATGGCATTTATTCGTTCCTTGCAGTTTCTCAACTCATTTTGGAACGTACGAACATGTTCCTCGAACATCTGTTGCTCTTGAATTTCCACATCTCTAATATTGTTTAAGTTATTGAACTTTACTTGCAATTCAAGCAACCTAGCTTTATAATACTGGGACCTATCTTCTGTTGCCCGAAGTCTGTTAGTTAAATCCAGATTCTGGTCTATCAGTTGGTGAACCATTGCCCCTAGTTGTATCAGGGCATCATCTGTCTCAGGGTTATCCTGTTCCTCGTCTGACTCAATATTTATAATTTCAGGCTCTACATTGGCCTCTAAGGCCTCATTAGTTTCCTCCACCAATAACTCTTCCTCGGGATCTTATTCAAGGTCAGACTCAGAGTCACTAGCTATTATCACCACCGGCACTTGCTCTGGTGTTGGTTGTGGTACAATAGGAGGTGGAACTATTTGCTCCTCAAGTTCTATTAGATCAAGCTGAATTTCTTCACCTGACATCTATATGTAAATAAACAACTTGATTAATACATAATACAAGTTATAAATACACACAACAAATAACAGTGTTATTTAAGTTATATTTTTATTTCATTTGTTGATGAATTTTCGCAATCCATCTTCTTTAAACTCTATATGAGTTATTATTTTTTTTCTGCCTGTCTGATTTACCTAAGGTTATAGCCCAAGGTATCCCGTCCTAAGGTTTCTAACCTACAGCTCTGATACCAACCTGTGACGCCCCCAAATCCGGGTACTTAAAACCCGTACTTGGCGCTACACGATACTATTTATACAAACTGCTTATCAATAAAGATAATAATAATTATTACATCAGATGTATCTATCCCAGGTACGAAGACCTTTAGTAACTTTATTACATGATAGATATTGTATTTCTAAAACAAAAGTCTATCTATTACAACAGCCATCTATAACTACTCTTGTAGCTTTTCCTTGCCTTTATCCTTTCCGGACCCTTCTATGCGTCCTGGCTTAGCTGAAAACATTTATATTCAAAGCAAGAATGAGCATTCAATTGCTCAGCAAGTGATAATAGTTGATCAACACCGTATATCAAGAAATAAATGTTTTCTCTGAGATATGCTTTGATAGCAGAATAAATATTGTAAAGCAACTGAACGATTTTTAAACAACAGTACGATTCGTTTGTCTTTTTGAAACGATATACTGAATTCTGTTACTGAGTGGTCGTAAGAGCATGAACTTTTAGTTTTTCTTTTCTTGAAAAGGTTCTATCAGAAATCTATCTGTGAACCGCTGGTCTTACGGGCACGGTGGGTGATCAGCCCGTTATGCCATGTATTGATCAATACTATCTAATAGAACAACATTTGTGTTCATCGTCACCGTCCCCAGGACGCAACATAAAATTTTTCCCAAGTTAGGGATGTTCTACTCAGTTTGAAGTTCAACCTAAAAGCAAAAAGGATGAACAACTTTATAAATTCTAAAACGATTTCAAGACTTAGTACGAAAGAATTGAAATATTCAAATCTGGGGTCTAGCCAGAACAAATGGCGTAGACCTTCATTAAACTGCAAATGTGTACCGAATTTTATCAAGTACAAATGATCTTACCTTCATTATTTTTCGAAACTGATTAGAATAAAATTATATAACATTATATTATTCATCTATAATTGCGAAACATTTGCTCAAGGTAAGTGAACTTGTTTAATTGAAAGTAAGGAATTAGAGATACTTGCCTTGTCTGTTGACTATTGTAATAAAATTCAGCTTATCTTTCTTGCACGGATCCTATACAATTATATTTACATGAATACATTAGCCACGTCTCATAACATATAACTTATATAGTTATACATTAACTATTCACATTGGTTATCTCATTAGCTTATACTTTGCTTTTTGAGAACTTTTGTATTTTTGTCTAATCTTTTATCCTTTTACTTATGATAATCACTTTTCGCTTTACTAAACTTCGATGTGTTTTTAGTATGTAAATACGTGACAAATTCAATTTATAACCCACTCATAATGTAATATATGAGTATTCTATACTTCTTATACCTCTCGTACATGTACAAGGTGACTTCATAACGTATGTTATGTATTGAGTGCAATAATAACTTGTACAAATAAATTATAGTTTTCATAGCAATTTATAGCTTTATTATTGTGAATTATCACGTTAACTTTTATTGTCTCTCAATATAAGGCTAAACAGCCCCTTGAAGCCATAACAACCCTTTGCTTGACTTAACAGCCTCAAGCTTAGCTTTTAATTCAATTTGATTTATCCAATCATCTTAGTTAATAACATAATATATATATATATATATATATATATATATATAAATAGTACTCAGCCCCAAACTTTGCTTAGTTTTCAATTTTTGTGCATTAAGTCTCATTGTAGCATTTTATCAATCATATTGTGGGCGTAATCTAAATTCTCAGATTTCATTGCATTTTTGTTCATAGTCTAACCCAGATTTCACCACAGAAATCTCTCATTATACTTCCATAAAATCTACATAACACTTCCTTCTCACAACATCCCAACCAAGCATAGCAATTAAAATAATACGAAGTATTATTGAGTCCAAATTTTTTTTTTATGAACATAACAAATAACAACTGACTTACCTCTTGGTTGATGAATCCTTTTTAATCTCTTGCTCTAAGCTTTAGTTTGTTGGACTTTAATCTTTCCCTTGACACTTCCTGGCTTTAATTCTCTTTTAATATTAACTGATGGTTTCAACTTTTGAGGAATTCAATGGTTATCATTTAGAGAGCTTAGTGTTGCTAACTTGTGAGGAAGGGTTAAGCGTACAATTGGTTTGGGACGGAGGAGATTGACAGTGAAAGGAAGACTTTGAATTTTGTTTCTAAGCCTCTTAGCTATTCCTAATCAGATAGTAGATAGCCTCTCTTACTCCTCAAATACATGGCTTGGTGTCTCTTTTGCAGCCTAATTGCTATACACCTCATGCTTAATGTATCTAGTTATCATACACCTCCTGCTTGCATTATAAAAGACTCAGCAACTCTTTTGGTTTAATACCTTAGTATACTTGCATTAGTATATAATATATATACATATATTACATACATATACTACAGTACATATATTACATTTACGTATGTACATATATTACATATATACATATTTTACATACATCAGACTTATAATACACAAATTAATTTATGTATTATATTTACTTAATCTTTTCAATAAAATGGAATTAATGCATTAAATAAAATAATACATTTTGTGAGACGAACCAACTATATTAAAATAATTAATATTCAATTAATTATTTTAATATCATTTATTTAATGAATACTTTAAAATTTTATATGACTAAATATAATTATCCCCTTCCTTCCATAAAATGTTTTCAACAATTTATATATTAAATATATAATTTAATATATATAATTCCCTTTACTCAAATTATAAATTTTAATTCATAAGCTTTGATACCAACATACATATAACATCTATATTGGACATTATATAACTAATATACATACATTTAACAAAACATCAAATATTATTTTATCATTCATGTTATAATTATTATTATAACATAAAAATAATTATCATTATTAATTAAATAAATTTCATTATTTAACTAATTAAAATAAACATCTTAATTCACTAATTTATCAATTAATGAATTATTTATTCATTTCATCATGTAGCTAATTTCAGCTAACTCATTTAATAGTTATTCAATATAATTCTTCAAATAAATGTATACTTTCACAGTTATTATACACATCTAAGTCATCACGAAAAATCACAGCACAAAAATTTTTATGCAGTCAAACACACTTAACATATCTTAAAATATGAAATTTATTTAATATTTTTCTTATTTTAATAATATCTGAATATCCGGATTGTCACATAAACTTTCAACTCTAAAAGTAATCGAGGCGCCTGATTATAAGTCCTCAAACCCGAGAAAGTTACACTTTATCTCTAAAATTGGCGAACGTTATGATTTATTCGACAAAAGCAAAATCTATTATTATTATCTTTATGACATTTTTTGAAACGTTATGCTTTTCGTTAAAAGAAATATGATTATTAGTAAAAATGTCAAACTTTCACTTATACTTAAATATTCTTTGATTTTAAAAGTATGAATTCAAGTGTTGGTTTGCGAGAAATTGAAAAAAAGCATGTTACTTAAAAAATTGCATGTTTACTCTCACTATTATAAATATTGTTGTCTTGGAGTATTAATTTGAATAACTTATGATTCAATGCTAAACATTGGGTCTTAAGGAAAAATTCAAGTTAAAGGCAATCAATAATGCTAAAAAAACTCTATTATGACAAATGACATATAAATGAGTTCTTTGATATAGGAAATAACAAAAAGCTACAAAAGCCATGATCTAAAGGCTAAGATATATCAAACTGAAGAGGGGGCATAACTAAAGCCTCAAAGTCAACAATAGCGCCATGATATCTTGAAGCCCTAAAAGCTCTACCGAAAATAAGTAATTCTCATGATGACGCGAAGTGACCTCCGAACGCGCAGTGCAACAACACAATACCTAGAAGTAAGAAGATCCAGCCCAGCACGAAAAAGAGAAATGTCAAGGCCAACAAGTTATCAACCTCACAACTCATATATCTAAGTCCTCTGTTCATAGAGAACGGAGAGAAAGACTGTGCATCTCAAGAATAAAACTTACAAGTTGAGCTAATAAGAGGGTCTAGAAGGAGGCCTCACGAATATGTAGCCGATCAAGTATCTGTGGGAACCAAACTAAGAGACGCGTGAGACTTTTCTGACTGGAGGAAGAAACCTAAAAATCCCTCAAAGGAACAAGCTCTCCGGTTGGATTGAAGGAAGCTATAGTAGGAGCCACTTGGGAAACAATCATGATATTCATTGGGAGAGGGGCTACACAAATCACGGGCCTAGAGAATGCCTGCAGCTCCACGACATCTTTGTTATTGGGTGGATAGCCGAGGTCACTAAAAGGCGAGGTGGTAGAATCAAGATGAAGAGAGTCAAATAAGGCGAGCCCCTCAACGGGCAAAGAAAGTAAAACATCGATGCCCCCACCCAAAGAACTAACAACTGTACCCTCCCTGTCAGCTGAAGCCTCGGGAGAATCCTTCTGGGGAGGATGGAAATCAACAATAGGTTCCGAAGGATTCTCCCTCGGGGGAGGAAGATTAACTGCCATAATAGCATCAACATCAATATGGGTGTCACCGGTACCCTCTAAGCTGTTATGAGAAGATGTTGTATGTGGGCGTGAAGATGAAACTGTACTAATTACAGCAGGACCTAAGCCCACATCAAACATGGAATCGTCAACATTAAGGCTGACACGATCATCATGAGGTAAGGAGGGCTCGGCAACAATCATGTTATGTCAAGGAGGGTCACAAGTAGTGGAGGTTGCCATCTTAGTTGTCGTACCCATAAGAAATCCAATGGGAACATCATCATTATCATCATTCTTGGCAATCTAAAAACCAGGATCCTCGGCTTTACTTTAGAGCAAGTAACTCTCATCTCCCCGACAGCAGAGGATCCTGGGGGAGGAACTCGAGGAGGTACCCGAGATGAAGTCTGAAAGGATTATGTCATCATGACATCATGAAGTATAATTGTCAGCCTGTCTGAAAGCCTCTATCAAGTATGCAACGTACTCAGTATCCCTAGGAGACAGACTGGATGGGCTACAAGAAGCCGAAGCGATGGCAGGGAGGCTCCAAGATATAACTCAACATAAGCACATAATTCAAAAAAAAGAGGGGAAAATAAGAACGAATGAAAGAAATAGAAGAAAAGGCTTACTGGTAGAGAACATAGACATCCTCTAGGGTAGGGGTGAATTCCCCCTAAGCAGTAACGAATGTGCATGAAGAGGAGCACCAGCGGGAAATCAACACAGTAAGGGTGTCATGATCCTGCTGAATACGTAGATCCCTACATAGCTGAATACAACGATATATTCCCGCGCTCTTTAGTATAGCCTTATACTCAACATTCCCGAGGATCTCGTCAGTCCAATGCTACCATCCTTGAAAACGGCCAGATGAGTCAGACAGGAAGTGAAAGGGTATTATTGTTTCTCTATGCACAGGCGGGGAATGCGACCGGAATGGGGGAAGTCGTCCCAACCTCCGCAAGCCGCGACATAAAGAAACAAGCCTTCTTTCTCTGGTGAATGAAAAGTTGTGCGATCGTAAGTCCTGACTTGCTCCTAAAAAAATGTCAAAAGGCTCAAAAAAGGGAGTCTTTCCCCAATCATTGACGAAGGGAGTTAGCCTGGAAATCTTCAAGTCTTCAGAGCATCCGGTAGACGAGGCCTGCAAGTAAGGAAGACTCCACATAAGGATACTAAGGATGTCAAGTAAAGCATATGAACTTGAGTATGCTTACCATGACAAGGGGAATATGAGATTTGGACTTGAGAATACCTGAAAAGAAGAAGAAATGAAGTCAGAAAAGGATAAAAATCACAATTATGAAAGAAAAATAAGATTTGACATTTTTCTAAAAAACTTCAGACAGTTAAAATGCATCTTTCGGAGTCATTTTATGGGTTATTTTGGTATTTATCATGGCCGTTGTCAATGACTTTTGAAGTACTCGTCGATACGGTCGTTTTGATATATTATGGGTCCCGAGACTCCAAACGGAACAAACGTTATGGTCAAAACAGCGGTCACGATTCCCAATGTTCAATTTTTGGTGACATTTTTCCTTAAGGTTTGCCCCCTAGGGTTCAGGACCCTAGGGTTCGCCCATGCAAGGTCCCGTCGAGGAAAATTAGGGGTACCTGAAAAAAAATTTGGCTTTGTTTCCCCTATAGGGGGCCACCTATAGGGTTCGACCCCCTAGGGGGATTTCTTTTGTGTACCTTGGAAATTCTGATGCTCCACAAATCAATTTTTCAGAACAAATGCTTTTTTGTCGCAATAAATATTGTATTTTTCTTTATTATCCGAGGGAACCCTACCGAGATATAATCCAAGTAACGGGGCTCGGAAGATAAAAGAAAAGCTACAATGACCTGAAAAGAAATGTACGAGAAGCAAGTCAAGAAGAAGTTCGGAAGAAAGTACTCGAATAAACTAAAAAATTAACAGAAAAAGAAGAAGGAAAGATGACTCTATGGGGTTCAACCCTTAGGATTCGGCCCTATAGGGGTAGAAGTGCTTCCTTACCTCTTTCCCAATATGAGAAACGTTTGCTTGACAACTTCTTGGTGATCTTCAGACTTGAAGGAGGAGAGAAAATGCCAAGACAAAAAATTGCACGATGAAAAAAAAAGCCTAAGTGACTTGGGAGATGTATATATTCAAACTACACGCTTAGAATAGCAAAGGAAGCAACCTTTATTTTCCTCTTAAGGAAGATTTCGAAATATAAAGATAAGTTTATTTGAGTATACTTCTGAATAAAAATATATATTTTTGAAATTTGTTTAGATTTGATATTTTAATAGGAATTTCGAAATATATATATATATATTTGATATCTGATATTTTATTCTTAACAATAGGAAAATTTCGAAATTAATATATATATATATATATATATATATATATATTAAGGAAAAAGATCTTGCTTTATAAAACTCTAATAAAGGAAGATTTTGTTTCCAAATAATAAAATAAGATTTGATTATTGGATTTTATTTAGTGATATCTGATGATCTTTCTTGTTTTAATTCTCAAAAAATAAGTAAATAAATAGTGAGCAAGATGTGGAAGCTTTCAGATGATCTACCAAGAGGTCCAAGGAAGAGCTCTTCTAGGTCTTGCTTTCCTACGGTTTAACCCTAATAGTTTGGCCCCTAGGGGTTCCCTCTTCTAGAACTCTTATGTTCAAGACTTTAACAAGTGGAGTCACACAAAATCATTCAAAAGCTTGGAGTATTTTGCATGAGCGTCTCTCAGGAATCGTGACTCTCGCGCAGGGGGCAAATGTAGGCCCAAGTGCATATTAGGGTTCACATGACCTAATTGAAATAAATGTACAAATTAGGGTTTATAAAAAACCTAATTAAATGTACAAATTAGGGTTCATGTGACCTAATGGTTCATGTGACCTAATTAAATGTATAGATTAGACAAAAATAAATGTGCTAGACCCAGGGAAGTCTCCACGTGTTTCAAGGCAGAAGACTCGTGGATGCGACCCATTTTGGGAATTGATTGAGGGATTGGATTGGTGGCTAGAAGAACAGGGCAATTTGGGCATTACTTTGATGATTAAAGGGCATTTATGGAATTTTCCCTTTAAAACATAATTAAAGGGTATTTCGGGAATTTTTCTTAAAACATGTGCCTGACCTGTGATTATTTCTCAAGAAAACCCTATAAATAGCCCCTCTATTCTAGGAAAAGGGGATCGCTCTCAAGATATTACACTTAGACTTTTGGAAGCTCATTGTATTTGGAACTCTCTCCCAACTCGAAGACTCAAGAAGGCTCTTGGAATCCCTGCTACCCTAACCCGGTTTCCGAATTCTGAGAGTTCTGCCACGTGTCATTGGAGTAATCGCTCACCTGTTCTTCTCCCATCTTCAATCAATCAATCAATTATGTGCTCTTCATGGATTTTTCTCCTCTTCAGCTAACACGAAACCCTAACCCTAGCAAGACGTAATTTCCTTGCCCACAATAATCAAATTATATTATTTCATAATATAATTTTCAACTTAATAATATTCAGTTTGCTTCCTTTTCATAACAATTTCATTTATTCTTTTCAATGGTTTAATTAACTATTAGACCTCATTTCTCAATATATAAATATATATTTCTCTTCTAAATTTACATTTAATCTCTTCACACCAAATCATATATTTCAAAATATATAACACATATATATATATTTATTCAAATTCGACACGTCTCATATTAAGAATTTTATTTATTAAATCTTTATTTAATAATTACTGAAAATCTGGGTTATCACAGTTTATGAGCTTTTGAAGGAGAGAGAGGCAATTGTATCAGCTTCTAGTGGCTTATTAAAGCAACCGTTCAAACACTATAAATAAAAGCTTTTTTCCGACCAATTTTTTCGTTGGAAATAGCCTTATTCCGTCGGAATTAAGTTTTTTTGACAGAAACATCCGTTAGAAATGCTGTCAAAAATAAGCTTGTCGAGAGTCGAGAATAAATTATTTCAACGGACTTAATTCTGACAAAATTTCTGTCTGGAATAATATAATTTCGACCGAATTTATGTCCGATCGAATTTTTCATCGGAATTATACTGCCACATGGAAATTTATTATTATTTTTGATGGGGGCATATTTCTGATGGAAAAATAATATTCTGTCGAGATTAATTTTATTTTTTTAAAAAGTAATTTTTTATTATAAAAATTCAAGATTTTAATCCACAATTTTGTATTTATACCTGTTTTAAGCCAGTTTTCTCAACAATATACATTCATATCTAAACAACGCAATCATCCAAAATTTTGTACTTGTACCTGTATTAAGCTAGTTTTCCCAACAATATACATTATATCTAAACAATGCAATCATCGGAGGAGCAAAATGTACATCTAATCTATAATTAAACTAACTACAATAAAACTAATTATAATATACATCTAATTTATAATAAAACTAACTACAATAAAATCAAAATAAAAGTAGTAACTAGAATGTACATCTAATCTAAATATATAACCTGCAGCTAGTACTACCGTCGGTATGTGGGGAATCATCGGAGGGGCCAGGTCGACGCTATTAATCCGGTGTATGAAAATCATCAGCAGCATCCCGATCCTCGCCGTCCTCGCCATCTCGCTCAGCATCGCTACCCTATTGATACAATTACAAATAATAACTATTGGTAAACATAAATAAGAATTAAAGAAAACAAATAAATAATAATGAACAAGCGAAATATACAACTTAAAATAAATAAGATACCTGAATAAGCCCGAGCTGCCGCAATAGCGAGCTAAAAGCCTCCAAGAGTAAGGTAACTACCATCCGTATCATATCGTCGCAGATCACGACGAACTGCTGTGGTGGGATCCCCGTAGTATCGAAAGTGGCCTTAGCTGCGATATCCTGCGCAAGCTGATACAGACAAGCACGGGTAGGCAACACCTACTGGCGAAAGATGGGACCGGTACCTAAGACCTCCGTCACCAACGTTATAACCCTCTGGAATATGACATCATCCAAGCTAGCTCCCGTATGAGATGGTCCAACAGCTGGTCTCGAGCACTGACGCTGGATACACCATAAGGTCATTTATTTATTGCTATAACAACCTCTAGCAAAACACAAAAATTAAACATTATTAAAGTTGCGCACAAGCACGAAACCAACCAACTTACTGTGAGAGGAAAACTTAGTTTCAGTAAAGTTGTAACTTGTCATAAACTTAGTTGGACAACTTAGTTAATGCATCCTTAAATTTTTAGTTATTGTTTATAAGCTTTTGAAGGAAAGAGGCAATTGTATCAGCTTTTAGTGGCTTCTTAAAGCAATTATTCAAACCATCTCCCATGAATGCTTGTAATTCAACGTCTAGACCATGAGAAGTCACTGCAATAATCATGCTATTCACTCCCATATCTGGAAGCACTTGAGTTGCCTTTTAAGAGAACTATGTGTTAGATTGACAAAAATTAATATAAAGGTAATTTTAATGACAAAAGGAGGGCATATATAAAATCATGTGGTCCCTAAGTGGTGGGTGTTTGCTAGCCGACTAGACTACATTCAGCTCTAAAAAACATATATAGATAAATTTTTCATGTGGTCCCGTATGTGATTTTTCTACAATTAATATTAGGCGAGTATATTTAAAAACTATATTCAAACATAGAAAAGTAACCTGAAGACCATTCATGATATGCATATCTAGGTCTATAAGAACAAGATCAAAATATTCTCTAGCTGTGGCGCCCCCAAATCCGGGTACCTTGAACCCCAGATCTGGTACGTCACGATACATCATCTTCATACCTACTCTATAACTAATGCGGAAAATATAAACATATATTATTTATTTCATAGAATTCTATAACATTTCCTAAGGTCTACAACCTTTATCTTGATACAATCCTTTAATAACGTACATAAGGTTTACATAAGTAACTTACATCCAAATAACTTAATAGTTAACGTGCATATCAACCTAATCTGGTCCTTTGTATTTGCCTCTATCCTTCCTCGAACATTCGTCTTAATCTGAAATATTTTATCATGATATAGCAAGAGTGAGCAACTACTTTGCTCAGCAAGTTTAAATACAAAGAAGATATATCATGATTGAAGGAAAGAATAAGCTTTGGAATTTCTTAACAATATAATAATTGTGAAAGAGCATAAATCAAAACTTCAATGATTGAATGACTGAATTCAATAATACAGGGTATCAATAATGACCATGAACCAATTTAACTGAACCTTAAGGTAATGAAGGTGATCAGCCTTTCATACTTGATGAACATATGCAACATGCACTAAGTGCGAATCAATAATCATAGATGTGGAATAATCAACAATAATTATCCACTAACATGCTTGAAAGATAATAACTCGAGTTTGAGTTAAGGAACTTGCACAGAATAAATATCTGAGTAAGTTTAGGAAACTTGCCTTGATTGAAGATTACCGCTAAAATTTAACTTAACTTCTCTCCACAAATCCTACACAATTGTATTTACATGCACACACCATTAGATAATTAAATATGTCGCAAAACATGCATTTATATTCATTATCCATAAATATTAATTAACAAAAATTAATATTATTTATACTTCATTTAAAACCAATCTTGGTTCCTTTAGAAACTTTATTAATAAATAATAAGGGTCTCACACATTTTAAGATGTAAATATTTTACATCTTGAAGCTTAAACCATTTATATTTCATTTCAGAAATATCTTTTAACTTTGCTCGCAAATTCGGAGTTTAAACAGCTAATACATGGCTTTTATAGTAAAATACAATTTACTATATTATTACTTTAATTTAAATAATTGCTATATTAGTTTATGCTAGCTTATTTTATAATTCACGATGTTCGGGTTTTATATCTTGACATAATGTATTAACTATATACACCCCGATATATTTCTATTTTAGCTTCGTTTATAGATTAGACTTTAATTCTAAAGTCTCGTGATGTTCATGTCTCATAACTTAAGACATCTTAAATCATTTTTTTAATTAAAATCTATTACGCTTGTCTTATATATATAGTTCGGGACAACGTAGCTTAACGTTGGCCAACTACTCGACTTTTGAAAACCAACACACTTTGTTTTACATTACAATACTATTCATTTTAGGTCGTTCACATTTTATAAATTAAACAACGTGTCCAAACTTTTAATCTTATTCGTTACTGTCCCAATCTAGACAGTAAAGCTCGTCTGCTTTAGGTTAGTTCTGATTTAGTTAACATCCAGACGGGTAAAACCTGTCCACTTTGGTGTCTGCTTACTAACAAAACCTACTGCAGGTGACCTTATCCTAATCCAGACAGTTTAACTCGTTTCATTTTGGTGTATGTTTTAGGCTAAATTTATTTTGTTGATAATCCAGACAGCTAAGACCTGTTCGTTTTGGTGTCTGCTTTAGAACAAAACTCACTGCATACGCAGTTAGCAACTGGGCTGTTTTACGTTTTCTCGCACCTACTTTGCGACTTCATAACTTGTTCGTTCCTTATCGAAATAAGTCTGATCTTGAGCCTACGGCTTCCTTATATTACAGACTACAAAACCTATAGAAAATAACCCATTTTCATAATCTTTAACTACCTGAAAAACTGACTCTAAAGTCAGTGTACCTACTGATTTTCTAACTTTTAACTAGTTTTATAAAAAAATTCGCCATGCCTTCGTTACTTAAGCTTTTTCCTCCATTCCAATTGGGTGATGTTCATAACTCATAAGAGTATATCATAACACCCTGGAACCAAAATTTTTAGATTCGGAACATCACAACAAAAAGCCCCATATTAGTCCATTAAGAGTCCACTAATTAGGATTCCATCCTTTTCGCATAGGTTTTGATTTTTTTTTGATCATTTTGTTAACTAAACATGCATGCTTAAGGTGATTTAACAAGGTTTACTCCTTTATATCCACCTTATAACTTCAAGATCCACTATGATCTTCACTTATCAACAACCACCAATAACTAGTCAACTCCAAAGAAATAAAATCAAAGAGATAAAAAAAATAAATTAAGGTTCTTACCTTTTGTCTTCTTCTTTCCTTTTTTTTCTTCTTCTTATTCTTCTTCTTTTTGATGATCAAAGCTCCAAGTTGATCCTAGTCCTCTTTCTCTTCTCTTTGATCCGCCCACTTCTCTCTCTCTCTAACTCTCTAGTTTTTCTCTTGCTTTATTTTCTCTCTCTTCTCTTACTCTTATCTTCTCTCTCTCTCATCCCTTCATCCTTATCTTTTTTTTCTTCATTTTGGTTTTAATTATCCCATATGTTGAATAACCAACACATGACACATGCCCCTTTACTTAGTCATTAAGAGAGGTGAGTCCCCACCTTATCCACACCACAAGACTTAACCATTAAGCAAATGAATCATCACATTATCCCTCCACCATGTGTCCGAATATACATTCCCTCCTTATCACTTCCTCATTTGTTTTCTTTCCTTTTCTTTTTATTCATTTATCATCTTATTCTTCCACCACTTTGACCTAATTTTGACTTTCTCAATTGGGCTTGGTTTATTAACTAGTTTGGGCTTTACATTGGACTTCCTTTTTGGGTCTTAATAAAATATACTCTTGGACTTTTATTAAATCTATGCTTGGGCTTTTAATAAAATTAACACTTAGGCTAGTAAATTAACTAGCCCATTTTTAATTTAATTTATTTGTTTCTTAAATAACATAATAGTTGCATTGGATAATTTAAAATCACCCAATAATTAGTAACTAAATTTTAACTCTTAAGTTACTAATTCATCCTCTTTAAAATGTTTTACCCATATGGAAAAAATATAATTCATATAACCCATCTTTGATATATAAATTATATAGAACATAACATATCATACCTGAATTACATATTTACAAAATAAATATGTTAGACATAATCTTCTTATGCAAATACAATTATCTACATACCCAAGATATTATAATAAATATAATATCCTTACCTCATTAACGTAAATTCAATTAAAAATGTATTGACTTTCTTAATATATTAAATAAATATATTATCCTTTATTTCTTAAAATAATTCATATAAGAATTTATTCCAATATCCTTGGGTAAAAGTATATATAAATATTATATATACCTTAAACCACCCCATACAAATTCTTATGCAAGTTGTTCATAACAATTTCATTTCCTCGCGTAAAATATGCATTTCATTTTATTTTTCATATAAATGGAAATTTATTCAATAAAAAAAATATTACAATTAAAATAAATATTCTCTCTTTATTAAAATAATTCAATGCTAGAATTTATTTTAATATCCTTATACAATATTTTTGTATACTTAAACTAATTATTTCACTTCTTACTATAAATTGTTTCATAACAATTTATTCACACGTAATAAATATATATATATATATATATATATATATATATATATATATATATATATCACGTATAATAAAATACAAATTTAATTACTCAATTCTTATTTTAATATTTTTCGGGAAATTCGAATTATTTTCTTTTCCCTTCTATAAATTGTTTTCAACAATTTAATTGTAGTAAATATCATAATATAATCACTACATCAGAAACATACATACATTACATCCAATAACGTATTATATAATTTCTTCAATAAAATGGTGGTTATACATTAAGTATATTTAATGCCACCAAGTTACCACATTAAAATTATTTTAATATTATAAATTATTTTAACTTATTTTAATCTTACTCATCTCATTTCCTTTAAATAAATTGCCCCTACAATTGCTTACATATAATAAATATATAATACTAATATATTTACTATACACCAAAAGCACATATTACATAGTTCATATTCACTTATACAGTACAATCTCACTTCGAACTCCAGGTCTTGTATCTTAACCTTTATTTAATCATTCAAGATTTTATTAATAAATCTTATAAATTTTTGGGTTGTCACACCAGTGTGATACAAATCAACAACTTTTAATTTGTCCATCTTTTGCAACAGAGGTTTTGAATCTAAACATACTCAAAAGCACTTTGTGGATTCTTCGGATAATAGCGTCATCATCAACAATGAGAGCAGCGAATTTATTGGCCATCTTATCCTTCTTAATTATATCTTGTTTGCTCAAAAAAAATTTCCTTCTACTTTATGGATATGTGAAGTATAATGAGAGCGGAGAATTTGTTGGCCATCTTTTCTTTCTTGATTATATCCTGTTTGTACAAAAAAAAATTCCTTCTGCTATATGGATATGTGAAGTATTTGCTAAGTTAAATATCTTTTTTTCTAATATTTTTTGTTTTCTCAAATATAGTCTAATTCTTCGCTTTGCATTTTTATTTAAACAAGTCCAATAACCCGTACGAAACACGAGCAGGATGCGTAAAATAAATTTGTCTAATTATTAAGATATCCAATTGAATATGCATGTCATTGATCTCAAAATTCTATAATAAAAAAATTGATTTGAAACAAACACTTGTGTAGAACCTATTACCTTAATGTTAATCCATTCTTTGCTATAGAACAAAACATGAAAACAAATAAATCAACATAGAAAATTTAAATTCTTAGATGCAGAAATAGGAAAAATATTAAAGACTACGAAGTAGTACTATTAAGCTATGAAAATAATATTACCACTTGAGTACTTGACAACGTGATGTAATCAGAAAGCTGAAGAGCTCAATCAAACTAAAAAAATGTATGTACCAATAGTTACAGCAACACAAGTATCGTGGTTATATAGAAATTGAAGCCAAGTGATTTTCAGATTTGAAACAAACACTAGTAAATCCATTCTTGTTTTGAAACAAACAAGAATGGTAATCCATTCTTTGCTATAGAACAAAACATGAAAACAAATAAATCAACATAGAAAATTTAAATTCTTAGATGCAGAAATAGGAAAAATATTAAAGACTACGAAGTAGTACTATTAAGCTATGAAAATAATGTTACCACTTGAGTACTTGACAACGTGATGTAATCAGAAAGCAGAAGAGCTCAATCAAACTAAAAAAATGTATGTACCAATAGTTACAGCAACACAAGTATCGTGGTTATATAGAAATTGAAGCCAAGTAATTTTCAGATTCAGTTTAAGAAAACCATGTATACTAAATGCTCAAGTTTTATAGATTTTATTCTTAGATTTTTCTTAAAAGTGGAGGAACAGAAGATTTAAACATAATCTCGTACGAAGATTTTTCTTCTACTTTATGGTTGTTGCGTGTGTGTGTGTGTGTGTGTATATATATATATATATATATATATATATATCTGTTCCATTAAATATAATTTTTTGCTGATCTTTTCTACTTTTTTAAATATAGTCTAATTCTTGAGTTTGCTGTTTTATTCAAACAAGTCCAACAACCGGTGCGAAGCACGGGCAGTACGTGTGAAAAAAATTGTTTAAAGATAAGGAAAAAAAGTTACAACGGAATCTTCATACAACTAAGTATTTGGCTAGATATAAGCCTTTTGAGTCTCACAACCATAAAACTACTACACCATAAAGTCATTTATTTGTACTTTTAACAACCTCTAGCAAAACACAGAAATTAAACATTATTAAAGTTGCACACAGTCACACAACTAACTTATTGTGAGAGGAGAGCCTAGTTTCATTAAAGTTGTAACTTGTCATAAACTTATTTGGAAAACTTAATACATACTTAAACTTTTAGTTATTGTTAATGAGCTTTTGTAGGAGAGGGGCAACTGTATTAGCTTATAGTGGCTTCTTAAAGCAACCGTTCAAACCAACTCCCATGAATACTTATAATTCAGCGTTTACACCATGAGAACAATCATGCTATTCACACCCATATCTCCAAGCACTTGAGTTGCCTTTTAAGAAAACTATGTGTTAGATTGACAAAAATTAATATAAAGGTAATCTTAATGAAAAAACAAGTGGATATATAAAATCAAGTGGTCCCCAAAAGGTAGGTGTTTGTCAGCTGACTAGGCTACATCCAGCTCTAAAAGACATATATAGATAAATTTTTCATGTGGTCCCGTGTGTGATTTTACTACAATTAATAGTAGGAGAGTCTATACAAAAACTATATTCAAACATAAAAAAGTAAACTGAAGATCACTCATGATATGCATATCCAGGTCTATAAGAACAAGATCAAAATATTCTCCAGCGTGATACAGATCAACAACTTTTTGTCCATTTTTCGTAACAGAGGTTTTGAATCCAAACTTGCTCAAAAGCACTTTGTGGATTCTTCGGATAATAATGTCATTCAGCAACAATGAGACCAGAGAATTTGTTGGCAATCTTTTCTTCCTTAATTATATCATGTTTGCACAAAAAATATAATTTTCCTTCTACTTTATGCATATGTTAAGTATTTGTTGCGTTAAATATCTTTTTTCCTAATATTTTTTATTTTCTCAAATATAGTCTAATTCTTTGCATTGCATTTTTATTTAAACAAGTCCAATAACACGGTGCGAAGCACGAGCAGGATGTGTAAAATAAATTTGTTTAATTATTAAGATGTACAATTGCATACGCATGTCATTGATCTCAAAATTCTATAATTAAAAAGAAACAAAATTTGATTTGAAACAAACACTACATATTGCCTTAATGTTAATCCATTCTTTGCAATAGAACAAAACACGAAAACAAATAAATTTACAAAGAAAATTTAAATTCTCAGAGGTAGAAATAGGAAAACTACTAAAGATTATGAAACAGTACTATTAAGCTATAGAAATAATATTACGGCTTGAGTGCTTAACAACGTGATGTGGTAAGGAAGCTAAAGAGCTGATACAAACTAAAACAAATGTATGTAGAAATAGTTACAACAACAAAAGTATCGTGGTTATATAGAAATTAAAGCGAAGTGATTTTCAGATTCATTTTAAGGAAACCATGTGTACTAAATGCTTAAGCTTTAGAGATTTTATTCTTAGATTTTTCTTAAAAGTGGAGGTAACGGAAGATTTAAAAGTAATCTCGTCGGAAGATTTTTCTTCTACTTTATGTTTGTTGCGTATTGATATGTTGCATTAAATATATTTTTTGCCGATCTTTTCTACTTTTTTAAATATAGTCTAATTCTTGAGTTTGCTGTTTTATTCAAACAAGTCCAACAACCTGTCTCAACTAATTACTTCGCTAGATATAAGCCTTTTGAGTATCACAACCATAAAACTACTACACCATAAGTTCATTTATTTGTAGTTGTCTCACAATCATAAAGCTACTACACCATAAGTTCATTTATTTGTAGTTTTGTCAACCTCTAGCAAAACGCAGAAATTAAACATTATCAAAGTTGCACACAAGCACACAACAAACTTACTGTTAGAGGAGAGCTTCAGTTAATTAAAGTTGAAACTGTAACGCCCCCCGAACCCCGGTCTACCTTCAAACTCGGGTCCGGTGCATCACGGTACTATCCGTTCAACAAAATCTTAATTATATGAATGTAATTATAATATTATTACATCATATCTCTTCTAGTGCCAAGTTCTAATGTCTTTATATCTTCAAATTATAATACAAATGAATAATACATCATTAAAAATATTGCAATTAAATCACATTGCACACATCTATACAATTAAGTCCCCATCCTTAGCGTATTCCTTTCCCTTAACTTCTTCTGACCCTTTAGGTCCTTCTTCTCTAACTGTAAATGTAATGACCCGGATTTTCAAAAAAAATATTAAAAATAAGAATTTAATAAATAAAATTCTTATTTGGTGGTATGTGATGTGATATTATATTACATAAGTCAATACGTGTTATGCAATATGTGATTTTTGTGAATAATAAATATATTATTATTATTATATATTTATTATTTCATGTAAATAAATTGTAGAATCAATTTATTATTAAGAAATGAGATGAGTATAGTTTAACCTCCATTTTATTGGGTGAAATGTATGCATGTTTTGTAATATAGTGAATATATTATTGTATTTGATATAGTTAAATAAATTGTGAGAAAACAATTTATAGAAAGAAAAGAAAATATTTGAATATATTATTATATATTTGTTTTGGATTTGAAATAAATTATGAAAATTAATTTATTTAAAGAGACGAATAGCTTTAAAGATACAAAACTTTTGTATCTATTAATGAACAAACTAAAATAATTTATAATATTAAATTATTTTAATAGGAGTATGATGTAAATAAATTTTTATAAGTAATTTATAGATGGACATTAAATTTAAATTATATTATGAAATAATATAATTTGATTATAAAGTCTTGTAATGAGTTTGTTATGAATTAATTTCATGAGCAAGTTAATTAATTCACTTAATTAAATTGGTGAATTAAGATAATATTTAAATTGTTAAATATATTAAAGTAATATATTTAATGAATAGAACTAAATTGTTAAAGACAATTAATTTATGGGATGAAGAAGATGCTTAAAGTTAATTATACAAAATTTATTGTGTATATTAAATAAGTAAATTAAAATAATTAATGGAATATTAATTATTTTAATTAGTCCGTTACGTTAAATAAGGTGGATTGAAATAATTTATGATATTAAATTATTTTAATAAAATAAAGTTATTGCATTAAATAAATTATTTCTATTTAATGTATAACTTTTATTTTTATGAAAAAGATTTTGGTGTAATAATTAATTACGCGATAAATATGGAAGGGTGTGTAATAAGTGAATTAAATTAATTTAAGATATTAAATTATTTTAATAAAGTGAAAATTATTGCATGTATTTGTTGATAATGTTGTATAAATAAAAAAAACATATATTCAAGGTATACAATATATTTGTATGCGTTAGGTGGCATGTATTAAAATAATTTGCGGTAATAAATTATTTTGATATATTTAAATTAATGCATTAAATAAATTATTTTTATTTAATGTATAGCATCCATTCTTGTGGAAAAGATTTATGGATATTTTGTCATGATATTTAAAATATGTCATGTATATTTAATATACATAATATTTAGTGCGATAAGTACAGAGGATATATTATATATTTCTAATATAAATAAATTGTTGAAAACAATTTATGGAAGGAATGAGATGATTAGATTTAATTATATAAAATTAATTGTATACATTAAATAAGTGAATTAAAATAATTAATTGAATATTAATTATTTTAATTGGTTCGTTACATTAAATGTGTTATTTTATTAAATGGATTAATTCTATTTTATTGGAAGGAATTTATACATGTGTGTATTTATAATACATTAAAATGTGTTAGATGTATATACGTATATATGTATGTACTGTATATGATATATTATGTATATATGTGGAATGGGAGTGCAGTAAAGTAATATATGTATATGTATGTGGTATGGTGGAAAAATATTTTATGTGATGTAATATATTATATAAGAAGTAAAGTAGTGTATGTAATATACATATCCTGTACGAATATGCTGGGATCAAGGAATCAATCTATGATGCTAAGTAATGAGTCATTTTTTTATTAAGCAGGAGGTGTCAAAATAATACTTCATTATCAGGACACGTAGCATGCAGTTGATAAGTTAAGACAACTAAGTAATCAAAGTTAAACCATTCTCAGTTCCTTTTTCATTTCATCCGTTCCATTCCCCTTTTTCTCTAACTGTTAAATTCCATACCACTCAAAGGCTCACCAAACTTCTCCCAATTTCGGCGAGCATCAATAGTTTCGGCCAAGAAGTGAAGTAGGGAGCTGAATTGAAAAGAATTGAGGATAAGGTGCAGCCTAAAGGAGGGATTAAATTCATTCAACTACAAGATTGAACCACAAATTTAGTAATTGCATCCAGCAAGCAAGGTTATTCGATGAATGATAAAATACAGTGGATGATAACCATTAGATGACGGTTATACAAAGGACGTATGATAGACATATATCGTGAATTGGTAAATGCAAATTCAGGCAAGTTTTTCACTTCTGTCATGTTTTGTGGATTTAATTTTATTTATGTATCACATTAAATATTCATGTGGGTGTTTAATTAAGTACATAACATGGTCTATGAATTGTCAAAGTCAAAATATGACTAAATCAATTGGGTTATGGAACTCAATTTATATGTGATACTTGATGGCATATATGGTATGTTGTAATTCGATATTTTGAGATATAGAATGTATGTGTTGATGCATTGTATAGAATTTTATGATGTATAAATGATATGCATAGTAGAAGAATTGTGTTGTGTATAGTGAATATAAAGTTTTGTGGTATGTGAAACATGATAGACTGTCAGACTTGCTGGGCTGTCGAGCTCAATCTTGCAAAAATAAATTTTTTTGCAGGTTAATGATACAATGCAATATTACTTGTTATACGGATGATGAAGGTTGATCGACGTACGAAATGAATACATTTTCTTAAGTTAGAAATTGTATAAAGCTATGATTGATAGTTTTGATATATGTAACTGGCAGCTATGTATAGTTTAAAATATTCAATATAGAATATTTGTTCTGGAAGTATTGTAATCATTACTTTATAAAAATAAAGTGATATATTGACATTACTATATAAGAAAGAATTTGTATAGAGGATATGAGTTCTATATATTCGTATCTACTCTGATAAATTAAATGAATATGATTTTGAGATAAAAGAGAATCGTAAAGGTTGCGATTCAGGGAACGAATGAAAGATAAAAAGAAAAGTTCTTAAATTATTCGCATTTTTAGCTATTATTTCATCTTTGTATGATGTAAAGCTAAAACAAGATAGTATTTAATGCACAAGGTCGGGATTAAGATTAGTCCTAATTTTGGATTAAGTTGGTCCCGATTTTGGGGGCGTTACAGTAAAGATTTTAAAATTGTGCAAGAGTGAGTATTTAATTGCTCAACAAGTCATTACAGTTGAATAAACAACAAAATCAAGAATCAAATATTCGTTCTATGAAAACTTCGATAACTGAACAATAATGAAGCAGCTTGAATAAACATGAATAAATTAGATTCCTTCTATTTTTAAACATCAACAACATTTACTCACATAACATATTATTGCACGGGGTGCAATCCATACTAATGCTTGTCCAAATTATTTGATTTGGCACTACTAACTTATCACAATTCAAGAATTATTACAATTCATATTTCACCAATAAATATTTTGACTGGAATAGTTTAACAAATCGAGTTAAGCCGAATAAAATGACAATAACTTTTTTTCATAGTTTATATCACATCATACGATGAATTTCATGTAGCAAATAAAATTTCACAATTCAAACTCATGTCTTGCACAGAATAATAAATTTGTAGAAGATCATACAATACTTGCATTCGATACAATATTTGAATGAAAGTAGAAAACTTGTACAGAATAATATCTGAGTAAGTTTAGAAAATTTGTCTGAAGCGTTCTTTAATAAATACTTTAAAAACGTCCTTCAAATATCCTACACATTTAATTAATAATAACATACCAATTAGTCACATAAAGACTTTACATATTGGTTTACATAACATTATTACTCATTTTAGGTTGTTCGGGCTTTGTAATTTACGTAACGCGATAACCTTTCAAAAATGTCCCTTGGCATTGGGGCGTTCGAGAAACACCACGACCCTCATAACGACTCCTTATGTTGGTTTATATCCATTATTATTTATTTTATAATATTTATTATTATTATTTTTATTCTTAATTAGTTTGGAATATTTTAGAACAATTGTCAAAATATTGCATGTCGTTGCGACACGGCACGACAACAGGCCCGAGACATGCCCGATGCCACACAACATTGCCCAACATGCCTCGACTTGCACCACGTCGCTCGACATCCCTCAACATGCTTTGACACGCACCACGTCGTGCGGCGTTGTACAACATGTCTTTCTTGACTGTTCTGACCCCCCCTCCTTTCGACCGCATAACTTGGTTGTTATAAGTCGGAATTAGTCCGTTCTCACATCATTTTCTTCCTTATAACATCTACTAAAAATCCCTTTGGGTGGAATTTTTTTTAGACATATTTTCAGGCCGAAAATGTGGCCTCAAAAACCTACTGACGGCTAACTTTCTGTTTCTGGCAGATTTGACTTGTCTCCTTCCGAAAGGCATAACTCTCACCTCCGGGCTCAGAATGAGGTCAATCTTACGTCTACAGCCTCCTTATTCAACATACTATATAGCCCCCAAAAGAAAAATATTTTCCAGCAAGCCAAACGGAACATAAATCTTTTCAAAAATCAGGGTCACACTAGTTGTTTTTAGCTTTTAATTAGGTTTACAAAAAAATTCGCCATGACTTCGTTATACAAGCTTTTACCTCCGTTCCAATTGGGTGATGTTCGTAACTCCTAGGAGCATGATACAACACCCTAGAACTTAATTTTTACATTTGGGACACCACAACAAAAGGCCTCCAAAACAGCCCTTAACAGTCCATAGTTCATCCTTATGCATAGGTTTATATTTTTTTCATTTTTGTTCCACTTTTCATGTTATTTACCGGTAGTTTACATATATAAACCACTTTATATCTTCATGATCCTCCATGATCTTCTAACAAACAACAAAAACCACCAACAAAATATTTTTATAAAGCTTAAAAAGAAAAAGAATGGAAAACTAGGGTTTTTATGGTTTACCTTCTCTTGATTCTTCTTTGTTCTTACTTCTTTACTAAGGCTTGATGATCAAATCTTAAAGCTTGCTAAATGCTTGCTCTTCCTTCTTCCACTTCCACCTGTGGACTCTCTCTTTCTCTCTATTCTCTCTCTTTTTCTTGGATGAAAAAAAAATGAAGAAATGGCTAAGTGTTAGGCTAGATTAATTGAATCCTCCACCAACTAACTCAACCATGCCCAATGTTGGATTAACTTATGTGAGGTTAGGGGACCAAATGATGGTTTAAGGCTTTGTTTGGTTGCAAAAATCTTGTGGGAGGGAACATACATTTAATGCTTGGTTTAATTAGATAGAAACTTACTATATTTGGCAAGTGACTCGCCAACTTGTCCCCCCCCATCTCTCTTGCCCGATTCCTCCCATTCTTCTCTCACTTTTTCAAATTCAATTCACCTCATGTTTAATTGCTAGCTTGTGACACATGGCCTCTTTGCTTACTTGCTAAGACTTTCCATAAATGAAAAGTCTAAGCTCTTTCTTTGATTGGTCCAATACACTTCACTTGGATTGAATTACTACTTAGTTAGTTTAACTAGGTTTTCTTTTCCTAGTTCGGTTACTCCAACTAGTTAGTTAGCCGTAATCATTGACTTTGACTATCGTATTTCTACCGTATAATTTTCATATTATACTCGTATTATTCTCATATTCTACTCGTATAATAATTTGTATTATACTCGTATTATTCTCAAAAATTCAGTCGACAGGTTGAAAAACCGTGAAATTCGTTTTCGAATTTTATTAGAGATTACATCTCGTGACATCATATAAAAACTATGGCGTTCTTCAAAAAAATTGAAAAACGGAAAAGGCGTTTTAAGCATGAATAGTGATTTTTCGTCTTTTTCCCGAAAAACTTTTATTGAAGATATCATCTATCTTCCCTACATAAATACTATTACGTAATTCCGAATTTCTCAAAAAACACACAAAAACGATTTCTGCGTTTTATGAATAGTGTTTTAGCGTTTTTCTCAGAAAATTTTATTTTCTTCTAAAAATCCCAAAACTCATACATAATCACATAATACGTAAAATAGGTCATTAGTCGACCTTAAATCACATATACAGAACAATATTCATAAAAATTTATTTTATTAAATAATATTCTTAAACCCTAATTACAAAGCTATTCGATTTCTCGGGTTGCCACTGTAACTTGTCATAAACTTATTTGGACAACTTAGTTAATGCATATTTAAATTTTTAGTTATTGTTTAATGCATCCTTAAATTTTTAGTTATTGCTTATGAGCTTTTGAAGAGAGAGACAACCGTATCAACTTTTAGTGGCTTCTTAAAGCAACTGTTCAAACTAGCTCCCATTAATGCTTGTAATTCGGCGTTTAGACCATGAGAAGTCACTCCAACACTGATGTTATTCACTCGTATATGAAAACTATGTGTTTAATTGACAAAAATTAATATAAAGGTAATCTTAATGGAAAAACGAGGGTGTATATAAAATCATGTGGTCCCTAGAGGGTGAGTGTTTGCCAGCCGACTAGGCTACGTCCAGCTCTAAATAACATATAGATAATTTTTTCATGTGGTCCCGTATGTGATTTTTCTACAATTAATATTAGGCGAGTATATTCAAAAACTATATTGAAACATAAAAAAGTAACCTGAAGACCATTTATGGTATGCATATTCATGCCATAAGAACAAGATCAAAATATTTTCCAGCGTGATAAATATTCATGTCCATAAGAACAAGATCAATTTTTTGTCCATCTTCCGCAACATTGGTTTTGAATCCAAACTTGCTGAAAAGCAGTTTTGTGGATTCTTCGGATAATAACATGATCATCAACAACCATGACAGAGAATTTGTAGGCCATCTTTTCCTTCTTAAGTATATCCTGTTTGCACAAAAAACATTCCTTCTACTTTATGGATATGTTACGTATTTGTTGCGTTAAATATATTTTTTCCTAATATTTTGAATTTTCTCAAATATAGTCTAAATCTTCGCTTTGCATTTTTATTCAAACAAGTCCAACAACATCGTGTGAAGCATGAGCAAGATGTGTAAAATAAATTTGTTTAATTATTAAGATGTCTGAATACGTATGTCATTGTTCTAAAAATTAGATAATAATAAAAAAATTTTATTTAAAACAAACACTTGTTTAGCACCTATTGCCATAGTGTTAATCCATTCTTTGTTGGCCATCTTTTCCTTCTTAATTATATCATGTATGCACTAAAAAAATTCCTTCTACTTTATGGATATGTTACGTATTTGTTGCGTAAAATATCTTTTTTCCTAATATTTTTTTATCATCTCATATATAGTCTAATTCTTCGCTTTGCATTTTTATTCAAACAAGTCCAATAACACCGTGCAAAGCACAAGCAGGATGTGTAAAATAAATTTATTTAGTTATTAAGATGTCCAATTAAATATGCATGTCATTGATCTCAAAATTCTATAATTAAAAAAATTGATTCGAAACAAACACTTGTTTAGCACCTATCGCTAAATGTTAATCCATTCTTTCCTATAGAACTAAACATGAAAACAAATAAATTAACATAGAAAATTAAATTCCTAGATGTAGAAATAGGAAAAATACTAAAGACAATAAAGCAGTACTATTGTGCTATGGAAATAATATTATATCTTGAATGCTTAACAACATGATGTTATAAGGAAGCTGAAGAGCTCAGACAATCTAAAAAAATGTATGTAGCAATAGTTATAACAACAGAAGTATCGTAGTTATATAGAAATTAGAGCCAAGTTATTTTCATATTCGCTTTAAGAAAACCATGTATACTAAATGCTTAAGCTTTATAGATTTTATACTTATATTTTTTTTTGAAAGTGATGGAAACGTAAGATTTAAACTTAATTTCGTAGGAAGATTTTTCTCCCACTTTATAGATGTTGCGTATAGATTTGTTGCATTATGTATGTGTGTGTATATATATATATATATATATATATATATATATATATATATATATATATATAGCCCAAGGATCCAGTCCGGGATCCCGGACGGAGCTAAATTCCGGACCTTTTTTTTTTTTTTTTTTTTTGCTTTTTTTTTTTTGAAACAACTAAAAAAAAAAATAATAATAATTATGGAACTGAAATTTTTACGTAATACAGTGTTTTGGGCGTGATTTGGATACATATAACAAAACATGTATGTACAGTCTGCGCAGACTGTACATACATGTTTTGTTATATGTATCCAAATCACGCTCAAAACACTGTATTATGTAAAAATTTTAGTTCCATAATTATTTATTTATTTTTTTTTAGTTGTTTCAAAAAAAAAAAAGCAAAAAAAAAAAAAAAAAAAAAAGGTCCGCATTTTAAGAAAATGCGGACTCCCGGACCTGAACCGGACTCTATATATATATATATATTGCTGATTTTTTCTACTTTTTTAAATATAGCCTAATTCTTGAGTTTGTCGTTTTATTCAAACAAGTCCAACAACCCGTGCGAATCACGGGTAATACGCGCGTGTAAAAAGATTTGTATAATTATTAATTAAGATAAAGAAATTAAGTCACAACGGAATCCTTGTACAACTAATTACTTGGCTAGATATAAGCCTTTTGAGTCTCGCAATGATAAAACTATTACACCATAAGTCCATTTATTTGTAGTTTTAACAATCTCTAGCAAAATACGGAAATTAAACATTATTAAAGTTGCACAAAGGCACATAACCAACATAATGTGAGAGGAGAGTCTGGTTTCATTAAAGTTGTAACTTGTCCTAAACTTATTTGGACAACTTAGTTCATGCATACTTAAACTATTAGTTATTGTTTATGAGCTTTTGAAGGAGTGAGGCAATTGTATCAGCTTGTAGTGGCTTATTAAGGCAACCTTTCAAATCAACTCCCATGAATGCTAGCTTGTAATTCAATGTCTAGACCATGAGAAGTCTCTCCAACAATCATGCTATTCACTCTCATATCTCGAAGCACTTGAGTTGCCTTTTAAGAAAACTATGTGTTAGATTGACAAAATTAACATAAAGGTAATCTTAATGGAAAAATGAGGGCATATATAAAATCTTGTGGTCACTAGGGGGTCGGTGTTTACCAGCCGACTAGGCTAAATCCAGCTCTAAAGAAACATAATATATATATATATATATATAAATTTTCCATGTGGTCGCTTGTGTGGTTTTCCTACAATTAATATTAGGCGAGTATATTCAAAAACTATATTCAAACATAAACAAGTAGGGAATTGTTAAATCCACAACAAAAAATATTATTTTCACAACAAAAGTGTCGCTATAGATGTATAGCGACAGTTTTAACCGTTGCTATACATGTATAGCGACACTTTTGTTGTGGAAATAACAAAAAGTGTTGTGGATTTAACAATTTCGAAACAAGTAACCTGAAGACCATTCATGATATGCACATCCAGGTCCGTAAGAACAAAATCAAAATATTCTCCAGCGTGATACAGATCAATAACTTTTTATCGATATTCCGCAACAGAGATTTCAAATCCAAACTTGCTCAAAAGCATTCTGTAAATTCTTCGGGTAATATCACCATCATCAATTATGAGGGCAAAGAATTTGTTGGCCATCTTTTCCATCTTAATTATATCATGTATGCACTAAAAAAATTCCTTCTACTTTATGGATATGTTACGTATTTGTTGCGTAAAATATCTTTTTTCCTAATATTTTTTTATTATCTCATATATAGTCTAATTCTTCGCTTTGCATTTTTATTCAAACAAGTCCAATAACACCGTGCAAAGCACGAGCAAGATGTGTAAAATAAATTTATTTAGTTATTAAGATGTCCAATTAAATATGCATGTCATTGATCTCAAAATTCTATAATTAAAAAAATTGATTCGAAACAAACACTTGTTTAGCACCTATTTCTAAATGTTAATCCATTCTTTCCTATAGAACTAAACATGAAAACAAATAAATTAACATAGAAAATTAAATTCTTAGATGTAGAAATAGGAAAAATACTAAAGACAGTAAAGCAGTACTATTATGCTATGGAAATAATAATATATCTTGAATGCTTAACAACATGATGTAATAACGAAGCTGAAGAGCTCAGACAATCTAAAAAAAATGTATGTAGCAATAGTTACAACAATAAAAGTATCGTAGTTATATAGAAATTAGAGCCAAGTTATTTTCATATTCGCTTTAAGAAAACCATGTATACTAAATGCTTAAGCTTTATAGATTTTATACTTATATTTTTTTTGAAAGTGATGGAAACGCAAGATTTAAACTTAATTTCGTAGGAAGATTTTTCTTTCACTTTATAGATGTTGCGTATAGATTTGTTGCATTATATATATATATATATATATATATATATATATATATTGCTGATATTTACTACTTTTTTAAATATAGCCTAATTCTTGAGTTTGTCGTTCTAGTCAAACAGGTCCAACAACCCGTGCGAATCACGGGCAATACGTGTAAAAAGATTTGTATAATTATTAATTAAGATAAAGAAATTAAGTAACAACGAATCCTTGTACAACTAATTACTTGGCTAGATATAAGCCTTTTGAGTCTCACAAATGATAAAACTATTACACCATAAGTCCATTTATTTGTAGTTTTAACAATCTCTAGCAAAATACGGAAATTAAACATTATTAAAGTTGCACAAAGGCACATAACCAACATAATGTGAGAGGAGAGTCTGGTTTCATTAAAGTTGTAACTTGTCCTAAACTTATTTGGACAACTTAGTTCATGCATACTTAAAGTATTAGTTATTGTTTATGAGCTTTTGAAGGAGTGAGGCAATTGTATCAGCTTGTAGTGGCTTATTAAGGCAACCTTTCAAATCAACTCCCATGAATGCTAGCTTGTAATTCAATGTCTAGACCATGAGAAGTCTCTCCAACAATCATGCTATTCACTCTCCTATCTCGAAGCACTTGAGTTGCCTTTTAAGAAAACTATGTGTTAGATTGACAAAATTAACATAAAGGTAATCTTAATGGAAAAATGAGGGCATATATAAAATCATGTGGTCACTAGGGGGTCGGTGTTTGCCAGCCGACTAGGCTACATCCAGCTCTAATGATACATAATATATAGATATATATATATATATATATATATAGGAGAATTTTCAAAAGCGAACTCTTAAAAAGCTAACTAAAGACGAACCGTCGTCTTTAGTGGCTATGGCGTCGGTTTGTCCCGTGGCCCAAGAGTGCATGGCTACGGCGACGGGTCGAATCGTCGCCATAGACACTAAAGACGACGGTTCGTCTTTGGTTCGCTTTTTAAAGTTCGCTTTAGAAGCTCTCCCTATATATATATATATATATATATATATATATAATCTTCCATGTGGTCGCTTGTGTGGTTTTCCTACAATTAATATTAGTCGAGTATATTCAAAAACTATATTCAAACATAAACAAGTAGGGAATTGTTAAATCCACAACAAAAAATATTATTTCCATAACAAAAGTGTCGCTATAGATGTATAGCGACAGTTTTAACCGTCGCTATACATGTATAGCGACACTTTTATTGTGGAAATAACAAAAAGTATTGTGGATTTAACAATTTCCAAACAAGTAACCTGAAGACCATTCATGATATGCACATCCAGGTCCGTAAGAACAAAATCAAAATATTCTCCAGCGTGATACAGATCAATAACTTTTTATCCATATTCCGCAACAGAGATTTCAAATCCAAACTTGCTCAAAAGCACTTTGTAAATTCTTCGGGTAATATCACCATCATCAATAATGAGGGCAAAGAATTTGTTGGCCATCTTTTCCTTCTTAATTATATCATGTATGCACTAAAAAAATTCCTTCTACGTTATGGATATGTTACGTATCTGTTGCGTAAAATATCTTTTTTCCTAATATTTTTTTATTATCTCATATATACTCTAATTCTTCGCTTTGCATTTTTATTCAAACAAGTCCAATAACACCGTGCAAAGCACGAGCAAGATGTGTAAAATAAATTTATTTAGCTATTAAGATGTCCAATTAAATATGCATGTCATTGATCTCAAAATTCTATAATTAAAAAAATTGATTCGAAACAAACACTTGTTTAGCACCTATTGCCAAATGTTAATCCATTCTTTCCTATAGAACTAAACATGAAAACAAATAAATTAACATAGAAAATTAAATTCTTAGATGTAGAAATAGGAAAAATACTAAAGACAATAAAGGAGTACTATTATGCTATGGAAATAATATTATATCTTGAATGCTTAACAACATGATCTAATAAGGAAGCTAAAGAGCTCAGACAATCTAAAAAAATGTATGTAGCAATAGTTACAACAACAAAAGTATCGTAGTTATATAGAAATTAGAGCCACGTTATTTTCATATTCGCTTTAAGAAAACCATGTATACTAAATGCTTAAGCTTTATAGATTTTATACTTATATTTTTTTGAAAGTGATGGAAACGTAAGATTTAAACTTAATTTCGTAGGAAGATTTTTCTTCCACTTTATAGATGTTGCGTATAGATTTGTTGTATTATGTATATATATATTTTTTGCTGATATTTTCTACTTTTTTAAATATAGCCTAATTCTTGAGTTTGTCGTTTTATTCAAACAAGTCCAACAACCCCTGCGAATCACGGGCAATACGCGCGTGTAAAAAGATTTGTATAATTATTAATTAAGATAAAGAAATTAAGTCACAACGGAATCTTTGTACAACTAATTAAAGATTTGTATAATTATTAATTAAGATAAAAAAATTAAGTCACAACGGAATCCTTGTACAACTAATTAAAGATTTGTATAATTATTAATTAAGATAAAGAAATTAAGTCACAACGGAATCCTTGTACAACTAATTACTTGGCTAGATATAAGCCTTTTGAGTCTCACAATGATAAAACTATTACACCATAAGTCCATTTATTTGTAGTTTTAACAATCTCTAGCAAAATACGGAAATTAAACATTATTAAAGTTGCACAAAGGCACATAACCAACATAATGTGAGGGGAGAGTCTGGTTTCATTAAAGTTGTAACTTGTCCTAAACTTATTTGGAAAACTTAGTTCATGCATACTTAAACTATTAGTTATTGTTTATGAGCTTTTGAAGGAGTGAGGCAATTGTATCAGCTTGTAGTGGCTTATTAAGGCAACCTTTCAAATCAACTCCCATGAATGCTAGGCTTGTAATTCAATGTCTAGACCAATGAGAGAAGTCTCTTCCAACAATCATGCTATTCACTCTCCTATCTCGAAGCACTTGAGTTGCCTTTTAAGAAAACTATGTGTTAGATTGACAAAATTAACATAAAGGTAATCTTAATGGAAAAATGAGGGCATATATAAAATCATGTGGTCACTAAGGGGTCGGTGTTTGCCAGCCGACTTGTATAAATACAGCTCTAGAGAAAAATAATATATATATATATATATATATATATATATATATATATATAAAAATTTTCCATGTGGTCGCTTGTGTGGTTTTCCTACAATTAATATTAGGCGAGTATATTCAAAAACTATATTCAAACATAAACAAGTAGGGAATTGTTAAATCCACAACAAAAAATATTATTTCCATAACAAAAATGTCGCTATAGATGTATAGCGACAGTTTTAACCGTCGCTATACATGTATAGCGACACTTTTATTGTGGAAATAACAAAAAGTATTGTGGATTTAACAATTTCCAAACAAGTAACCTGAAGACCATTCATGATATGCACATCCAGGTCCGTAAGAACAAAATCAAAATATTCTCCAGCGTGATACAGATCAATAACTTTTTATCCATATTCCGCAACAGAGATTTCAAATCCAAACTTGCTCAAAAGCACTTTGTAAATTCTTCGGGTAATATCACCATCATCAATAATGAGGGCAAAGAATTTGTTGGCCATCTTTTCCTTCTTAATTATATCATGTATGCACTAAAAAATCTACTTTATGGATATGTTACGTATTTGTTGCGTAAAATATCTTTTTTCCTAATATTTTTTTATTATCTCATATATAGTCTAATTCTTCGCTTTGCATTTTTATTCAAACAAGTCCAATAACACCGTGCAAAGCACGAGCAAGATGTGTAAAATAAATTTATTTAGCTATTAAGATGTCCAATTAAATATGCATGTCATTGATCTCAAAATTCTATAATTAAAAAAGTTGATTCGAAACAAACACTTGTTTAGCACCTATTGCTAAATGTTAATCCATTCTTTCCTATAGAACTAAACATGAAAACAAATAAATTAACATAGAAAATTAAATTCTTAGATATAGAAATAGGAAAAATACTAAAGACAATAAAGCAGTACTATTATGCTATGGAAATAATATTATATCTTGAATGCTTAACAACATGATGTAATAAGGAAGCTAAAGAGCTCAGACAATCTAAAAAAATGTATGTAGCAATAGTTACAACAACAAAAGTATCGTAGTTATATAGAAATTAGAGCCAAGTTATTTTCATATTCGCTTTAAGAAAACCATGTATACTAAATGCTTAAGCTTTATAGATTTTATACTTATATTTTTTTGAAAGTGATGGAAACGTAAGATTTAAACTTAATTTCGTAGGAAGATTTTTCTTCCACTTTATAGATGTTGCGTATAGATTTGTTGCATTATGTATATATATATATATATATATATGTGTATATATATATATATATATATATATTGCTGATTTTTTCTACTTTTTTAAATATAGCCTAATTCTTGAGTTTGTCGTTTTATTCAAACAAGTCCAACAACCGGTGCAAATCACGGGCAATACGTGTAAAAAGATTTGTATAATTATTAATTAAGATAAAGAAATTAAGTCACAACGGAATCCTTGTACAACTAATTACTTGGCTACTATATAAGCCTTTTGAGTCTCACAATGATAAAACTATTACAGCATAAGTCCATTTATTTGTAGTTTTAACAATCTCTAGCAAAATACGGAAATTAAACATTATTAAAGTTGCACAAAGGCACATAACCAACATAATGTGAGAGGAGAGTCTGGTTTCATTAAAGTTGTAACTTGTCCTAAACTTATTTGGACAACTTAGTTCATGCATACTTAAACTATTAGTTATTGTTTATGAGCTTTTGAAGGAGTGAGGCAATTGTATCAGCTTGTAGTGGCTTATTAAGGCAACCTTTCAAATCAGCTCCCATGAATGCTAGCTTGTAATTCAATGTCTAGACCATGAGAAGTCTCTCCAACAATCATGCTATTCACTCTCATATCTCGAAGCACTTGAGTTGCCTTTTAAGAAAACTATGTGTCAGATTGACAAAATTAACATAAAGGTAATCTTAATGGAAAAATGAGGGCATATATAAAATCATGTGGTCACTAGGGGGTCGGTGTTTGCCAGCCGACTAGGCTACATCCAGCTCTAAAGAAACATATATATATATATATATATATATATAGGCAGCGGATCAGGTCCGGACTCCCGGACCTGATCAAAATCCGGACCCTCCAATTTTTTTTTTTTTTTTTTTGTTTTTTTTTTTAAAACAACTAATAAAAAAATATATCGGTATTTTTGGTACTGAAAAAATTTGTTAATATAGTGTTTTGAGTATGATTTGGAAGTACATATAACAAATAGTGTTGTACAGTCGGTTACAACACTGTTTGTTATATGTATCCAAATCATACCCAAAACACTATATTAATAATTTTTTTTCAGTACCAAAAATAACTATACATTTTTTTATTAGTTGTTTTGCAAAAAAAAAAAAAAAAAAAAAAAAAAAAAAACATTTGGAGAGTCCGTATTTTATCAGGTCCGGGAGTCCGGACGCCTGATCTGGACTCTATATATATATATATATATATATATATATATATATATAATTACTCCATGTGGTCGCTTGTGTGGTTTTCCTACAATTAATATTAGGCGAGTATATTCAAAAACTATATGTAAACATAACCAAGTAGGCAATTGTTAAATCCACAACAAAAAATGTTATTTCCACAACAAAAGTGTCACTATAGATGTATAGCGACAGTTTTAACCGTCGCTATACATGTATAGCGACACTTTTGTTGTGAAAATAACAAAAAGTGTTGTGGATTTAACAATTTCCAAACAAGTAACTTGAAGACCATTCATGATATGCACATCCAGGTCCGTAAGAACAAAATCAAAATATTCTCCAGCGTGATACAGATCAATAACTTTTTATCCATATTCCGCAACAGAGATTTCAAATCCAAACTTGCTCAAAAGCACTTTGTAAATTCTTCGGGTAATATCACCATCATCAATAATGAGGGCAAAGAATTTGTTGGCCATCTTTTCCTTCTTAATTATATCATGTATGCACTAAAAACTTCCTTCTACTTTATGGATATGTTACGTATTTGTTGCGTAAAATATCTTTTTTCCTAATATTTTTTTATTATCTCATATATAGTCTAATTCTTCGCTTTGCATTTTTATTCAAACAAGTCCAATAACACCGTGCAAAGCACGAGCAAGATGTGTAAAATAAATTTATTTAGCTATTAAGATGTCCAATTAAATATGCATGTCATTGATCTCAAAATTCTATAATTAAAAAACTTGATTCGAAACAAACACTTGTTTAGCACCTATTTCTAAATGTTAATCCATTCTTTCCTATAGAACTAAACATGAAAACAAATAAATTAACATAGAAAATTAAATTCTTAGATGTAGAAATAGGAAAAATACTAAAGACAATAAAGTAGTAATATTATGCTATGGAAATAATATTATATCTTGAATGCTTAACAACATGATGTAATAAGGAAGCTGAAAAGCTCAGACAATCTAAAAAAAAATGTATGTAGCAATAGTTACAACAACAAAAGTATCGTAGTTATATAGAAATTAGAGCCAAGTTATTTTCATATTCGCTTTAAGAAAACCATGTATACTAAATGCTTAAGCTTTATAGATTTTATACTTATATTTTTTTTTGAAAGTGATGGAAACGTAAGATTTAAACTTAATTTCGTAGGAAGATTTTTCTTCCACTTTATAGATGTTGCGTATAGATTTGTTGCATTATGTGTGTGTGTATATATATATATATATATTGCTGATTTTTTCTACTTTTTTAAATATAGCCTAATTCTTGAGTTTGTCGTTTTATTCAAACAAGTCCAACAACCCGTGCGAATCGCAGGCAATACGTGTAAAAAGATTTGTATAATTATTAATTAAGATAAAGAAATTAAGTCACAATGGAATCCTTGTACAACTAATTACTTGGCTAGATATAAGCCTTTTGAGTCTGACAATGATAAAACTATTACACCATAAGTCCATTTATTTGTAGTTTTAACAATCTCTAGCAAAATACGGAAATTAAACATTATTAAAGTTGCACAAAGGCACATAACCAACATAATGTGAGAGGAGAGTCTGGTTTCATTAAAGTTGTAACTTGTCCTAAACTTATTTGGACAACTTAGTTCATGCATACTTAAACTATTAGTTATTGTTTATGAGCTTTTGAAGGAGTGAGGCAATTGTATCAGCTTGTAGTGGCTTATTAAGGCAACCTTTCAAATCAACTCCCATGAATGCTAGCTTGTAATTCAATGTCTAGACCATGAGAAGTCTCTCCAACAATCATGTTATTCACTCTCATATCTCGAAGCACTTGAGTTGCCTTTTAAGAAAACTATGTGTTAGATTGACAAAATTAACATAAAGGTAATCTTAATGGAAAAATGAGGGCATATATAAAATCATGTGGTCACTGGGGGGTCGGTGTTTGCCAGCCGACTAGGCTACATCCAGCTCTAAAGAAACATAATATATATATATACATATATATATATATATATATATATAAATTTTCCATGTGGTCGCTTGTGTGGTTTTCCTACAATTAATATTAGGCGAGTATATTCAAAAACTATATTCAAACATAAACAAGTAGGGAATTGTTAAATCCACAACAAAAAATATTATTTCCACAACAAAAGTGTCGCTATAGATGTATAGCGACAGTTTTAACCGTCGCTATACATGTATAGCGACACTTTTGTTGTGAAAATAACAAAAAGTGTTGTGGATTTAACAATTGCCAAACAAGTAACCTGAAGACCATTAATGATATGCACATGCAGGTCCGTAAGAACAAAATCAAAATATTCACCAGCGTGATACAGATCAATAACTTTTTATCCATATTCCGCAACAGAGATTTCAAATCCAAACTTGCTCAAAAGCACTTTGTAAATTCTTCGGGTAATATCACCATCATCAATAATGAGGGCAAAGAATTTGTTGGCCATCTTTTCCTTCTTAATTATATCATGTATGCACTAAAAAAATTCCTTCTACTTTATGGATATGTTACGTATTTGTTGCGTAAAATATCTTTTTTCCTAATATTTTTTTATTATCTCATATATAGTCTAATTCTTCGCTTTGCATTTTTATTCAAACAAGTCCAATAACACCGTGCAAAGCACGAGCAGGATGTGTAAAATAAATTTATTTAGCTATTAAGATGTCCAATTAAATATGCATGTCATTGATCTCAAAATTCTATAATTAAAAAAATTGATTCGAAACAAACACTTGTTTAGCACCTATTGCTAAATGTTAATCCATTCTTTCCTATAGAACTAAACATGAAAACAAATAAATTAACATAGAAAATTAAATTCTTAGATGTTGAAATAGGAAAAATACTAAAGACAATAAAGTAGTACTATTATGCTATGGAAATAATATTATATCTTGAATGCTTAACAACATGATGTAATAAGGAAGCTGAAGAGCTCAGACAATCTAAAAAAATGTATGTAGCAATAGTTACAACAACAAAAGTATCATAGTTATATAGAAATTAGAGCAAAGTTATTTTCATATTCGCTTTAAGAAAACCATGTATACTAAATGCTTAAGCTTTATAGATTTTATACTTATATTTTTTTGAAAGTGATGGAAACGTAAGATTTAAACTTAATTTCGTAGGAAGATTTTTCTTCCACTTTATAGATGTTGCGTATAGATTTGTTGCATTATGTATGTATATATATATATATATATATATGTGTATATATATATATATATATATATATATTGCTGATTTTTTTCTACTTTTTTAAATATAGCCTAATTCTTGAGTTTTGTCGTTTTAATTCAAACCAAAGTCCAACAATCCGGTGCAAATCACGGGACAATACGTAGTAAAATGGATTTGTATAATTATTATTAAGATAAAAGAAATTATGTCACTACGGAATCCTTGTACAACTAATTAAAGATTTGTATAATTATTAATTAAGATAAAGAAATTAAGTCACAACGGAATCCTTGTACAACTAATTACTTGGCTACTATATAAGCCTTTTGAGTCTCACAATGATAAAACTATTAAACCATAAGTCCATTTATTTGTAGTTTTAACAATCTCTAGCAAAATATGGAAATTAAACATTATTAAAGTTGCACAAAGGCACATAACCAACATAATGTGAGAGGAGAGTCTGGTTTCATTAAAGTTGTAACTTGTCCTACACTTATTTGGACAACTTAGTTCATGCATACTTAAACTATTAGTTATTGTTTATGAGCTTTTGAAGGAGTGAGGCAATTGTATCAGCTTGTAGTGGCTTATTAAGGCAACCTTTCAAATCAGCTCCCATGAATGCTAGCTTGTAATTCAATGTCTAGACCATGAGAAGTCTCTCCAACAATCATGCTATTCACTCTCATATCTCGAAGCACTTGAGTTGCCTTTTAAGAAAACTATGTGTCAGATTGACAAAATTAACATAAAGGTAATCTTAATGGAAAAATGAGGGCATATATAAAATCATGTGGTCACTAGGGGGTCGGTGTTTTCCAGCCGACTAGGCTACATCCAGCTCTAAATAAACATATATATATATATATATATATATATATATATATATATATATATATATATATATATATAATTACTCCATGTGGTCGCTTGTGTGGTTTTCCTACAATTAATATTAGGCGAGTATATTCAGAAACTATATTCAAACATAAACAAGTAGGCAATTATTAAATCCACAACATAAAATGATATTTCCACAACAAAAGTGTCACTATAGATGTATAGCGACAGTTTTAACCGTCACTATACATGTATAGCGACACTTTTGTTGTGGAAATAACAAAAAGTGTTGTGGATTTAACAATTTCCAAACAAGTAACCTGAAGACCATTCATGATATGTGTAATAACCCAAGATTTTGGATATATTTAAATAAGAAATTTTACGTATAAATTTTTTTTATATATATAATAAAATTATTTTTATTATATATTAAAGTAAGTATGGGAATGCGTGTAAGGAAAAGGTAATGTTGAAATGTATAATATGATAGATATTATTTATTATCATATATGGTTCAAATTAAATTTTCTGTATGTTAAAAGAAAATAGTTGATTAATTATAAATTATTAATTCTGGGATTAATAAATTAATTTTTGGATATTAAAGATATATGGATTATTTATAAATAATATGATTACTATATTAATTTAAAAATAATATAATGGATATTTTATTTCTAAGAAATGAATTATGTAATATTATTATTAATTACTATGATTATTTTTTTATGATATTGAATGGTTTTAAGTGTAAGATTTAGTCCAATTTATATTAATTGATTAAGCAATGGTAAATTTGGGTAAGTGACATTCACGAATCAAAAAACCTTAATTTGATCTTTATGGTCACATGATATTTTAATTTGTAGAATATAGATTATTGTTGTAATTATATTTAAAAGGATTCATTGGTTTATATAATGGATATAAGAATAATTAAGGAATTTATTTTTCTTATGTTAAATTTCGAACTACTAAATCATGCTATTGATTTATGTATTTTATAATGTGTAGTATGTGTGAATGTATATTATGGATATTAGTTTTTAAGTATAAATTAATAATATAGATTATATTTAATAATAAGTAAGGGAATATGTATTTTGGATATTAAGAATTTGTTTTGTTTAAGTAATTTAAATATTAAATATAATAATTAATTATATTTGTATTTAAATGCATGTATGTACATTATTGGAATAATGTAAATTAAGTGGAAAACCCTAATTTACAAATTTGGAAACATTAATGTATATTTGAAACCCTAATTTATAATTTGGGAACCCTAACAATATCCAGAAACCCTAATTTTCAAATTACAAAACCCTAATTACATTAAAAACCCTAATTTTGAATTATTATGTCCTAATTAAATATTTATTAATTCCTAAGTTAATTTTCTTAAACCCTAGAATTATTGGGCAAACCCTAAGAATTAAAACCTAAGGGTTAAACCCTAGAATCATGTGGGATGGACAAGTATACCCTTAAAATTATTTATTAGATTACCAAAGTACCCTTTTTGTATTTATTTATTTAGAAAGTGTGCAAATCTTGCCAAATCTAGTGACTCACCACTTCAAGATCTCACATGTGCTCTAAATCTCTCCAAAACATCAGATTTTTGCCACCTAGCCAGCCTTGTTCAATGAATCAAAAGGATAAGGATTAAAGAAAGAAAAAGAAAAGAAATATTTCATTTTATTCTCTAAACCAAAGCCAAGACTCTCTCTCTCTCCTAGACCCACGAACTTTTCTCCAAAAATAAGTCCTAAGATTAACCAAAAACACCCCATAGCAAGCCAAGGTCAGAATCAAAAAGTGAAAATTAAAAATTTCTCAAGAAGGTATAAAACCCTAACCCTAAGCCAGATCTTGTATGCTTAGATAAATTTTATGTTTTTTTGTTTAAATATGTTGTATATTATGTTATTTAGTGATCTGGGTTGTTATATCATGAATCCATAACATCTAGATGCACGAAATTGAAGATTTAAGAAAATTGTTCAAAGTGTAAAAAATGGCCTGACAGTCAAATGTCAGAGCTTGTATATCTCACTAGGTTAATGATTTGTTGTGTTTAAAGGTTCTTATATGTAGTATGTTATGTGGTTAGTACACGGGAAGTGGAATCACAATCATACCATGTCTAGATCGAAAGTTATTCAAGGTCAAAAGTCCTTGGTCGATCACGAAATCTGTTTCTGGAAAACCCAGAAAATTTTCTAAGTTAAAAACATGGTCTGACAGTCAAATGTCAGAGGCCATAGATCTTGATCTGTAAATTTTTTGATGTGTTTAAAGCTTTGTAGTTGTAGTATGCCAGTAGGTTAACAATTTAGAAGTGGAATCACGACCATAGCATGTCCACGTTGCAAGTTATTAACGCTCAAAGTAGCCTCCTCGACATGGACTGGGCTGTTCTTGGTGTTCTTCATGAACTGAAGAACACCTATAGCGACACTTTTCGTCGCTAAAAGTCTTTAGCGACGGTTTCTAATGAAAATTAATTATATTAATTAAATAAATAGAAATAAATAGAAAATAAATATTAAAAATTCATAAAATGGTTTTAAAAACTATTTTAAGTTATAAAAATTAATTTTTAATATTTTGACATAAATTTCATTAAACATTTAATTTATTTAATTATTAATGGTAATTAATTTATTTAATAAGTATATTAAATAAATTAGATAAAAATGATTTTAATATTTCAAAAATCATTTAAAAATGATATTAAATGTTTTAAAAAGTATTTTAAGTTATATTAAATAACTTTTAATATTTTAATAAAAAAAAATTCATTAATATTTAATATTAATGATTAATTAATTTATTTAATATTTATATTAAATAAATTATCTAAAAATGGTTTTTAATGTTTTAAAAATCATTTAAAGGCAATAAAAATGTTTTAAAAATATTTTTAAGTTATATTTAATAACTTTTAAATATTTGACATGAATTACATTAATATTTTAATATTAATGGTAATTATTTAAAAATGATTTTAATACTTTAAAAATTATTTAAAGGCAATAAAAATGTTTTAAAAATATTTTTTAGTTATAAGTAATAACTTTTAATATTTGAAATGAATTATATTAATATTTTAATATTAATGGTAATTATTTAAAAATGATTTTAATACTTTAAAAATCATTTAAAAGGAAGCGATAATAATGTTTTAAAAATATTTTTAAGTTATAATAAATAACTTTTTAATGTGTTGACATGTAGTTTCATTAATATTTTAAATTATTTGAATATTAATGATAATGAAAAATATTTATTAATTAAAATCATTATAAATGATAATAATGATTTGAAAAAATCATTATAAATGATTTTAATGTTTAGAAAAAATGTTATAATTGATAATTAAATTATCTAATATAATATTTAAGTTTCTTGAACAAAGTTTCATTAAAAAGAAACTCGTTGATTATCCGATAATGCAATCAGGACACCGAAATAGTACCGAACTCAAATCAAATGGACATAGTTTGACTTGATAAGTGTTCGTAAATGTTTTAATAACTGATATGAATATGTGACAATGTGTTTAAGCTGTGTAATGACTGCAAATAAGCAGTGTTATGTGTTAAGTTGTATTATTCTAATTAAAAGAATAATTTTATTGATGATAGGACCCGGTATTAAAGTTTAAGCTATAACACATAGCAGTAGTCAACGACAAAGGCAAGTATCATATCCTTTGCATTTACCTTATGCAATGGATCTTAGTAAGCAAGTATCTGAACTCTTTCTTTACTGTGCAAGTTTCTTAACTCACATTATATTGTGCAAGTACTTTATCCTTTTTCAATTACTTTATGAAATGGATTCACGCGTATGCAAATATCTGAACTCTACTTTTATTGTGCAAGTGTCCCCACTTGTACATAATCTCTGTTATTCATTATTCAACTGTTCTTACTTTATTGTATTTCCTTCAATTCGTTCATAGTTTATAAATATTTCAATACTGATTTCATATGTGTCAAGTTTAAACTTGGTATCCTAAGTTTGGATTATACAAGTGTCCCCACTTGTGTAAATTGTCCTGTTCATAGTACAAGTGTCTCCATTTGTACTAATTGTTGTAATCATTATTAAATTTTGCTATGTATTCATGTTTTAAATATTGTCTGAGCTACTTGACTCAGCTAGACAAAATTTGAAAAGTATTGTTGGTCATTATTATTGTATGTAATGCAAGTATAGTCAAATTATTCTGTTATTAGTGTAGTGCCCTCACTTACACAAGTCGTTGAATATTATTGTTTATGATAACGTTGTTCAACTGAATTGTTTTAGTTAGGACTCTAGACTGAGTATGAACAACCCGTAATGGGGAAATATTTTATGTGCCCAAGGCGAACAGAGTGAACGCAAAAGTCGTTCAAGTAGAAGGATAGATAATATTGATCAATATAGGGCACAATAGGGCTGATCACCCTCCGTGTCCGTAAGACTAGACGGTTTATGGATGAATTTCCATTTAAACCTATTCGAAAATTTAAAATGAAAGTTCATGGTCCACTGACCACTCAGCATTCTTAGTCACTATGTTGTTTCAAAAAAAAAACGTAAACTACTTGTTATGTTGTTAATGTCAATTTCAAAAGACTTCACAACAATTGAATCGTTGTAGAAGTAGTCCTTAAAGGAAATATTTACTTCCTCAGTTTATGATTATTTATTTTTATTACTTGCTGAGCAATCAAATGCTCATTCTTGCTTTGATATAAATATTTTCAGTTAAGCGTGTTCAACCAAGAAAGCTTTAGCAAGGACCAGGGAAAGAAAAGCTGAAGAATTAAGTCAAAAGGTGCTCTGTGTAATAGATAAACTTTGTTATTACAATATTATATTTATGTATCATGTAAAGAATGTAATTAAAGGTTGCCATACCTGGGGAATAGACAACTCTGATATAAATATTAAGTTTGTAATTATTATACAGCTCAAAGAAATGGTATCGTGATGCACCAAATACGGGTTTCAAGTACCTGAATTTGGGGGCGTCACAATATGCACATCCAGGTCCGTAAGAACAAAATCAAAATATTCTCCAGCGTGATACAGATCAATAACTTTTTATCCATATTCCGCAACAGAGATTTCAAATCCAAACTTGCTCAAAAGCACTTTGTAAATTCTTCGGGTAATATCACCATCATCAATAATGAGGGCAAAGAATTTGTTGGCCATCTTTTCCTTCTTAGTTATATCATGTATGCACTAAAAAAATTCCTTCTACTTTATGGATATGTTACGTATTTGTTGCGTAAAATATCTTTTTTCCTAATATTTTTTTATTATCTCATATATAGTCTAATTCTTCGCTTTGCATTTTTATTCAAACAAGTCCAATAACACCGTGCAAAGCACGAGCAGGATGTGTAAAATAAATTTATTTAGTTATTAAGATGTCCAATTAAATATGCATGTCATTGATCTCAAAATTCTATAATTAAAAAAATTGATTCGAAACAAACTCTTGTTAAGCACCTATTGCCAAATGTTAAAACATTCTTTCCTATAGAACTAAACATGAAAACAAATAAATTAACATAGAAAATTAAATTCTTAGATGTAGAAATAGGAAAAATACTAAAGACAATAAAGCAGTACTATTATGCTATGGAAATAATATTATATCATGAATGCTTAACAACATGATGTAATAAGGAAGCTGAAGAGCTCAGACAATCTAAAAAAATGTATGTAGCAATAGTTACAACAACAAAAGTATCGTAGTTATATAGAAATTAGAGCCAGGTTATTTAAATATTCGCTTTAAGAAAACCATGTATACTAAATGCTTAAGCCTTATAGATTTTATACTTGTATTTTTTTGAAAGTGATGGAAACATAAGATTTAAACTTAATTTCGTAGGAAGATTTTTCTTCCACTTTATAGATGTTGCATATAGATTTGTTGCATTATGTATATATATATATATATATATATATATCTTGCTGATTTTTTCTACTTTTTTAAATATAGCCTAATTCTTGAGTTTGTCGTTTTATTCAAACAAGTCCAACAACCCGTGCGAATCACGGGCAATACGTGTAAAAAGATTTGTATAATTATTAATTAAGATAAAGAAATTAAGTCACAACGGAATCCTTGTACAACTAATTAAAGATTTGTATAATTATTAATTAAGATAAAGAAATTAAGTCACAACGGAATCCTTGTACAACTAATTACTTGGCTAGATATAAGCCTTTTGAGTCTCACAATGATAAAACTATTACACCATAAGTCCATTTATTTGTAGTTTTAACAATCTCTAGCAAAATACGGAAATTAAACATTATTAAAGTTGCACAAAGGCACATAACCAACATAATGTGAGAGGAGAGTCTGGTTTCATTAAAGTTGTAACTTGTCCTAAACTTATTTGGACAACTTAGTTCATGCATACTTAAACTATTAGTTATTGTTTATGAGCTTTTGAAGGAGTGAGGCAATTGTATCAGCTTGTAGTGGCTTATTAAGGCAACCTTTCAAATCAGCTCCCATGAATGCTAGCTTGTAATTCAATGTCTAGACCATGAGAAGTCTCTCCAACAATCATGCTATTCACTCTCATATCTCGAAGCACTTGAGTTGCCTTTTAAGAAAACTATGTGTCAGATTGACAAAATTAACATAAAGGTAATCTTAATGGAAAAATGAGGGCATATATAAAATCATGTGGTCACTAGGGGGTCGGTGTTTTCCAGCCGACTAGGCTACATCCAGCTCTAAAGAAACATACATATATATATATATATATATATATATAATTACTCCATGTGGTCGCTTGTGTGGTTTTCCTACAATTAATATTAGGCGAGTATATTCAAAAACTATATTCAAACATAAACAAGTAGGCAATTGTTAAATCCACAACAAAAAATATTATTTCCACAACAAAAGTGTCAGTATAGAAGTATAGCGACAGTTTTAACCGTCGCTATACATGTATAGCGACACTTTTGTTGTGGAAATAACAAAAAGTGTTGTGGATTTAACAATTTCCAAACAAGTAACCTGAAGACCATTCATGATATGCACATCCAGGTCCGTAAGAACAAAATCAAAATATTCTCCAGCGTGATACACATCAATAACTTTTTATCCATATTCCGCAACAGAGATTTCAAATCCGAACTTGCTCAAAAGCACTTTGTAAATTCTTCGGGTAATATCACCATCATCAATAATGAGGGCAAAGAATTTGTTGGCCATCTTTTCCTTCTTAGTTATATCATGTATGCACTAAAAAAATTCCTTCTACTTTATGGATATGTTACGTATTTGTTGCGTAAAATATCTTTTTTCCTAATATTTTTTTATTATCTCATATATAGTCTAATTCTTCGCTTTGCATTTTTATTCAAACAAGTCCAATAACACCGTGCAAAGCACGAGCAAGATGTGTAAAATAAATTTATTTAGTTATTAAGATGTCCAATTAAATATGCATGTCATTGATCTCAAAATTCTATAATTAAAAAAATTGATTCGAAACAAACACTTGTTTAGCACCTATTGCCAAATGTTAATCCATTCTTTCCAATAGAACTAAACATGAAGACAAATAAATTAACATAGAAAATTAAATTCTTAGATGTAGAAATAGGAAAAATACTAAAGACAATGAAGCATTACCATTATGCCATGGAAATAATATTATCTCTTGAATGCTTAACAACATGATGGGGGGGGTAATAAGGAAGCTGAAGAGCGCAGACAATCTAAAAAAATGTATGTAGCAATAGTTACAACAACAAAAGTATCGTAGTTATATAGAAATTAGAGCCAAGTTATTTTCATATTCGCTTTAAGAAAACCATGTATACTAAATGCTTAAGCTTTATAGATTTTATGCTTGTATTTTTTTGAAAGTGATGGAAACATAAGATTTAAACTTAATTTCGTAGGAAGATTTTTCTTCCACTTTATAGATGTTGCGTATAGATTTGTTGCATTATGTATATATATATATATATATATATATTTTGCTGATTTTTTCTACTTTTTTAAATATAGCCTAATTCTTGAGTTTGTCGTTTTATTCAAACAAGTCCAACAACCCGTGCGAATCACGGGCAATACGTGTAAAAAGATTTGTATAATTATTAATTAAGATAAAGAAATTAAGTCACAACGGAATCCTTGTACAACTAATTAAAGATTTGTATAATTATTAATTAAGATAAAGAAATTAAGTGACAACGGAATCCTTGTACAACTAATTACTTGGCTAGATATAAGCCTTTTGAGTCTCACAATGATAAAACTATTACACCATAAGTCCATTTATTTGTAGTTTTAACAATCTCTAGCAAAATACGGAAATTAAACATTATTAAAGTTGCACAAAGGCACATAACCAACATAATGTGAGAGCAGAGTCTGGTTTCATTAAAGTTGTAACTTGTCCTAAACTTATTTGGACAACTTAGTTCATGCATACTTAAACTATTAGTTATTGTTTATGAGCTTTTGAAGGAGTGAGGCAATTGTATCAGCTTGTAGTGGCTGCTTATTAAGGCAAACCTTTCAAAATCAAGCTTTCCCTATGTGGGTAATTTCCGACATGCTAGCTTGTAATTCAATGTCCTAGGACCATGAGAAGTCTCTCCAACAGATCATGATTTTAGCTTATTCACTCTCATATACTCGAAGCCACTTGAGTTGCCTTTTAAGAAAATCGTATGTGTCCAGATATTGACAAAATTAACATAAAGGTAATCTTAATGAGAAAAATTGAGGGCAATATATAAAATCATGGTGTGTCACTAGGGGCGTCGGGTGTTTTTCCAGCCGACTAG